>OY284488.1:11184318-11739318 GCA_958336395.1 Ctenicera cuprea
ATTGCATGGTAAAGATTTTTGCCCTTAGTTGTCGTTAATCTCGCTCCCCAGTGCGTATTTTTTGCATTAAAATCTGCTCCTATGATGAATCTCTCTCCTAGGGTTTGAAGAAAGTTTATATATTCTTCTTTTTTCAGGTTGTGTCGAGGTGGAAAATATGCTGCTGCTATAGTAATCAAATACTTTTGTGTTTTGATACCTATACTGACAGCTTGTATTGCCTCTGTCTCATATTTTTCTTTTTCATAATGAATTATACTGTTTTTAATTATAACAGCTGCTCCTCCTCTAGCTGCATTCTGTGGATGTAAGGCGTGGTAAACCTGATAGCCTCTCATTTTAATATATGTTTCTCTTGTGAAGTGTGTCTCCGAAATTAGACATATGTCGATATTTTCAGTTTCCAATATAACTAATAACTCTTGCTGATGTTGCAAAAGTCCGTTGACGTTCCATTCTAGAATCCTAAGGTCATTAGCCATGGCTAATGTTTAGTTTGAATATTAATAATATTTTCTAGTTTAGTTAATCTTTCTAGAATTGTTCTGTTAAATATTTCTTGTTTTCTTTCCTGTTCCTCCATCTGCTTCATGATCCGCTGGAGTATTAGTGTTGAAGTATCCGTGCGAGACTCATTTTTATCAATGTGGTTTTGTTGTGATTCATTCTTTGTCATTTGAGTGTAAGTTATATTCTCCTCTACATGTCTACGTTCTGTAGGCTTAAGTTCAGCATCTTCTGTGTGAATTTGTTGTCCTTCTTGGGGTATCTTGTTCAATTTTTGGTTTCTTAGCTTTTGAAGAGTTATTGCTGTAACACAGCCTCTATAATTGGCCGGGTGTGCCCCTCCACAATGAACACACTTAGGTTTCGTATTTTCTTGTTTTTTGCAGTATTTTGTGTGGTGTTTTGCTGCGCATTTAACGCACCTTGCCTCTCTACCGCAGTAATTTTGAGTATGTCCATATTCTTGACATTTTTTACATTGTGGTAATAGCTTGGGTTTTTTAAATGCTTCGATCTCCACTTTCATGTAGAGAATTTCGTTGATATTATATATTTTTTTAATATCTTCATCTTTACTGAACGATAGGTCGTAGAGGGGTAATGGTGTTTTAGTTTTCCATTTAAGCAGCTGTCTCACTTCCAGTATTTTGAAACCTTTAATTTTTAGGTCCTCGAAAATGTCTTTAGTTTCACATGTTTGATGTAGTTTTCTTACGACGACTTTAATCGGTCTCGTTTGTTTATTTTCGAATGAGTACCATTCGAGCTCTGTGCTGTTAAGAAATCTTGTTAAATTCCTATAACCGGTTTCATCTCCTACATTGATTTTTAGATTACCTCCTGAGAGCATATTTGCCTTGTAACATATTTTATTTTCATTAAGAGTTTCAGTTAAAGTATTATAGTTTTTCAACTTGTTAATTATGACTGGTGGTGGCTTATTTTTTGGTTGGTCAAAGAATGAGATGATACATATTACTGATTAGTTTAAGTTGGCTGCTTTAGATTAAAGAGCCTAGAGTATGAATAATTCAAACACGTAGATGCTTTTTCCCACCAAAATATTCTTCCGCAATCAGCTTTTACGTCCAACTACTGAACTCCGATACTCCCCGCTACGTACTGTTTCTTATCGCTAGGGTCGTGCACGGGGGAAATGCAAAAAATTCAAATTCAAAGCATTTTTAAAAAGCGCCATGTATAAGTTTGCGAAAAAAACATCCGGTACAAAATAAAAAACTTTTCTAAAGTTTTAAAAACGTGCTAAATTTTCATAAAATTGTCATAAATGTAAAAATCTCTAAAAAGTTTTAAAATTTTCGAAATATCTTAATAATTTTCAAAAGTATAGTCAATGCGAGGAAGGTCCCATGGCCAGTGGCGTAACTGCCGGGGTTTTCTACGTAACCAGGGCCCGTGAGTCGTTAGGGCCCTTCCTTTTACAGCTGTTTTACGCTAAAAACTATTAAAGATTCATTTTTTCTTGTTCCAAGCCAAACTATTTTTTTCAACGGCTGTATTTTGACGAATATCGGTAGGTTGAAAATGTTAGGGCACTGGAAAGTAATAAAAAAATCCCACACTTCTCTTTAAATATTTCAGTTAGGTGACAATATCAGTCAGTAATATCACAGTTTTTTCTTCCGAGTAACAATAGTGAACACCTGCGCAAGCTGTCTAAATACTACATAGAGCGGCCGTAGCTCAGTGGTAAGCGCGCGCAGCGGATCCAGGTTCAACACCCGTGTCGGTCGTTCTCCCTCGCAAGGCAATGGGAAACCAGCGAGCTGAATTTTCCCCTAGGAAACCCTTTCTAAAGAAAAAGTGCATGCACCTGTCTGTGCAAAATAACTAGTTCCGCGCGCTAAACACACGCATGGGAGAGAGGTCGTCAACGCCATGAATAGGGTATAGCACTAGAAGAAGAAGAAGAATTACATATTCTTCAGGTGATGGCATTGTCTGGTGTATGGTGATATGGTTTTATTTTTGTTTCCTTCTGGGAAGGGGGTGAGATATTATAGGGGCCCAACCTGAATTTGGAACCCAGGTCCCACAACCTCCCGTTACGCCACTGCCCATGGCGGTTGCTCGACCTCTTCTTAATAAACCATGCCCAGTACAGCAATCATTCTTATGGCAAATTTCTAGTTTTGATTACGGCCGCGGCAGCAAGAATACACGTAGTATATGAATCAAGTTTTAGCTCCGATATCGAACTAGACAAGATCACAAAAAACCTGAAAGTTATGTACTGTAAGTAACCCCAAAAACCCACTACAAATAAATTCGAACAACCCCACATAACCATTTTTCAAACAATGAAATTATAATTATAATATACATACAAAATTTAACAATTAAAATACTCATATCTAAAACGTTATGATTGCAACTTTACTGTAGTTGAGTGGTCAAAGGACGCCTGAACACTTTATGCAACTTTCCTTTGTGCTCTTACCGCCTGTTAACGAAATTTTCGCAGACATTATATGTTTATTCTCAATAAGCAGTAAAAGTTCACTTGAATGAGGTTCATCTAAATTCTAATTCATTTTCACGTAGAACAAATTTCATGCTACCTCGGTCAATATTTAAACAGCAAATGTAAACAGCTAGTAGCTAAAATAATAGGGTTGGATCCATAAGGGCCTCTTTTCAGCCATAAACCGGAGTCGCAACGTCTAGACGAATCAGCTGCTGAATTTGTGATATAATATACACGAATGGGTAAGGTTTGGTTACTGGTTAGCATGTGGAAGCGTAGATTTTCATCCAAATTGTGCTTTAGAGAAACTAGAGTGTGTTAACATTGGAATTACAGAAAACGGCACTTTGGTATCGGATCGTTAAGTGAAATACTAAATAAATGTATGAAAATTAATCGGTAGTTTTATGAGCTAATAAAACCGATATGAATTTTATACCTATTTTAGTGCCCTATAGTCCAGACAGAATTTATGGCGGATGGTGTGAAAACTTAATAATAGTCAGCTGCAGTATGTGTCCTATATTATCACCGAAGTGTGTACAGTAACAAGAGAAAATTTCTTAACATTTACAAATGATTTTTTGACCGTATGGGTGTCATCGTCATCGAATCGTCATGGGTGATACCTTCGTTATTGATTTTATTAAATGGCTAAAATTTATATAGTAAATACGGATCCCTTTCATCTGTCTCAACTTTTAGCGGTGAAGGGCCCCCGCTACAACTGAAGCACACATATTTCCGCGGGGCTGTCGTAACTGGGTAGGTAATAAAACAGCCGTCTAGGGGCAGCAGCGTCTTAGGGGCGACGCATAAATAATACTGAAAAAATAGTAAATATCATAAAAACTTTTAAATATAAATTGGGTTGGCGCCCAATAGACCCCATCTATTTTTAATACGCACGACACTGAAATATCATAGCTGATTGTCGCAAACCTAGCAGCTCTGCCCCAAAGCCCAAATTTTATAAGTTATAATACCAAATTACAACTAAACTAAATCCATGAGTGCTCGAATAAAATTACCAGAATATAGTTATCGCAAAATGTGTGAAGCTAAAAAAGCTTCATTTCAAAACCTTGCGGAAAATCTGAGGAAGTATTTAAAAACCAGTACTGCTGAGCATGAACATGTTTCATATACTAGTGATATGCACGGCTTAATTCCAACACTCCACCCTCATAACAAAAGAAGTGTGATGTCGGTTTCTGCTGAACGATTTTGTGTTCAACTATCTCTTATCTGTGCTTTTTTTGTAAACCAACGATATTGTTAATAAAAGAAAAGCACTCCTGACACTTACAATAACCATTTCATAAATTTTCATAAAGTAACGTATTGTTTCTCACTTAATGTCAATCATGGGTGCACCGCTTCCCAACTACTGCAGTACCTTGTTTGTCGTCTAGGCATTTGAATAATAGCAACAATAATAATTTCAACCCCTAAATTAATATGCTTAAACATACCTTCCGCTACACATGTACCTGTACGGTTTACAGAGTAATTATGAAAACACAACAAATTAATAGCAAAATAACTACAGAAAAAAGCGACGGCCAACAGATGCAGTAGGTAAACATTTCGGTTTGATTAGGTGAAAGAGAGAAATGGGGGAACCACATTTTTAGAAAATGGTTAGCTTAAAAAATTCTGCTGCTTGCCATTAGCTACTAGACCACAGCTGGCGGAAAAGTTCCATTTTACAAAATTTTTTATTGCTAAGTCAATTACTGATTTGACCAAAATTCTACTTAACGTTAAAAACCGAAAACAAGTAATCAACCACAAAAAAAACGTATCCAACGGTAGCAGGCAAGTATTTAGGACAAGTGGAATCCCTGTTTATTAAGTAGTTAACAATCCTTGGTTAACACTTATATATTTTGGGTTGCCTATTCGTTTGTCATGGGCTAGAAGTTGTGCTTGCTAAGGCCCAAACACCGACCGCGACGCCACAAACTACGCATGGAAATTTTGTCAAAATGGTGTTCTACAAATTATTTAAAATTAAAATTAAAGTATCAACTTCGTCGACAGTCATAAGACTGATATTTATTACTATACCGAGATACATTTATTTTCAGTTTAAAGTAACAAATTTAAAATTAAAAAGCCTATATTAATTACACTTTCAGTGAGATTCACAGCGAATAGACATTTCTTTAAAACATTTTTTTTAACAATATCAAAAGTAAGTTTAACTACATCGTGCAGTTGCCTTGTTTAGATTGAAATGTGAATAAAATCGCAAGCATTTAAAATTGTGAGTAGAAAACGCAACTCGAGATTTTTTTTTGAATGACCTGAAAGTTGAAAATGGTATTGTTTACAGCTGCATTTTACCAAAAATATGAGTAAAACAGTTTAATTGGTAAATTTTACAACATAGAGAAATGCTTTTACTTCGTGGAAAATGAAATGTTTTCAGTAAACATAAAACTTTATTATATATTTTTGATACTGCATGTATTCTATTCTCGCTTTGTTTTTTCTAAATTATTTACTTACTCGAGATGGTTCATTTCAACTCATAAGGTTATGGCAAAATTGACAAAAACTAGATTCGATAAGTAAAATACATCAAAATATTAGACTTTCGCAAAAATACCAATGAAAAATGATAATCTTCTTTGGGTCAACGCAAAAGTTTGAGCTAACTTTTGGGTATAAATAACTCCTACATTAGCAGAAAAATTCATACCGTTGCCTTCTAGTAAATGTTAACGATGGCTAAGATTGCGTTTTTGCTGTTTTTAACAATTGACGCAGGTGAGGTAAATTTACATAAAATAAAAATTTCAAAAATGTCTGTTTTTGTGTAATTTATGTAGAATGTGGAATCCGTTTTTTATTAGTTTATAATACTTCAATTGTGATACACTTTTCAAAAGTTATTTAAGATTTACTCCAGTATACATACTCACTTATGGCCCTCACTACCCTAATTGGGTCGTGGCCTTCCCTACAATTGCCTTCCATTTCTTCCTATACCTTGCTTACAATTAGTCTTGTCTCCTTTCTTCTATAATGGGATGATTAGTCCAGTTTTCCAGCTATCTAGGATAATTTCTTCTTTCCATATTCGTTTTATCAGCGAATGTATTTCCTTCTATAAAGATTCACCACCTGCTTTTATCATTTCTGCTGTGATATTATCTTCGCCGGGTGCCCTAAAATTATTTAGCTTCATCTGTACTCACCGTCTCTTTGTATGTTTGTGGTTGGATGTTCGTTTCTGCTCCTATAAACTCCCGCTCGATTTGTTTCCATACCCTGGGTCTGTTTCTTTCCATCTCTGTAAGATGCTACTTTTATCGCTGATTAATTCTCCATTTGTCTTTTTTCTTTTCGTGGATCTTGGAAACCTTTGCGCTTTGGAAGAATGTCCATTGAAAAAGCACCCCTAGGAGTTTCTGGAAGTAATTTTGAAGGGAATGGTCTCGTCACCGTCAGATTCTGATTCCTTGAATGACTGCGAACAACCATTAGGTTCCAACATCGAAATATTACTGCACACTCAAAGCTAGCCACGAAATCCAGTACGTTTAAACTCAAAATCCTTAACGCAAGTAGATGCAAACAAAAAAGTTATTGTTCTGATTCATGGTTGGGTATCAGGTCCATTTGGTTACGGATTTCCAAAACTAATAGACGCGTACTTACAACGTTACGATGCAAATGTGATCATGGTGGACTGGTCAAAGACGCATGGAGAGCGTATCCTGTAGCCGTTTGCGAAGTAGATAAAGTTGCCAAAATAGTTGGAAACAGAACATTCCTCTAAGCGAGATTCATGTGGTTGGACACTCACTTGGAGGTCAAATGTCTGGTTTTATTGGACAACATTTACAAGAAACATGTGAAGCGAGTTTGGGAAGAATAACAGCGCTGGATCCTGCCGGACCTCTCTTTCAAGATCGTCAAGAATCTGAGAGGGTAGACCAAAATGACGCGTTGTTTGTTGATGTAATTCACACCAACATGCATCAACTTGGATTTTACAATGATTGTGGAAGTATTGATTTTTATGTAAATGGTGGTGTTCTTCAACCAGGATGTCCAAATAAGCTTGCCGAGTTAAAGGATATACCTGATCTTCCCCTGATTTTCGGTGAGCTTAGCAAAAATGGGCCTCTCTTCAATATTTTTATACAATTTGGCTGGCATTCCTGATTTGCTCAGTTTTCCAAAAAAGTTTCTCCTTTCAGTTTCTTGCGAGCATATTCGTGCTCTGGATTACATGGCTGAAAGCGTAAACACCAATAGATTCAAAGCTACAAGTTGTCTATCATGCCCTTCAATTACTGCACCCGACTTACTTTTTGCAACCTACACTAGCATGGGTGAAGACTGTGACATCGCTGCAAGGGGTGCATATTATTTGACTACGAATTCACAAGCACCATTCGCAAAAGGGGACGACGAATGATGCAATATTTTCCATTGCATTGAACAGTTTAATTAGAAAAACAAATACATTGTCTTACTAAGAAAATAAAATTAAAAATCATCAGGATTTGTTAGTTGTATATACAAAGCGTCCATCGAATAAATAGGAAAATTCAATAAGTATTGGATACACCTACGATAAAAAATGTGTTTTATGAACTCATGAAATAGTCAAATCTGGAGAAGCATCTTACTGGGCTATAATATTTAAAATTATAAAACAATTTACTTTCAAAATAATCACAAAATTTGTTTTTGAAAATTTTCAAGAAACTTCCTGAATTTTCAAAAATGTTTCTAATTTTTCAAACATTTACAGATCTTCAAAAATTTCAAAATTATTATAAACATTTTCAAGAATTTTCCTTTCAAAATTATCAATATTTACAAAAAATTATTAAATTTTCAACTTTCACAATTTTTTAAAATTTTCAATATAAAATTAAATGAAAATGAATTTTTAAAATTTTCCCAACAAAGTTCTGAAACACTGCAACCTTCATAATGACAAGGAAGGGTTCCTATCATTTTTGAATGAAAAGTTATGTAATTGTTTACATTGGAGATTAGGAAAGGCAGAGAATTCCGATAAGAAACAAACTTTTCGTCGTTGATAACAATTAATTGATTAATCTTAAAAAAAGCGAATATCGCCAAATTTTGATATTTCAGTGGACAAACATTGTTTACAATCAGACAATACTTAAATATCAATGAAATTTCAAAAAATTAAGAAAAAACAATTTTCAGATAATTTTCCAAATTCGAATAATACAATATTGAACTTGACTAAGAAATTATTTTGAAAACATTCTAAATTAACAAAATTTTCGAAAATTAACCAATTGTTCGCAAATTATTTAAAAATTATTGAAAATTTTCAAAATTTAAATATTTACATTTCATTAACAAATTTTCAATACATTTTCAATAAAATTTTATAAAAGTTTTAAAATTTTTATAAACTATGTTTAAAATAATTTAAAAATCGTCAGAATTTTTTTCAAAATTTTCAAAATTATGAACTTTTCAAGAACATTTCACATTGATTTTCAAGAAGTTTTCGATAACACAATTTTTTCAAAAAATTTCAGAATTTATAAAATTTATTTTAAAAAACTATTAAATAAATATATTGCAAATCTTCTAAAATTTCAATTTTGTTGACAATTTTGCATTAAAATATAAACAAATTCTTAAAATTTTCGTAAATATTTTGAAGAATTGGAAAATTTTTAAAACTTGTGGAATTTTCAATTTGTTCAAAATAATTTTAAAATTCATTTCAATTATTCGAATTTGCCTGAAACATTTGAAAATTGTTCAAACTTTTTAATTTTTTAAATTTTATTGATTTTAGTATTTTCTGATTTCAAACAATATTTGTTCATTAACAGTTCCAAATCGACTTTTATAAGGTGGCGGGAGTCGCTTAGACGATTAACCAATTAATTGTTGTCAACGAACAAAAGGTCCTTGCAAGTTCTTTCTCAGCGGAATTATACTTCCTACACTAAAAGTCATTATAAAGGTTGCAATGTTTGACAACTTTTTCAAAATTTTAAAAATTGTTTTTTATATTAGAATTTTATTGAAGTTTTTAAAAACGTTGAAAACTTTTTTGTAAATATTGAAAATAAAATTAGTGATAATTTTGAAATGAAATTTTTGAAAATTGCAATTTTTTTTAAATTATGCTATTTGTAAAAGCTTTGAAAACTTGGGAAAATAATTGAAAACCGAACAATTAAGAAAATTTTCAAATATTTCCACAATTTTACAAAAATTTCAAAATTATAATATAAATTTACAATTTTTTTTGAAATATGAAAAATTTAGTATATTTTTTAAAATTTTGAAAATAATTTTTTAAGACTATACCAGTCAAATAAAAATACGCACCAGCACAAATTGTCAATAATTATCCCCAGAGGGCGGCAAATTATATGAATTTTCAGAACATTAATTAAAATTGATGTTTTTTTAAAGGCTCAAGAATATTATTGTCCAATTTGATTTTACAAGGACTGATAATATATACGTTACATCCGAGCTGAGCCTGTGCCAATCCAATCGATGTATGAATATGCAAAAACATATCCCGAATTTCAGATATTCGAACCTGCCCGCGAGTCATAAACACGACGCACGTTACCAACGGCGGCGTCGTCGTCTCGAGAATCGCAGCTTTTCTTTTCCTTATTTCCTTTATCGCGAGCACTGTATGTTATATTACCCTTTTTGTTCACATTCCCCTCGATTTTCATCTTGAGCTGTATTATTTCACGGGCTCATATTTCCACGCCTTTATTTCTCTTAAATCTCAAATCCGATTGTCAACTTTAGATCCAGTCTGGGTAATCTCCCTTGTAGTGTTTATTTTTCCTTTGTTATGCTCTGTTTGTTTACGCTTGATTCCTAGCTTATCATTTTTTATTTACTTCGGTATCATTCGTAGAGTAAAATGCGATAAATTTGATTTTCAGTTTAATGATGAGGTGCATAACAAGACCTAAATAGCTAAGGTGTAACGATTAACAGCTAAAAAGTCAGCCTATAATTTCCTGTTTTACCGGAAGTAACACCGATTTTTGTTTTTAAATGAAATGATTTCAGTACCTCTTCTATTCTCTGATTGCAACTATTAAAAATTACATTGTAAAAGTCATATGTACTCGTGCTTGTCATATTTATAAACTATAAAATGTTTGAAAACCGACATTTTTGAAAAAAAAAATATATTATTTTTTGAATTTTTTTGATCGTTTTAAAAACCTTGTAACTTGTAAACATTGTTTACAAAATATTTTAAAAATGTTGACAAATTGTAAAATCAGTTTTTTATTGTTTTAAAAGGAACATTGCAAGAAAATTTTAATTATTTCGTGAAATTTAGAAAATCTTAAATATATTTTGAAAATTTTAGTAACTTACAAAACTATGATATAAAAAAAATTTCAAAAATGATTCATTTTCCAAATTAAATAAAAACTAAATCTTTTTCAAAAATCTTGAATTTTTTTTAATTGATTTAAAATTTTTTTGAAAATATCAATAATTGAGAAATAAAATTTTGTTATAATTTTTAAAGTAACGTCTACCATTTTAAATATTACTGAAATTTCAAATTTTTCTTAATACATATTTCAAAAATGAGTCATTTTCAAGATTATTTTAAACCTGAAATTTTTTCAAATTTTTATATATGCATATATTGTTTGAAAATATTACCAATTTTAAAATTTTTTCTTATTGGTAATACTGAAAATAACATTCTTTAAATATTTCTTGAAATTTCGAAAATCATACACTTATTTAGAAAATTTTAAAGTTTTAAATAATTTTCAAAAAAGAATCGTTTGCAGTTTTAGTTAGCGTCATTGTTTGAAAATTTTAAATATTTCTTGAAATTTGGCAAGATTTGATTTTGATAATTTGTACAAAAATTTTTTGAATTTATCGACAAATCGTAAAATAATTCATTTTATAGTTTTTAAAGTAATATTCTTTAAAAATTTTAAATTTTTCTTGAAATTTAGAAAATCTTGAATATATTTTGAAATTTTTTAAAATGTTTCAAACGTGAGTCATTTTCAAAATTATTTCAAACCTGGAATTTGTTGTTTTCAAAATTTTTTTATGCATATATTTATTGAAAATATTAATATTAAAAGTATCATTCTTTAAAAATTTTAAATTTTTCTAAAAATTTGGAAAATTTTAAATGATTTTGAAATGTTTCTATATTAAGTATTTTTTTAAATTATAAAATTCTGAGATTTTTGAAAACTGTGACATTTTCTAAACAATTTTTTGAAAATTTTAATATATTCTTTTACATTTTTGAAAGTAGCATTGTTTGAAACTTTTTAATATTTCCTAAGTTTGCAAATGCTTAAATATCTTTAAAAAATTTCAAATTTTTAAAAATTTTGATAATCGGGATATTTTGAAAGTTATGACAATTATGAAATTGTTTAAAAATTTTAATAATATTAAAACTTAAAAATTGTGAGTTTGAAAACTTAAATTTTGAACTTGTAAATTTAGGAAGTTTAATATTTTAACAATTGTGGAAATTTTCCAACACATTTTGAAATCTATTAAATAAAAATTTTATAAATATTCTAAAATTTTAACTTTTTTGAAAATTGTCAAAAATTTTAAAATTTAAAAAAAAAATTGAAATTGTTTAAATTACCGAAAATTTTGGAAACCTATAATTTTCAAAATTTTTGAAAATTTTCGTAGTGTTAAAAACTAAAATTTCTAAATATTCCCAAAATTTTCTAACTCAAATTTTCTTATTTTAAAAATATTCAAAGCTTTTAAAATATTTCTTGATTTTCATAGAAAAATGCATAAAAATAAAAAAAAATATTATTTTAGATATATTTTAAGTTCTTCAAACAATAATTTCAATAAATGCGAGGAAGGTCTAGTGACGGGCATAATCGCGCACACTCTCGTTTTCATAAAGCAATTAACTAACTTAGGTGAGCGTATAAGAACATTTAGAAATTTCCGGAAATTCCGTTCAAAAACGTGAAAACTATTCAGATTTTATAAATATAATTGTCACTGCAAAGAAAAAAGCACGAAAGCGTTCTGTCTCCAGGACTGTGTTGTCATCTTTGTTTTATTGAAAAGTTCTGTTACCCTTCATCCTAACATTAAATGCTTTTGAAGTTAAACTTTAGTTCAATGGAAACCAGCTATTTGATTTTGTCGTCTTTTTAAGATCTGTACATTTAAGAATTTTTCAGACGCATACAAATCCAATATATGATTCAATTGAAAATGTTGCTATTGTCACTTTGTAGAAGAGAGTTTGAGCAAAATTCCTAGCTTAGAGCTGACATGCATTTTCATTTATTTTATTGCGAGTGCTAATATTAAAATCACGACAAAAGGATGCAATAGATGCCACAATGGTGTCTTTATAGTCAAAGGAAACACGTCTGCCTGTAAATTCTAACATAATCTACCGTTGAAAAAATAATCCCAGCTATTGCGAATGCAATAGGAACAATTTTCCATTGAGTAAACACGATTGGGAAGATTCACATAAATAATCGATTTTGGAATTTTATCGAATAAATATTGTTTGCAATAGAAAATAAACTAATACAATAAAATTTTCTAAAAACCTTCAAAATTTTCAATATTTTCAAATATAAAATATTTTCAAATATCTACAAAACTTGCAAAAGTTGCAAAATATTATGGAAAGCTAACTTTCAAAATTAATAAATTTTATTCGAAATCTCCAAATATTTATAAAATTGTCGAATTTATAAATACTTTCTGTTTTGCTTCAAACGTTAAAGGTGAGATTGGACGAAATTTGGTACCAGCTGTATAGCTGCCCTTCGTGCCATACCTTAATTGTACACTATACAGGAATAGTTAGAGAATAAGTGTCGCCATCTAAATATCCGGACTTAGCTCCCCAAGATTTCTGCTTGTGAAGTTATGTTAAGCATAACATTCATGTTTTTGAGAAAGACACATTAGACGAATTGCAAATTAAAATCCCCAATGGGGTTGAAATAGGGACGGAAGCTTTAAATAAAATTCTTTAAAACTTTAGATGAGATTTGTTATTTTTAAATATTTTTCAATTCAACATACAAGGTGCAGCAATTAAACTGTTACAAGCTGATATCTCCAACAATATAAAAGTTTAAGCAACAAACTTTTATAGTTTCATAAGACCAAAGGGGCTGTATACTAAGCCAATAGTAAGTTTTGAAAACCCCCCCTATTTTAATGAATAGGAGAGTGAATTGACAACTTTAAATGACATGCTGGTTGGTGAAATATTTATAGCTTTGGGAATATCAGCTTATAACACTATGGTTGCCGCACTCTGTTGTAACAGGACAAACCTGCTGCATTGGTTTGAAAATGTATAGGAATTTATTTGTTGCATTGGTTTGAAGAAAATACGCTGGAAGCGCTGCAAGTGGAAGTTTCTATGCGAAGTGACCGCCCCCTAGTCCCCAGGTATAAAATCACTGAACCAGCTAGTCAAGAAGACTTCCACCTTGCTTTCATCTGCTGGCATTTAAGTTGAACTTGGAGATGTTAAGAACTCTTGTTTAAATTAAATCCTTAATTACCAGCCATTAGATATTTTAACTTGGAGATGTGTCTTCTGTTCAAATTAAATATTTAATTACCAGAGAAGTAATGTTTAGTTTTGATTTGTAGATGCCGTTTCTCCTGTTCAAACTAAACCTTTTGTTACTCTTTACATTTTATTAAACCCGAATTTCTAGTTATTTTTGTCACTTGCAAGAATCCGATTTTTTTAGTTAATGTTTTCTAAACTTTCCACCGTAATTTTCATTTACACATAACCATGTATATATTTGAACTAGCCAGTATTTTCCCACTGTAAATTTCTTTAATTACTTTAATTAAAAGTAATTCAAGCTAGTAAAAGAAAGTAGTAATTATAATTTAACGTACATACCTAAAAATCCGTTCACAAAACACAATCACAAACCATTTTAACCCCAGCAGAACCACATCCTGGGAAATCCGAGTGTAAGAAAAACACCAACCGCAGCAGAATATTTCAATTTCTGATTTACTTTTTTCCAGACATCTGTGAATTTATTGAACGAGTGTGTAACTGAATTTTGTGTCCATAAACACTTTAATTTAGTTTACAGCACACTGAACTGTAAAACCTCATTTTAGGATCCATGTTCGATCCGGTCAATATCAGGCGATGTGCGAGTGTAAAGCAGTAGGGAATTCCGTATTAAGGCCATTTACCACCCGAAAACACCAAGAAAGCGTCCCATAGGAGTTGGACAACCATAGTCGTCTCGTTCCAGAGGGGCTATTTAATTGTTTTATTGTACATTGAATATAAAGTGTAAATAACCACTAAAGTACATGAAATTAATAGCCAGATAATTTAAATTCTAATATAAACGTTGTCAATATTGTAAATAATTTTTATTCACGGTCTTCACTTTATTTCCAAGGAACCCTGGCCTTAAGCTACCCAGGTTAGTCCGTTACACTGCAGATTCCCAAATTCAGAAGTAGTTATTCTAGTCTAGACTAATATGATAATTTTGAGAATAATCAAATTTTACAGTTGAAATCAAGATATGAATTCTAGAAACTTTCATTTAAATCTACAGTTTTTAATTTTTGAAACCTCCCAACTTACTCCTCGGTTTGACCTAATCGAACAGTAATGCTACGTTGTGTATAATATCTTCTTCTTAAGGGTGCCGTCTTCATCATTGAAGGTTGGCAACAATTTGGGCAAAATCGTTTCTGTTCTTGGCTGTTCTTATTAGTGAATTGCTGTTCATTCCTGTCCAATCTCGAATGTTCTTAAGCCACGAGCACTTTCTTCTACCTGGTCCTCTCTTCCCTTCTATTTTTCCCTCCATAAGTAGTTGTAAAAGTTCGTACTTGTTGTTACGGTAAACGTGTCCAAGGTAAGATGTTTTTCGTTTTTTTATCGTGCATAATAGTTCTCTGTCTCTTCCCATTCTTCTTAATACTTCTTCGTTTGTGACATGATCCATCCATGATATACGAAGCATACGTCGAAAAACCCAGAACTCAAATGCCTGTAGTTTTCTTTCTATATTCTTTTTCATAGTCCATGTCTCTGCACCGTAGAGCAACGTTGAATATATATAACATTGAACAAAACGGTAACGTGTGGTAAGGTTCAGGCTGCGATTTGTTAGCAGCTTCTGCATGTTCATGAAGGTTGTTCTCGCTATCTCTATTCGAGTTCGTACCTCTAAATCAGGGTCTAAGTCTTCTGTTAGCCAACATCCAAGATATTTAAATTTAGGGACTCTTTCAATGCGTGTGTCGTCTATTACAATATCGGCTTGAACATTCGGATTTTTACTAAATATCATTATCTTTGTTTTTTTGATGTTTAATATGATGTGTATAATATGAACTATTTAATTGCAGCTGGTTGTTAAGCTTCAATATAATTTGATTGCATTTGGATTACATTCCGTACCGATTGTGACGAATGAGATGCCGGTAATTAAATGTCAAAGTGAATGAATAGTTCACAAAAATGTCGATTCGGTTATACACGGATGTACATTTTTTTTTATTTAATCCGGGATGTCAATTTGTAATAAATATATCGATTCAATAGAGTTTCCAACAATACATTTCATTTAATCGAGGGCATCAAAAGGCTGAACGTTTATTTTTATTAAATATCTCATCAATTTTCATTATGAACAGCAAATAGAGAAATGTGCAAAACGTCGACAAAAACAGCAAGTGCGCAACTTCTCGAGGTGAAGGATGGAGGGTGAAGGAACAGACGACCCCAAACAACAATCTAGGATTCCAGGGTAACATCTCATTGTGTTCGCTTGATTTATGGATCGACTTCTTTCCTGTCATTGCTTGTCGCTCTCTGGACGATCACTTTAAAAAGCCCTTTTACACCGGAACCCTAGCGGAAGTCTGCCGATTGGCGGATACTGACAAGTTACGCAAAAGTCTTCCTTTCTGCCCCGTCACGTTGTTTTCATCATAAAATTTGCGGCGTCAACAAAATTGGGACTTCGGGGGTTGCACGTGTTATGAAATATTAATATTAATAAGAATTTTAAATTATGAATATCAAGCGTATTAAAGCTTTTATTTAAGGCTCTCAGGTCTTATTTACGATGAAGCCCTATTCGCTTGAATATGTTTCGAGTTTACGGCTGCTTTATATTGACAATTTTATTACTGGATTTCCTATAAACAGGGTCTCAAAATAAACGTATAGCTTACAGCTAAAGCGCTAAGGAAAGTTCCAAGTTCAACTTTGCCTGACCGTGACGAAGTACAAAATCGATTCTCCTCATATGTTATATGCATACAAAAAATAAATAGCATTCATATACATTTATCAGATAAGATGTATATAGATGTATGCTAGAGAAAGGGATAACTTCGTTTATTCCTAGATCAAAACGGTTATAGGACACAATCATAGGACAATTAATCACGGACAGTTAAACACGCCGACAATTAATCACACGGACATTTAAACACATAGACATTTAAACACTGAGGCACATAATCACATGGACATATAAACACACTGGCGTATAAACACATTGTGTTTACATTCTTATATGACTGCAGTAAAATTAAAATATAAAAAAAATATGGCAAATGAAGCTTTATTCTTTAATGCAAAATCAAAAACAAACGATTTGCTAAAATCAGGCATTTGGGCCGGCGGCGGGTGGTCTAGTGGTTAAAGTCCCAGGCTTTGAAACTAGACTCCCAATGGCAGTTGGTTCGAGTCCACTGCTCGTCGGTAATTTTTCTGAATAAGTTAAATCCGACGAGTCCATGGATGGTGTATGTAGGTGTGTATGTTGGGTTGCATGTCTTTCAGGGGTGGGGCATGTTAGACCGGTGAAGGAGCACTTAGTGTGCTGAGCCCGGGTAAGGGGGTGGGATGGGAATCATGGGGTCGTGCTCACGCACGGCTTCATGATTCGTTAAAAAAAAATCAGGCATTTATATATTAAATTGTTCGAATTGTAATTCGGTTTATATAGGCCAGACAAATAGAAATTTTGATATTAGGTATAAACAACAAGTACGCTGTTACAAATACAAACACCCACATAAATCCAATTACGCTAAATACTTACTAGAACACAATCATTCAATGACCTCTAATAACAATATAAAATGTTAACATTTCTGTGATGATAAAGGTAAATTAGATATACTAGAAGCTTTTGAAATTCACAAACATTCAAAAACTGTACCGTTAATGAATGAGCAAATTAATCTCTTAAATTCTCTTCTATTGGACATTTTAGAACAAGAAATCAAGTCATCTGCAGACGATTACCGAGATCAAGTCACCAAGTTCTATTGCTATAACAACACTAACTATTTACTTCCTAATATAACCTTTGACAATGGCATGTAAACATGCCGAAATACGTATAAGGTAGAAATAAATAAATATTGTTAAAGTAATTAAGTATTTTAAATACAGATAATCATTAAATATGGACTTTAACAAAGTAAAGCTGGAATTTATAAATTAAGTTAAGATTCTTAACGTTAAAGATCATATTTAGTGAAAGTAGAGATTACGTGCAGAATGTGTGTTTATATGTCCATGTGATTATGTGCCACAGTGTTTAAATGTCTGTGTGATTAATTGACGTGTTTAACTGTCCGTGATTAAATGTCCTATGATTATGTGTCGCGTGTTTATGTGTCCGGACACCGATCAAAACAGTAGTTTTCGCAACAAGTTAGGTACCTATGAAGAGACTACTGCATTGTTATATAGCGACTTTCATTAAATAATTAATTTATTTTTCAATAAAACTTAAATTTTTAAAAATAGTTTACAGAAGCAGTATATGATGCCGCCATACGAAGAAGCAAGATACAGGTGCACCGTAATCACCAAGTCTACTCGTGTCTGAAGACTACAACGCCCATCGATTCCACAACGACCCCAATGTATTTTAAAGATCCATATCGTACAGACAAGACGCAATACATACTCTCTATAATAGCCGCAACACCCACCGACGCTCACAGCGTTACCAATAAAAGTGGGCAAATGGCTGGGGGCCACAACCTCTACTAGTTCCGGTTCTCATGACTGTTCCTTCGCACAATGGCTGATAAACGCCGCGGTCATAAAGCTCACCATCGTAAAAAACAACAACGTCCACAACACCCCCTAACGTAACGGGCCATAAAGCTGGAGGGTTACAAAGCCCACCGAGTTCACAACGCCCACCATGTATTTTGTACGTTCATACAACCCCCCAAGGATACAACGTCTTCACCCACCGTGACCACAACATCCACCACTGAAACTGAGTATAACTTCCAGCGTGAACATAACGCCACACTACCACCAAAACGGTTTCTCTGACTATAACGCCCACTACCGTATACGGCATCAACAACCACTACCGTAACGAGCCATAAAGATTGAGGGTTACACGCCCAACAAATACATAACGCCCAGCGTGTAATTTGTAGGGCCATACAGACCACCGGGGATACGCCATCTCTATATATGGGCCGCAACGTTGACGTCCACCGTGACCACAACATCCACCACAAAAAATGACCATAATATCTAGCGTGGAACCAACTCTGGTGGCCACAACGCCCACCTGTTCGAGTTTCCATGACTGTCACCACACATTGTCCATAACGACCACTATCGTATTGATCCACAACTCCCACTACCGTACCTGGCCATAGAAAAAGTCCATTTATGTCTGAAGGTCACAACGCCTACCAGTGCAGACGGGGTCAGCTGTCCTGGTAGACGCGTTGTCTTAAGGTTTCGTATGTATTCTATTTTAATAGATGGAAATCCCGAAATATACCCCATTTCGGCATCAGTAGTTTTGATGAAGCATATTTAAAATAAAATAATAAAATATTGTTTAGACGAGAAATTTCTCCTCACGTCCACATTTTTTTCCGAACAAAGAAAAGAAACGACAATTCACCATATTCCTAGTTAGATATGCTTTCTTTCGTAAGTTAAGTAAAACCTGTCACCATACAACTAACTGCACAATACGCTTTTTTACATGCGCTTTATTTTACTATATTGTACTATTTTTACTCAATTATATACATTTGTGAAATTTTATTTAATAACCGTCTAAGAATTTGGCAAAGGTTTAATTAGCCGACTTCAAAACCGTTATGGCCCATTGCCGAGGGTGTCTAAAATGCATAAATACCTTTAAAGACAAGAGGGCCCAGTAGTGTTGGCAAAATATGAAAGGCGCGTAGGTACTACTTAAGATATATTTGTGGATGCTAGGTGATTTTGTGAAGATGAAAAGTGTGTCAGTTTACAAACAGCAATAATGTATATGTGTAATGATAAAATTTAGTTGGTGGTGGTAAATACATAAAGTTCTGATTACTATTGACAAGTTATTAAACACGCAATTGTCGATGTGTCAATATTATTTGCTATTGTTGCTTCTTATTATGTTGTTGTAGTTGAAAGTCGATTAAGTCCGTCGATACACCTAGCTGTATTCTTGGAACCTAGCAAAATAGGTGCAGACTTACCGAGGTTCCTCGGAATACGTATAATTTCCACGGGGGGAAATACCTGTACGGTAAATAACACAACTTGATGATCTTTCGTTAAAGTAGTAATGTATATCTGCTTGTTTTCCGTATTAATATTGCTGTTATTCTCAATGCTAAATGTTTGATGTGGCAGAGAGCTCGAGTCGAACTATATGGAGTTTTTCGAGAATGCAACCGTGATTCGTCGACCTAACTGTTAAAAACCTTGGTGAGTGATTATCAATTTAGGTTTTTAATTACTGCGTCCTTCGTATTTTGAAATTGCATCCTCTGTTGACGTAAATCGGCTTTTTCCCATCCTACGCAATTAAACGAAAAATTAAAAATACTACAACAAGCAATTTTCTGACCCGTTTAAATTTTTAAGCAGCACTTTGTACTAAATTCTATACCCAAAAGGTCAAGTACTGAATACTAAAAACTACAGCTCAAAGTAAAATATATCAAGTATCCAATTAAATAAGTGACAGTTGGTCTGACACGACAAGCACTTACACGCCTTTTTCGAATGCCACTTAATTTGATGGCTGTAATACGTCTACGAAGTTTGTGTTGTACATTCAAGCTTTTAGACAAAACAAAAACTTAATGTAGGTAGCGTCTCAGCGTAACTTAAAACTTTATAAACATCACCCTACATGTCTAAACATTAGAGTCTCCCGAAGTGAATCAGACCTAATCCTTGCCGCTTCGTCGGTGACAGAAGTCGCGAGTTACGGATAGATAGTCCCGGAGCGGTCTTTCCGGTCACCACGTCTGAGTATCTTGGTGACCAGCGAGACATTCCCAGTCACGTCCCTAATATATCGCACTTGTCATCTGCCTTTTTCAGTACAACATAACTTTTCCGAATTGACGCGTTTCTTCCCAGTTCTACTGCTAAAGTTGGAGCTTAAATAAAATAACAAAATAGTTTCGCGAACTTTCAATTTGTACTTGCCAAAGTTGCCACTATTGGGCGAATTGCGTGCATTGTTGCGGTGCTGTAGGGAAACTCATTATGGTTGTTGCGATATTGTGGATGCACGATTGGGTTTGAACTTATATAATAAAACGAGCTTTGGTTTTCGCTGCCAGATGTAGTCGCAAGAGTATAAGATATTCCTGTACAGTATATTGGCAGAATTTAACATAGTCCAACAGATACAATTAGTTTTAATTTGAATGTTTTATTTTTGCAAGACCCTAAAAAATTATTAACTAACTGGCTGAAACGGTGGGCTACGCCCCATGCTTTTTTGGATAATTTCTCTTAAGAAAATAATAAAGAAGCTGCGCAAAATGTAGGACATGTGCATTGTGCATGAATGCGAGCACGTGACGTTAACTACGCCAATACAGCAAATGCATTCAATGCATCAAAACTGATAAAACTAATGATATTTCAATCTGAACAGATTACTATATTGCGTAGTAACTGTAGAACCTCGACGCAGGAACAGTGAAACCCCACCGTGCACCTTTGCCAGCTTATAAGGCACGCTAAAAACGATTGCCACTTACCTCCACGCTGCGTGAAATGTATGGATATCCATCATTACTCACAATGTAGAAAAATCAAGGATACCGACAAACCCAAATGTGTCGACTGTGGAGGAGATCACACAGCGAACTACAGAGGTTGTCCTTATATCAAAAAATACAATAACGTACATCCTTTTCCTGTAATCAGATCCTCGAACCCGAACGCCTCCATAACTTGGATAATTACATCCAACTCAACTTATGTAGCATCCAAACCCTCCACCACCAAAACCAATAATTCTTTACAAAATTTATTAAATTCACTTCCCAACTGGCAATACTAATATCCGCACCTACTAAATACACTTAATTTCCGCACAGATATAATCAACTACCAGACATACTAGATATTATTTTGCATACAAACCTGACATTACCAATAACCCCGACAGTACTCACGG
The DNA here is from genome assembly GCA_958336395.1 of Ctenicera cuprea. NCBI lineage: Eukaryota > Metazoa > Arthropoda > Insecta > Coleoptera > Elateridae > Ctenicera > Ctenicera cuprea. The sequence continues at coordinate 11,205,829 of OY284488.1, forward strand.
AGCTTGACTCAGATCATCGTCCTGTTATATTCACCCTCAACTGTTCGCCTTATTATCACCCCCAGCTTCCAAAGACAAATAATGGCCCTGTTGACTAGAAAAATTTTATGACTATAATGAATAATCAATTAACTTGTCCTACAAACTTACAGGAAGACATCAACAATGCGGTTGAATCGTTTAAAGTAAGGAATCCCTAATGGGTACAGAACCGGCCTTCGCAAGTTCCCCCAAATACGTGAAGCACGAGATATGTTACTGGACGCTGTCACATCTCCAATCATCCTGAATCTCTTATCAAACACCAAGACAGGTCAGACTATTTATCAAGAGTCCTACGCCAAGAATGACAAAAATTCGTCTAGGCCTAAACAGAAGACAAGTCAGAATTGTGACAGGCCTACTGACAGCCCACGGTCACCTGCGGTAACAACTCCACACTATCGGGGTTGTCAATAGCCCGCAGTGTAGAAGATGCCAAGTTCGGGAAGAAACCTCCACTCTGCGGGTACTACGCTTTTGTTGCTATTAGTGCAATCACCTTGGCTCCCCCTCTTTAGAGCCAAGTGAAATGTAGGATATATCATTGAACAGGATCTGGTCCTTTGCTGAAGCGACCGACCTGTTCAATGAAACCTAAATCATTTAAAGGGTACAATGGGCACTAGTAGCCTAAGTGCGGGAAGACACTTGTCCTCCGACCCATTGGAAATCATCATCATCGAACCATTGGAAGAGGCAATTACGCTAGCAGTTCGACAAACCACTAGAGACTCCCAAACACATTGACATTATAATGATCAAATCCCACCAATACATATAAAACAACTTATGAAGGAAAAACATATGGTACGCAGATTATGGCAACATACCTGAAACCCAGCAGACTCATTAAACTAGTAAAAAACGAATTGGAACAATTTTGAATATCTTCTTACCCCTGGAGACTCCACCATGTGGAGAGCCACTAAAATAATTTTAAGGCAACCGGTGATCATCCCGACACTTCGAAATCAAGGTCGAATCTACTAAGAAGATAAAAACAAGAGCGAAGTATTCGTTGAACAACTGGAAAACCACATTTACCACACCACAAAACCAAACTAACTTAATCATGTCCAACAAATTGAGATAGAGCTAAACACTGTCATTCCTACTGGCATAATACTTAAAGATCCTGCACTAATTCGCTTCTAAAATCTACCACATAAATCCATATCGTACTTAACAGCAATACTCAACGCTTTCCTAAGAACTGGATTTTCCCCTATTGTTTAGAGACTTTGATGATCCCCAAGCCTTATTAGCCTGCTATCAACGGTATCCAAACTCCTAGAACGAACAATACGTTCACATCTAAATAAACATTTGAAGACCAACAACATAATCTCACAACTGTAATTTGAATTCAAAAATTCTCATTCAACTACTCATCAGATACATAGACTTACAAAAAAAATGGTAGAAGAAAGTTTTGAAAATAAAATACACATGCTCATAGCTTCTGTCGATGTAGCACAGGCTTTTGATCGAGTCTGGACTAAGACTTTTTCGTATTTATTCTTCATTACAAAATCATTTCCATTTGAAAGGACCTTTTTAGTAAGAGTAAGTTCGACCCGTCAAATCAAGGCTGGTGTGGATTTTCAATCTAAAATCAATTTTGACCCACCCCTAGTATAAACACGATTTTCTTATTTTCGTCAAAAACTGTACTGGCCGGCTACACAGCGGTACATACGAATAAACACGTTGTATAATGGACGCGTATCAACGCGGCTTCTAGTAGCAGGGACCTGGCAACAGCAATACGTGAGACAGGTGAAAGCGATGGGAATTTAGTATATAAATAGATGCTCTCATGCATCTCAGCGGCGCGCGTTGTGCAGGCGACAAAGTATTAGAAAATAAATATAGTTCCTACCTTTAACCAAGTGGTAGTGCTGAAAGTGTAAAAGGTACAAACCTGAAACAAAAAATACAGTCATTAGATATAAAGCCGTTTATGTTAATTTTGTAAATTTCCATTAATTTTAAATTCATTTTAATCTCATTTCTACATTTTCAAAGGGGTTAAAAAATGTTGACATCCAACATATTCATTTAAAAAATGAATTTAGAAGCCGAAGTTAATAAATTGCAATAAAAGATAAAACTTTGAATTTGAAAATACGTATTACAAAATATCGCGTAACACCAAAAACCGCTAAATGCTCTATACGTCTTTACTGTCGGTCAAGATTCCAGCCTCGCCAGTTCAGCATCCAGGACGGCACGAAATGGTCAAAACATTACACTAATAGCATGCGATAAAACCGTATTTTCTGCTTTTGTGGGTCATTTTCGGTTTATGGTGAAAACGACTCTGAAAAAGAGACCACAACAAAAACGTTGGGGAAAACCATTATTGTAGAAAAACGTCTAAAAAAATCTATGGTAAAAATAACCCCAGTAAAAGTATTTTTGGGGAAAATAACCACCACAAAATCCCCAAAACAGAAGCAAGTGTGTTTTCATGCAGGTGGATCACTTTACAATTAAGAAAGAGCTTTCCCTAAAAAAGATACGTGCTTTTTCTTTGCTGATGGATTTGTCTCAATACATGCGAATTTCATTTTGGAATTATATGCAAATGTCCAACAAAACTTTTTTTTCGTAGTTGTTAGATCCAAAAACAATTTGAAAATCTATGTAAGGCACACCCTTGGAAATGAAGAAAAGTGATAAGTTTAACTAGCATCTTTCAGGCTGTTTTTTAAAGCAATTTTTATGAGGCTATGAAAAGACTTTTCGGCGTATGTTTATCCTATGATTTTACGATTTTTATTTCTTAATTGTTTTTACGGGCTCTTTAGAGTTTTTTCCGGACCTGTCTTTGGGTTTTTTTTTATTTGTTCACGGGATTTTCTTTCCGGGAGCAGCTAAGTTTAACTAACATTTATCCCGCTGTTAAAGAAATTATTTTGGGGTTACGAAAGGATATTTTCGTTTTTTTTTCTTTAAATTTTTTTACGGGGCTGTTCCTTGCGTGTTTTTTAGAGCTTTTTCCGGGGCTTTGTTGTGTTTTGTTTTCGTTTTTTTCACGGGGTTTTCTTTCAGAGAGCAGCTCTCAATCCCGAGACCGACTTAGCGGAGGAAACAATGGGTTGTACAAAAAAACGGGAGGCGTAGCCCACGGATTCCGCTAGTATGTTATGCAGTCAATGTGTAAGATGCACAGCAAAAAACTGATTAAATCTCGAAGAAAGTTTAGAATAAAAAATAATTTTAGGAAGGAATGAAATTTTGAGAAATCGAAGATACAACGAAAATATGTGAAAAGCCGTAAATAAAAAATTAAATGTTCCAAAACACAAATGCACTTAAATAAGGGTAGGTAAAAAACTTAAATAGGAAAACAAAACACGAGAGATCGAAAACAGCGTTGAATTCTTAATGAATACGAAATTCTTATACAAAGTTGATATTTCATTAATAAAAAGAAAGAGTCTATTAAAAAGTGATATAGTGAGCTGTTCATCACAGCGACGAAAGAAAAAGTAAACACGTCGCATTAAGTTTTTCTTCGCACGTCTAGAGCGTAATGTGTTTTATATAGCATTGGCGTGCAATAATTTAGAGTTGTCTGTTGATGTGGAGAATTGGGGTATAAACCGCCTGCGGAAGCACCAGTCCTAGATGTTTTATAAGTGCTAATGTCTACGGCGAAAGAGAAAAATCCTGAAAAACGCGAACGTCTCAGTTTTTTTACTCGTGTTCTGTCCGATATCTCTGTCGTAGCAAATTATTCAGTCGTAGTAAAAAACAAAAAGTCATTTCAAATTATGCCCCACCATTTCTAGGGTAAAAAGAAAAAAAAACATTTTTTGTCTGCCAGGATCACCAAAACTAAGAGAGTGAAAACGCTAAAAAATTAAGTTATTTATTATAAATTGATTACAGTACTAAAGACAGATTTGACAAATTAATTGTTACCGACGTTTGTCTCGAGTATGCTTCGTAGTTCAATAATCAATAATCTCATAGTGTCTGATTTATCATCAGTGCGTTGTTACGTAATATTATATTGTGCGTAAGACTTAATGTTGCGGAATGAACTTCAGTTAAATCCTCACCAATTACAATTAAAACGAGCTCAAGTTATCCACGCGAGTAACGGGGTATTCATTTAATTCCCAGAAAACCTAAACTGCAAAATTAATTATGTCACTGGCCATAAAAAAGGATTCAACTTGATTAAACGGAAACTAGAAGGAAAAATGAGCGAAGCAGTTCTCCTGGACTTTACTATACTTTTATACAAAATAATTACTTTTATATATCTAATCGCAACAATTACAGCACATCTAACTAAAAATTTTTTTTAGTTGTGGGGTATTACATATAAAACCCAGCTAATCCCTCATTGCAAAGACAACTACAGCATCCGCTCAGTAGAAATTTTAGGCTCATGCGGAACAAAGCTACAAGGTCAGCTTGACTATTATCACGGGATTACACTGTGTTCATATGCACTACGCGTTTCGCAACCTATTCTGAAGTTATCATTGATGCTCCCATGCTATGTTAGAACATTTTTTTTTAGAAAAAACATCGATTTGTTGATGTTTTTGAAAAAACATTACTCAAAATTAAGCAACAACAAAAATGGAAAGAAAAAATCGTTTTACAAATTACTCCCAGATTCTAAAGATCATCGAAATCCGACAATCCGTTCGGTAGTTATGATGCACCCACCCACCCACAGACAGAACTTTTTAAAAACAACTTTTTTCGGTTTCTGGAGGTCCAAAACACTGATATAATAGAAAAGTAAAAAACTCTAAGGCAACCGCCACGGGACGATCCTCGAATTGACTTAAGATTTTAATAATTTTGAAAATCATTAAAAAGCAAAGTGAAATTTTTTTAATAATATGAATTTTTTTTTAAAATTTAGAAAATCATGGAAAATATTGTTAATTTTTAAGAATAATGAAAATTATCAAAATTTTGATATTTTTGAAAACTTGAAAAAGATGAAAATAATAAAAATCTTTTAAATTTAGAAAACAAAATAATTAAAATATTTGAAAATTTAGAAAATGGTATAACAATTTTGAATATTTTTAAAAATATGAACATTTTTAGTAATTTAAGAAACTAGCAAATATTTTTTAAGTATAGATAATTATTGGAGATTTTAAATATTTTGTAAATGTCTTCAAAACTTCAGAAAGAAAACTTTTCAATGTTTTAAATTTAAAAATAATTAGATATCTGATATTGATTAGATATGGTGAGAATGGAACCAGATAGAATAACAAAAAAAACAATGAAAATTGGAAAACTAAATGGCTGGACCAAATCCGGGAAATACGTTTAAAAAAAGGAAAAACAATAGAGGAAATGAAAACCCTAGCAAAAAAAACAGGAAAAAATGGAGGAAATTGGTACAAGACACGGAACCTACATCCGACGCCTGAAAGGGCAAAAGGATTAAAGAGAAAAAGAAGATATTTTTGAAAACTGTAAAGAGATGGAAATCTTAAACCAATTTTAATTTAGAAAACAAACAATGTGTCTACGTATTCGAAAATTTTGAAAATCATAAAAATTTTAAACGTTTACAAAACTTTCTAACATGAAAATATTAAGGTTTTAAAAATTTTATAAAAAATATTTTGAAAAATTTTTAAAACGGTGGAGCCTTTTGACCTATTAACAATTTTGAAAATGTTTGAAAAAAGGTGAAACGAAGGAGAACGAGTTCTTAAAAAATTGAAAATTTGTAGTAATTGTAAAAATTATCAAAATTTTTGATCGAACGGTATTGGAGATTTGATTAATTTTGAAAATTTCTTCAAAATTTCAAACTGAAAATTTTCCAATATTTTAAACGTTTTTAAAACTTTAGAAAATTATTAAAATTGTTGTCAATATTTGGAAATTATGAAAATTTTCAAGATTTTCCAAAATTGAAAAGAATTTAAAATCTCCAAAATTTATAGGATTTTTAAAAATTTAAATTTTTATTGATTTTCAAAAATGTTCAAAATTTACAAATATTTTTCCAAATTTTAATCATTTATAAAATTTTCAAAAATATAAATCTGAAGGTCCGAAATTTAGACGAAACATTGATGTAGACAGACAGACGGCTGGACCATCGACGCTGGTTAATTTTTAAAAATATCTTTACTGTATTCAGAATATGGTTAAATGATAAAACTCTTGTTACTAAAAAAAATATTGAACGATTCATGAAGAACTTTTACTATAAAAAGTACAGAAACAAAAAAAGTTTCAATGCGTCACTTGGTAAAATTAAACACTTATAGCAACTTACTGCTCTAACTGCCATTTAATGCCTCATACATATAGCAACTTCGTCTAACTTCAAGTACTAACTGCAAGTAAAATGTAGAAGCCACAACGACAAACGACAAGGCCAAAATTATTTCCACGACATCGTCTTTGCAGCCAGCACACACGATTTCAAGAATAAAACGTTTTAGTCATTGCCATAACACAAGTTAAAAATTCGCCCACTTTAACCAAAAACGTGTTTCCAAATGGCAGCCAATTAAAGAAAAAATTACTATGAACCAGAAACTTATGTGGTCATATTGACCTCTATTTTTATTGCCATTTCTCACTCGCTCCGTCCTAAGGCAATCAAAAAACCTAACAAAATTTTGGAATTAGTTCAGATGTGCCTGAAACGAAGTTATCTGTTATGTACTGACATCTTCATTAGACGAAACCGTTCCGTCACCGTATGCCATCGTTCAAATTGAGTTTTACTTCTCGTGACCCTCATCGGAAACTTCCTATCCAAAACTCGTCCCATCGTAATTTTTCCAGTTCGTTCAATGTACAATTTTTTCCTAGTTTGGTATTCTACATAATTCGAATAAATTTTAGCAGTCGTAGGATGTCTAGACTTTAAATTTTATCTCGTAACAATTCAAATGAAGCCATCTGTTCTAAATCATCGGAAAAGTTCAGAAGTACTTTTGCATGTTGATAAGATTCGTTTGCGCATCTCATTATCTGGCATTCCTGGATTTGTACTCCTGCAGGCAGCAGGCGTGTTCCACGTAATAACTAACTAACTAACTAACCGGGAGCATGACGTGCTGTCATATTTAGCGAGCGCGTTAAGATTTTCACTTTGCGTCGTCGTCTTTCCAAAACAGACATCTGCGGAGAGAACTGGAGGCGCGATATTTAAATTGCTAATGCTCGCAGCCAGTCACAATCAAGTTACCATTATATCCACTACAATACACTCCATGCGCTGCTTTTACATAAACATAAGGGACCAAAACTGTGCAAATTTATGCGGCACCGCTATTTACTCAATGAGTGCTCGTTATAGACGATATCATCCTCATTTGCAAATTACGGAATATTTTAGCTTCGTCTCTCCCAAGTTTTTTTCCTGAAATTCATTAATTTTGGCTAATTCGTTTTGTTCTCCTTACCTCCTTCAGTTTAAAGTAATTTACTTTATGCAAAACACTCTTAAATTATTACAAATCGATCCATTACAGTTAGATGTGCCCCGCGAAAGAAGTATTTAAAAGAACAATACAACGTTAAAGAATTGACATTGAAAGTACGAGTATCAGTTCACGAAATTGTGACATGTGCAGATTTTTTTAATATCTTTGCATCTACAATACTAGTACAAAGGGGTTAACATCAATTTGCATTGACTATTAGACATGTCATGTCTAAATAACGAATTTCATGCCGTCGACCACACTTTGAATCGAATTCTAAGCTGTCCAAATAAAATTATTTAGCACAAGAATTACTACTTCGCCTTATCTGTTAAATACAAAATTATGCGAGTCTGCTTGAATATTATGCAGACGTTGCATTACTAAGCTGCGGCAAGTTAAGAAAATTCTGTATAATGATCGCATTTGCACAGGAAAGTCAGTTAAATTTCAGATCATGCAAGCATAAGCTTTTGGTTCTAGATCAAGCATAAGCTAAAAATCCGAAGCAAACGAGCCAATCAAGCTCCTCCTAGAATTCTGCTTGCGGATTAAGCGTAAGCTCCCGGAGCGAGTGTAAGATTCCAGTCCGAATCAAACCAGTACAGCATAGCAAGCTCTTCCTAAAGCTCTGCTTCCCAATCCAGCGTAAGGCCCGTTTTACGTGCGAATGATGGTCAGTCCCGACGAGCTAGTGCTATCGTTCTAAATAGACTATTTCATATGTAATTCGTACGATCGGTCCGTAAATCTAGTTGGCAGAGCGGTCGAGACAGTCTTTCCGTAGGACCGTCGGTATGTGTGGAAACCATTATCTTTGAGCTATTTCACAAGTATTCTGACGGTCTCTTCCAGGTCGGGGGCGGGACGGCCAAGGACCCTCACTTAGGTGAGAGGCGTGAACAAAGACACCTTCTTCGGGGTCGGCCTCTCTTCGGAGATGTTCAAGGTTGACCTTAATTGGGACAATGGAGAACTGGGTAAGTGATTTCACGAGGGAAAGTGTTACCAGCTCTTAGTATGGGTACCCAACAGCTTAACGGCAGATCGTCCTCTGTAATGGGATCCCCGCTCCCTGCCCGTGGCTATAAATTTGCCTGTGTCCCAATCAGTCAGGCGAGGTGCCCCTGGGGGTTACAAATTTGCCTAGACAATGTAGTAGGTGGTTGGAGGCCAAAGATTTAGGAAGGTGAAGGAGAGCTCTAAGATGGCTGTTGGCATTAAGAACTTGGACCCTAGGGGTAAAGTGCACTTTGCCTGCTCACGCCCGCTACCAGTGTCGACCCAGGGAGTTCGTACTTATGCTCACCTGACGCTATTAAGGTATCGGCCACTATCAGACCGGCTTCCGACTAATCTGAGCGGTGCGTAGTCGACCACCACTAAGGATTGCGAGTAGCCTAAACTGGTAGGGGTAGCACTGGCACTTTGGCAGGTATTTTCTCCAAAAAGTCTAACCAGTGATTTTGACTGGTACCACGAGGGCCAAATCCGAGCCCGCGGGAGAATAGCAACCCCGGTCTTGGTCATGGTTGTAGCAGTGGTAAGCCTATGCAGGCTAGGGCCGTTTTGGTGCGGTTTGACAGGTGAGCTGTGTTTTTAGCTTGGGGACTGATCTGCAGAATCAGTAGAGATTTAGGTAATCTCCCCGATTAGTGGGGTCTTAGGGCTCGCAGCCTAATGTCAAGACTTGAGCACTTACGGCCCGAAAAGGGACTTGGCGGATAAGGCTCAAGGTAGGTGCCGCCACGTAAAACTAAAGAGATAGGCTGTAATGGCCGCCTCACATTGGTTTGTTCTTGGCAATTCTAGGTTGCAATATAGAGCACGTGCATTTTATAATTCTCCAACTAAATTTGTTAAAATTTATGAGTTTATGAATAAGAATAGAGACACTAATTTGCTTATCGTAGCCGAAATATTTTTTAGCGCGCTGATTCAGAAGCGAAGATCCATTTTCGATTCTTCGGAAGAAAGTTTAGAAAAATAGGGATTTGAAAAATAAGGTATTCGAAGAAGTGACTGACAACATCCATACATTCTGCACCTCGACCATCTTTAACTTACATTCTTTCAAGTGCAAATAAAAATTGGTTAATACAAAAGTGACAGCAATCACCCAGATTTTTGCTTTGTAAGTCACTACGCAACAGGCGATTTCCGGTACAGCCGTGACCTCTGCAAATGCTTAATCGCTGGACAACGACGATTTCCGATTTGGAAAATATTAAGATCACCCCGTCTGCAAACGTTTGTTTCTATTGAAATTTAAAACGAAACAAGGCGCCTTCCGTTTGCTGCTACGGTCGCCACGTCTTCAAATGTTTGTTTATTGTGCTATGCGACGACGGTCCAAAAGGGGTATAAAAACGCTGCACTTTGGTGGGAGAGTAGTTCGTTTTCAGAATCGAAATAGAACCTAACACGGTCCACAAACTAAAACTGGTAAATAATTGGCTGCTCGATCAACTCAAGCTAACGGTCCCACATGGGTTTTAGGATCCAAAACGCTCGAATAACTAATATTATTAAAATAACTGCTGCCGGATCGACCGCAAAATAATGGTTCTACGCAAAATCCTACTGCACCGAACTCCTTCCAAAGCTGCGAAACAAATGAGCCCGCTCCTCCGAACCCTGCAACACCTCCAGCACTTTCTAGAGCACTACCACCCTAGATAGGAGCCGCAAGACCTGCCCGACGCCCCCTAGAAAGTCGTAAATTACGTATTGTACGTGCGCTGATCCCTTATTGGATGTGTGTTTCGTTTGTGTAAAATACCTTTGTAATTTATTAAATGTACTGTATAATTATCCATATATAATCTCAGTTCGTTCATAGAATAAACATACACGCGTTACCCTGGAACTCAAAAAATGTTTTCATGTCAATAGGATGTAACCACGCTTTTGGTCCGTAAAAAACCCGCATAGCAGGCTCTTCCCAAAGCCCCGCAACACACAGCAGCTCCTACTAAACTGCCGCAGCAATCTGATAAAACCAAGCCAGAACGATTTTTATTGCAATGGGCTAAGACTGGAAGAAAAGATTTCGGACCAGCAAGGCACGCAAGCTTCCGCGCGATCTCTACGAGGACCTTGACCTTTTGGAGCACCATCTAGTAGCTTGTCCTGAGCCCTGACATCCGCAAGACTGCCTGCCGCTACGTATTACGAACTGTGTCAGTAATTATTCCGTAGAACTGTGATTGTTCTTTGTTTTTGATAATTGTTTTGGCATTAATGTTTGCTCATCTTTCTATCCATCTCTATATTAAACAAGGATCCCTTCCACCGGCCTCAACAGTAAATTACAAAGGGCGCCGATTCATATATCCGGGATACCGTTGAAGTGTTCGACGCTAAGAAAAAAATTCGCTGTCGGCTGACGGTTCGGATTAGTGAAACTTCGAAAACAGCCCAACGAGTCGTCATTTACAAACCACACTTTGAGGCAGGCGAAAGCAGAAACACCGCGGTCGGCGCAACCCGGTCGAAAAAAAAAAACGAAGAACTCGAGAACACGGAGACTAACGATACGCATTTATAAAAATGTGTAACAAAATGGCAAAAAACATTACTAAAATATAAAACATTCCTTAGGATATGTACAAATAAAAGCATTAATTGGAGATATTGAACAATTACTTGCAAGCAGCCTTTGCTCGTAAATTTGTAATATAAATAAGGCCAACCCGGGTTTACGCGAACTATAAGATGAAATGAATCGTTTTAGTTTTGTTTATCATATATGTTGATGTTGCGCTGCTGTTTTAAAATATAGTATAGGCTCAGAATTAATAATCCCAAAATAAATTTGACCCAAACATCTGGAGCACCGGTTACAAACGTACTGGCTACGCCCTACGCTTATTTCGGGATAAATTAAAAAAAATAAAAAGAGAGGGACAGCAGCACGTTTGTAACCGGGGCTCCAGATGCTTGAGTCATTTTTATTTTATGATTATTAAATCTGAGCCTAATTATTTTAAAACATCAGCGTAACATAAACATATAATTAACAAAAGCATTAACAACCCTAACGGCGTGCCGTCAGCTGCAGCCGTATTGATCTAATATTGAGACGGGTCGAAGGTATCCGGATGTAATATATCGATTTATTTATTGTAATTGTACATTTTAGTGTTATTTTAACTCGAGCTCCCAATATTTGGGTCAATAAAGTGTAGAATTTGTAACCATGATTGTTGCATAATAGACCGACATACATTATTTCATTTAAAAAAACTAATTTTCTGTTTCCGTTATAAGTGTTAAAATACGTTGGTTTAATTGTTATTTTGTTACTAATTTGTTTGCTTATTTATTTTGTCCACATAAGTAATTATTTGTCCAATTATTGCCTTCACTTGCACTTAAATTGTAATAATGTTCTGTGTGCAATGCTTTTAATACATTAATTGTCTGTTATTGAAAGAAATTATATGAAAAGTGCTATGCGAGATTCCGAGACCCGCCAAAAAGGAAACATGCCATAAATAACCAAATTATAGCAACAGTAGTAACTGCAACATAAACATTTGCCGCAAATATCAATAAACTGGCGCATCGTCATGCTATGGTGACACAGGTAGGGATTTAATATAGAAAGATGCTCTTAAAGAAATATTTTCACCCATTAAAAGTAATAGACAAGAAAATTCAAGACTGTCAGCTATTCTCCCAACTAGTTGATAATAACAGTTTTCTTTATTATAGCAAATACAGCAAATATACAAAATTAACTAAACATTAAGAAACTACTATGAATAAATCATTTTTGCAACAACTTGGGGTACTTGCATCAAAAGAAAAAAAATTTTGTTTTAATAAATGCAATAAATCATGTAGCAATCATTTTCAATGTACGTCCTTTAGACGAGTATTCGAAAGTTAAAGTGAGATGAAACACACCTTAACAATTTGAAAATTGTTTCTATTTAGTCTTCCAAAAGGAATACCAGCGCGACTCAGTTCATTACGTCTGAAATATAAATTCCTTTTAATATTACTTTGAGTAGCAAGTACAAAAGATCAAACTTCAGAAATTAACCACGACTATGTATGTACTTAAAACTTTACTAAACACAAACTCTACATAAACTTTTACCCTTTTACATAATTTGCATTTGAACTTGTTCGATCCTCTAATATACGCAGTGTGTAAGCTTTGTCTAGCTTCCAGAAGTGCGGCGTACATGTGACTCTCTACGTGTAAAACTATGTTTAAGTCCTATTTTCTTGCCAAGTTCTTATCTCGGTTTTTTTTGCTTTTTCAAACAATGCTGTTAGTCTCGGCGGTCTATGCGAGGTTATAGTTAAGAACAGGGATATAATTCTAAAAATAAATACGAACATAAACTTGCGGTAATGATTATCTGTACATAAAATACTTAATTACTTTAACAATATTTACTTAATTTAACCCTATACGTATTTCGGCATGTTTACATGCCATTGTCAAAGGTTATATGAAAAAGTAAACAGTTAGTGTTGTTATAGCAATAGAACTGTGTTACTTATCTTGGTAATCGTCTGCAGATGACTTGATTTCTTATTCCAAAATGTCCAGTAGAGGAGAATTTAAGAGATCAATTTGCTCATTCATTAACGGTACAGTTTTTAAATGTTTGTGAGAAAGCTTCTAGTATGTCTAATTTATGTATATCATCAAAAAGTGTAAACATTTTAGAGTATTATTTGAATTATTGAATGATTGTGTTCTAGTAAGTGTTTAGCGTAATTTGATTTATGCGGGTGTTTGTATTTGTAACAACTTACTTGTTCTTTATACCTAATATCAAAATTTGTAATTGTCTGGCCTATATAAACCAAATTACAATGCGAACAATTTAATTCGTAAATGACTGATTTTAGCAAATCGTCTGTTTTTGATTTTGCATTGAACAAAGTATTTAAGATGTTTCTAGTTGTTTTAAAGCTTACTTTATATTTATTTGTTTTGTTTATAATTTTAGCAATCTTTTCTGACTTGTCACGAAAATATGGGATCGGAGCATATTTAATTGTATCGAATGACTTTAGGGTATTCGGATAAATTCTTTGAATGGCTAGTTTATAATCTTTTTCTTTAATTAATGTATCACTTAGTTTAGTATTATAACCTTTACTATTTGCAATTTGTTTAATAATTGAAATTTCTCTATTATAATTAATTTCATCTAAAGGGACCATCAAAGCCCTATGTATCAGGGACCTGTCTGGTGCTAATTTATGTATTTTATGATGACAAGAATCGTGTGGTATTGTAATGTCTGTTTGTGGAGGCTTTCTATAAACTGAGTACTCAAATTTATTAGTTGAAATAATTTTTACTAGTGGGTCCCCCTGCAAAATAATTTGCAATACCTTATGTTTCTGTAACGAACATTTACCGACGGGTCAGTAACGAACGTGTTGTTGCATCTTACCTCGGGGTGGCGCTAATGGTGTCAATGGCGTCTTCTGTCATTCATATATAAATTAAAATAATTATTATTGAAAAATCGACGTAGAATAAAAATATAAAAATGTTTCATGTTCCATCTGAGGATAGAGACCTTTCATTGAAAAAAAATGGTCCAAATTGGTGAAGCGGTAGCCGCTGGAGGAACCGGAGAAAAAAACCCTTTGAGCTTTTACAGGGTTCCCACTAACTATCAAAAATTAGAATCCATGACTTTTCCAGGATATCCATGACCAAAAATCATACTTAAAGATAATCACATTTATGCGTTTTTTATCAATTCACAAGACAGTATGTGCTATGTGGCGGTCTCACTTGCCATAAGCCATATTACGTTCCTTGGACTTTAACAAGGATAAGAAAAGTACCTCAATGATAATTTAAAAAGCTTTAGCAGCAATTGTTTTATAAGCGGCAGTTTTAAAAATTCAATGGGAAAATTTTTAATTTTTATAAATTATGTTAACACTACTGCAGGAAAATCAGGTTTTTTTACTGTAAATCAAGAGAAAAATCAAGACTTTTGCCAAATTTTACATAAAATCCATGACTCCAGGTTAAAATTTTAATTCCCTGACTTTTCCATGACTTCCAGGTTATCCAGGGTCAGTGGGAACCCTGTTTTATATATGTATGGATGTTTAATCTAAAAAGTTAATGGACTTATTTTGTTCAGTTTCTAGTGTAAATTTTATGTTTAGATGCATGCTGTTGATAAAAATTAAAAATTCATTAATTAAATCAAATGAACTACTAAAACATGCTAAAATGTGATAAACATAACGAAACCAAAATATAACTTTCTCAGATTGATTTGATTCGAATATTTGATCTTCTAGATTTTCCATAAATATGTTAGCTAAAAGAGGTGAAATTGGACTTCCCATGGGTAAACCATCTTTTTTGAAATAAATTTTATTATTAAAAGTAAAATAATTTTGATTGGTGCAAAGTTCAAATAATTGAATCAACTCAGTCCGTTTTATTAATTCAACATTTTTGTTAATAAGAATATTATTTAACAAAGGAATACACTCTTGAGGAGGTATTTGGGAAAACATATTAGTAACATCAAAACTAACTAGCTTGCTTTGTGGTGGGAAATGTAAGTTAGACAATTTCTTGATTAATTCGGAAGAATTTTACCTCAATGTTTTGGTCTATAATCAAAACTGGATTATTTAGTATTTTTGCTAGCATATGGTTGGGTGCATGTATGTATGATACCACTGGTCTAATAGGCATTTTGGGTTTGTGTATTTTTAATAAACCGTATAGTTTTGGTGGTTGTGGATTTGGATTTATTATTTGTCTTCTTTGATAATCTGTTAAACAAACCTGGCAATTTTCTAATGTTTGTTTTAATTCTTTTTGATAATTTTTAGTGGGATTACTAGTTAAAGTTTTTTAAGTTTGAATTGGTTATGAAATCATTAATTTTTTGTAAGTAATTGTCATTGGGTAATATAACTAACGTGTTTCCTTTATCTGCCTAAACAGAAATCAGATTATTTACTGAAATTTTTCTTTAATCAATTTTAAGTTACAAATTATTTTCATTATTTATTTTATTTTTCGATTTATTGGTATTGATTGACATCTCTTTTAATAAATTAGCAATTTGAAATTTTGCATATATGTAATGTCTTTCTTTAAGAATCAATTCAGAATTGATTGCTAAAATTTCTTTAATATTGTAGCAGCCGCCAAGGGGGAAGAAATTGTCCAAAACAAATTGGTTTAAATATTAAATCCAATAGTAAATTAAATGAAATGCAGAACTCGTGCCGTGTAAAGTTAGTTGAACTTTTTACATACTCCCGCATATTAAAAAAAGTGCAAGTTATAAATTACGCTAAGTAATGTCCGGTGATAAACCTTAAAAGTTAGAAATAGTAACGAAATATGAAAAGCTATGTCAGGACTTCAACACACATAGGCGATTCTTAACATCCAACTACGTGTGGGAAATGCAGTGTTGCAATTAAAAGTTCAAGCAACTTGCGAGCACCTGGATTAGCTAGTAAAAGACAGTATGTAATAAACAAAAGACAGAAATCGTAATGCCTCGGAGGGAAAGAGTCTAGCTCGAAAAGAACGCGAAAACTGCAGGACAGTTCGGGTTTACATCTTTAAGACGAAAAGTCATTTTTTTCTCGTACTCGCGAAATCGGCTTTGGTTAAATTAAATTGAACAACCAAGTTCATCTTTTAATACTTAATACAACTGGTTTTATTCTATAAGAGCTAGTTCTAAGTTAAAAACAAATGAACATATTATCAGTCTAATTTAAATTAATTTATTCGCTTCGTCAATAAAAGTACTTGTGCCAATTACCCACACAGGGACGCACTGACTCGAATTTCGTCGTAGGGAAATTAAGGATTCTGTCAGGTCAGAAAAGTCTAAAATAATTGTACTAACATTTATTAGATACTAATTGGTATCTTGAGAAATTGAAGTATAGATAATCAAATTAAATTATTTCTCATTGGTCAAAGCCTTATTTATTCATTCGGCGTTTAGTTCTAATTCATTTTAAATTTAAATTTAAGTCGCTGGGAGCAAGCAGCGTTCTCATTGTGCTGTACAAACCTAGCCTCTCCTCTGGAGCGGTCTGTTACTACTTATCAATAAACTGCAGTATATTTTATTTCATTTCTTTTGTTTTATTTTCAACTAACGGCTCTTTTCAGGTCCCCTTGGGGGAAAATTATTTGATTACTTTATTTTAACTATTTTTTTGGCGCTGCGGGAGAAATCCCAAATAATCATAACCCTAAAAATAGTATTTCCATAAATTTGATTTAAACAACTCCTTAAAATTAAGTGCATATTCCTGGATCTTGTGTAGTTTATTAGATATAAGCTTCCAGTTCCAGGAGCAGTCCAGATTCTCGGCAATCGCACATAAAGTAAACTTAGTATTTTCAGATTTTTAAAAGTTTAAGAGGACAGTGCCTAGGTGTTATCCTTGACCAGGATTTTACCCAGGAACTGCCAAAAAAGCACCCTACAGGGGTGTCACACTATTAATGGTAAATTTTGGAAAAGGGAAAAACTTAAAACCCTTATTTAGGAATTTTATCTGTTGGTCATTGAAATCTGTGTTTGTGAAATTTAGAAAACGAAGATGAAAATTTATTATTGTGTCAGGTTTTGTGTGTGGTTGAAGTGCACGCGTGTGCTATTCTAATCTCGAAAGTTTATTTTTTTGTATTGTGTATTTTTTTAATTTTATTCTACTAACTAATTCTCTAATGTCATTGTCAAATACGTCAAATTCAATTGGATGTAATTTGTGAATAAGATCTGTGTAAAGTACCTTTAAATAAATGTGCAAATTATCTCTAATTGTAAACCATCTTTTTGTTTCTTCTTTCGACCATTTTTGTTCGGCATTTCTAACTATCTTCTCTGTTATGCTGTTCTTGGTTTTGGTAGAGATATTAAGGTAGGTTGGAATGAGCTTCTTTTTTTGACATTGTTGATTAAACCAAACGTTCTGTTGCTACACCATGCTTGATCATGATCTTCTTGTACACTGTAGCTTGTTGTTCCTCTATTGGACATTTTGGAATAAGCAATCAAGTCATCTGCAGACGATTACCGAGATCAAGTCGCCAAGTTCTATTGTTATAACAACACTAACTGTTTACTTTTTTTATATAACCTCTGACAATGGCATGTAAACATGCCGAAATACGTATAAAGTTAAAATAGATAAATATTGTTAAAGTAAGTAAGTATTTTATATACAGACAATCATAAAATATGGACTTTAACAAAGTAAAGCTAGGATTTATAAATAAAATAAACCTGCGGTACTTACTTACTGATAAGTTTGTTTGAATCAAGCTCTGCACACCCGAAAGTTACACAAAGCTTATTGTGTAGAGAAAGTACAGTGATGCCAATTGGGGATATTTGCCCGAAAAACCTTAATTATAATTCGTTTGAATAGAAATTAAAAATAATGTGGACACTGCAGCACATACAGATTGATCAGATTTTACACGTATGTATGTCTCTAGTCTCTGCCTAGTTTGGATCTAACAATAATATTCTGAAAGAGAGGACCTACAGCTTCAGTTGGGTTTTTATGGTATTAAATAATCTGCTATACAGATCTTTAAAATTCTAATTAAAACAAGAAGGTGTCAATCATATGGTTACTCGAAGGCTTTTCCTATACTTGGTAGTTCATTAAAGTTTTCGATCTTTTACTTAGACGCAAGGTTCATTCGAAATTATTTTTAATCCCTCAATTTTCGTTCACAGAAAACAATTTCGTTAATGAAGTGTCGTATAAAAGCAGAAATTATAATTATACAATGACTGCCAAAAAAATTAAATAAATTGGCAAAAAATCGCCTAATTTGAAAAAACATCAAAAAAGCAACTTAAGTATCTTGGTTCCATCTTTCTATATTAAGTCATTAAAAAAAATGTGTGCCAAGCACGCAAGTTCTAATTGAAACTTCAAGCCTTCCGGGAAAAATGGCCGCGTCTGTGCATCCGTTACATTATTTCCGTTATAGTGCCTGATCCCACGATCACATGTCGCACCCGCTGGCAAAGAAGTTTCGCTTCAGAAAACTTGTAGGAAGGAGTACTTCATAATTGTACTACATGAAGGGTGTTTATCATTACGACCATATTATTTCTCCATTCTTACCCTAACAATTTTCATTTTCCTTCACTATTTGCGCCCTTCTCCCCTGCCTTTTCCTGTTTCACTCTACCCCTTCAGTTTCATTGTACAAGTCGAAATATAATTTTCTTTTTCTGTACAACCAAACCATGTTCCATTTAAAGAAAATTTGTTCATGAATTAATTCATTTCAAAATAAAATTTCAGTTAGATGTGTAACGAAAATTTAAGCCAATTACCACCTGCACTTTTCTTAAAATTATATTGAAAGTCTGTACTGTAATCCACAAGTGAGCACTAAATTTTCAATTTTTAGCTCGCAGAGATTTACGCACCCTGATCATTTTCCGATAAGCTCTTTGATTTATGAGTTTCGAATATGGCTTTCGGCCAAGGATTAACCACAATAAAGCTGTAATTTTCATAACGTTCCCATCTTATTTATGTTTGAAACTAAATTTATGTTCGGCGAAATTTATATTTCTATTAGAAAAGTTTCGATGCTACCTACGGTTTGGATATGTTTTCTTAACTTAATGTAAATTTTGTAGTGGCTTTTATAGCTATATTTGTTAAACGTTTTAAAATATATATACCTCCATCGAGTTTCAAACTTGAGACCTCTAGCTATCTACGCGAATGCTCTATCAACTGAGCTACCGAGGACGGCAGAAACAACGGCTGAATGTTGAGCTTTCGTTATCCCAGTTCGAATTCCAATCGAGGAAGATTTTTTTTCACAACGTTTTCAATTATAACCGAAAAACGTACACTAATGAATCTGTATATAAAATCCGGATTCTCTTCACCTGTCTCACCATTTAGTGCCGCCCGGCCTCTGCTACTACAAGCCGCTTAGATGTTTTAAAAACATATGAGTACCCAGCTTCTGCATCACTGTTAACCATATTTTTATGCCACGTTTAATAGATTTCTTGGGTATACATTGTTTTAGGATTGATCTGTCCTTAAATTCATCCATTGTTTACGCTTTGATAAATAGAGCTGCTTCTGACAGGAAAAAACTTTTGTTTAAAACATGAAACTACATCCTACACGTAATATGTTTCAGAAGCATTTTTTGGCGTTTCGGGTTCAGTACATTTTTGCAAGAAAGAATTTTCAACGGTCTCGCAATATGGATCGTGTTATAAGTGTATTGCCCATACTAGTATGGTTGGATCAGCATCCTGCAAACTTTGGTAAACGGTACGAGCACGTAAAAAGCGTGCCACCCATATCAATCATTATGTCGCTTGAGCATGTCATACTGACATTCCTCTTTTTAGTTTTCATCGGTATTTCAAGTTGTCGGTTTGTATTTTGAACAGACTTTGGGGAATACTTGAAAAAGTACATTTTTCCTGGGTTCAAATCTTTCGTCAGGAGTGCTACAAATGGCTTTATAGTTGTCCTCTGCTAAACAATTAGTTCTGTACAATTCTTCATCGGCAGAAGAAATCGATCAATAGAAGAAGAAAAAACTGAATTATCATCTAACATAGTTGAGCTGCCAACAGCGGTAAAATCCTAGTTAAGATTAACACTTACTTCACAATCAGACTCTGAACGATTAGAATCATAATACTTATCAATATTGCTACCATAGTTATTATAAAAACTCATTCTCTTCACTACCACCTTCATTCATTATTTTGGCTGCATTTCTTGAAATTCGGCCTCAGACAATGCCGTTTCGACTATGGAAAAGAAACATTGCTATTACACTGTTATAAGACTGGTGGGACATATATGCCCTAGCAAAATGACTGCTGTGGCACAAACGTCCCGCCTCCATTTTTGTTAGTAAAAAACAATTATACTGCAAACTTAATTATTAACAGCTACTATAAGTCGATTAGTTACTAACTAGCTAGCTGTTTGGGATACATATGTCCAGACAGGTTCAAAAATGGTCAAATCCGCAAATGTTTCAACTTTGCGCGACAACGGCTTATGTCCTTACATCACGACACGGCTTATTTATTATATTACAACCACGTAGGTCGACGCAGCACCTGATTTCAAAAGCTTGTTAACAATAAATGCGCGAGACATACGCGTTTTACTAGTTTACATTAATAACGCTCACGAAAATTTAATTTATCTGGTTCTTTTCTTAACTGTATTCAACATTGTCGGTTTGTTTCATCCATTATTTCAAATTTGTTGAACCAATGAACTTATCCAAACATCACATATTTTTCTGGTGAAGGCATCAAAAAATATTTTTATTACAAAAGGAAACACAAATTATTTTCACTGCTAGCTTAGCAAACCCGCTCATGTGTTTCATCAATTAGTAATTTACATTCTTTCTCGCAGCACCCTTAAAAAAACTGATAAAAGGTTTATTTTTATTGGCTGCCATTTTATAGGCCATCTCAACATAAAGTCTGTGTGAATGCAGATGTATATTTTTATGATGTTTTTTTATGGTATACGGGAGCCCTACATTCAAGTAGCATAAACCCTCAAAAATTGACGTACATAAAAATTGACGTACATAAAAAGCGTATCTCTACTTGAATACAAATAAATCCCAACGGAATTACAGTTACGTACAGAAAAAGCAATTATAAAGATTAGTTCTCCGACCAGCAATTCAACGCAATCGAATATCGAAATTAAACAAGCAACCGCAACACTCTAGAGTGTCCGTGCGATGCGGCAGAATCCATTTGTTCCTTTATCCCCGATCTCTTCGTCCGATCCCTGCATTCCTATCTGGTTTTAACCGCATTAAAGGTAGCCAGATAACTGATACCGCCTATATGTCTTGCGCCCCGCGGAATTGGTATACAACCGAGAGCAGGCCATCTGACCTTCAAGGGCAAATTGAACGAACAGACGCAGATTGCCTCGTAAATTACGAGAATTGCTCAATTACAAGTTGTATCTATCAAATAAGTTGTTTACAGAGGGAAGAGCAGATTGCGCTTTGTATTTTATGGCGATAAGAACGGAAGCTTTATTAAGCATTCATAAATGGGGCTCTCACACTGAGAACTGAGTTATGAACGCACAAGTAACAAATAATAAACTCGTTTAGCGCCGATTATTTATGGCGCTAAAGCGCACACAAAAAGACTTCACTGTTTTATCTTTGCAACTTGAGTAAAACGCCTAAAAACCTTAATCAAACCGCCCATCCAACAAAGAGCCTAGCCATTTTTCGGAAGAATATTAATTCAACTTTTTTATTAAACTAAAACGCTTCCACGATATCGCGTTTTCCCAGTCAGCAGAGAAGCGGCTGGGGAGGATGTCTCGCGTGGCTACGGTACGGTAATATGCCAAGATTGGCAGTTTTAAAGCTTTCAATCTAGATTAAGGGTTCCGTTACTTACTGAAAATTCTTCCAAAATAAGAATGGCTCCACATCCGTTCATGTGGTGGTGATTAGCCCTCCATAGAATTATGATTTGAGGCTAAAGTGTATGTAAATCGTATAGCCGTTTTCTTAGTTACCAAAAAGTTACTTGAATTTAATCATCAGTTTTTTTCGTTTTTAATTTTATAATAATTCACTTTGGATAAAACAGTGTCTGCACTTCGTGCGCGAAATGTTTTTAGCGCTCTCGAGTGATCGTTTGACTCGGCTAACAACAAACTTTCACTCTCGTCGGCTAAACAGGCATTTCGCGCACTTCATCAAAACATTAATTGTTTTAATCAATTCTGACGTCAGAAAATGCTGCCATCTAACATCGTAGCTAGTGTAACAGCGGAGTCGCCAAAAGAGATTATTTCTTCCCTTATTTGATCTAGTTGCCAAAAGAGTGCGCTTTGCTTTAGATTTAGAAAAGGGTTCTACCAAAGACCGTTTATGTTGTGATTTTATGGTTAACGCATGACCCATTTGTTCTAGTGCTCGTGTAACATTCTTAGTAATAACTTTTAAGTAGGCTTTGACAAGCCGCGCGCCCTATCAGTTATATTACAGTATGGTTGATATACACACTGCTACCTTAAGTGTCCCATTTTCGACGTTAAAAATTTATTTATTAACGTAATTAATTCATTTATTGACGTCAAAAACTCATTTGTTGATGTCAAAAATTATTTTCTTAATGTAAATAACTTTAATTGTCCATTTTCAGACGTTTGAGAATTCATTTATTAATATATAAAATTTCTTTATTGTCGTCAAAAGGCAATTTTTTGCCGTCAAAATTTTTATTTCTTGAAGTCCAACTTTCTTTATTGCCATTAAAAGTTCCCTTTACCGACGTCATAAACTCATTTACTAACGTCTAAAATTTCATTATTAAGCCAGAAGGTAATTTACTGATGTCAAAAATTCATTTATTGACGTCAAAAGTTCATTTATTGACGACAAAAATTCATGTCTTGACGTCACAAATATCCTTATTATCGTCAAAACCTGATTTTAAAAGTCAAATGTAAAGAATCATTTCAAGACATAAAAAACTTATTTATTGTTGTCACGAGATGACTAATGTAAAAAAAATCATTTATTGACGTCGAAAATACCTTTATTAACGTCAAAAGTTCATTTTTTGGTGTCAAAAATTCATTTACTACCGTCAAACATTTATTTATTGCTGTTAAAAGTTAATTGTTTAGGGCCAAAAGTTAATTTATTGGCGACAAAAATTCATTTATTGAAGGTAAAAGTTCGTTTTTTGGTGTCAATTATTCATTTATTGACGTCAAAAATTCTTTACTCGACGTCACAAATTACTTTATTGGCGTCAAAAGTTCATTTGTTGTCGTCAAAAATTGAATTAAAGAAGCCACAGAATTACCTTTCTTCACATCAGCTATTTTTTTTTTATTAACGCCAACAGTTTATTTTATGACGTTAAAACATCATTACATTTTTGGTTTCAAAAAATTCATTTATTTATTGATATCAAAAGTTAATTTTTTAGAGCCAAAATTTAATTTATTGGCGCCAAAAATTCATTTATTGACTCGAAAAATTTATTTATTGACATCAAAAATTAATTTTTGGAATCAAAAATTCTTTACTCAACGTCAAAAATTTCTATATCGGCGTCAAAAGTTCAATTCTTGGCGGTAAATCTTTGATTCATTAAAATCAAAAAATCATTTCTTTGTTCACATCAACTATTTTTTTTATTGACGTCAACAGTTCATTGTTTTGCGTCAAAAAATCATTTACTCAAGTCAAATCATTTTTTAGTGACAGAAATACACATATTGTCAAAAAAACATAACGCCAAATATTTGTATCTCGACTTCAACAGTTTATTTTGGCGTCAAAACATCTTTTCGTGGCGTCAAAAATACATTTACTGACCTGAAAAGTTTTTTGTAAAAAATTTATTTATTGTCATCAAAAGTATGTTATGGTGTTAACATTAACGTCAAAAAATCATTTATTAACGTCTGAAAATAATCTGTTTGTTTAGGAATAATTTTTTAGTTCTTTCAGTATTTTATTTTAAATTTCCTGAACTGTTTTCGAACGTCCAAAAGATTTAATAACTACAATTTTTTATTCAAAATTTATTGCTTGAAAAATAAACTCAATTTGTGACGTCATAAATAATTTAGCAACTTAACATAAACATAATTGTTTTGAATAATTAAGGGAACAAACACGGATTTCCATAAACATTCAACGTTCGAATTGCTCTGCGAGTTTTAAGTAACAAACACTAACAAGAATCGAGAGGTGAGTTGATGCGAAAAATACATAATACAATCACACGCCAATGGTAATTTTGGTCATAGTTTGACAATTATAGTTAATAATGCATTACCAGTATTATATAAATCGCTGAACATTTACCACTTTTACAGAGTTATGTGTAGATATTTATATCTAGCATGTATAAGAACTGGTTCTAAGAATGACCACCATCCTGTTTACAAAAGTTTACTAAATTGGGATTAACTAACAAATATAAATTTAATTAATTACTAGATAAATTTAGATATTGTCCTTATACAAAAATATATGACATCACAATTTTACCATGTAACACCTGCTTTAAATGTCAACCAAAATACCACTACAGACAAAAACCAAAATATCCAAAAAAATTTAAAACGTTTTTATTGCATGTAGAATATTGTCTGCAGAAATCACAGAAATTGACAAAACTAAATCCCTTATTGTGGAAGAAGAATGATACAGAAAGGTTTAAATTTCAACATTATGTTTCTGTCGGGTTTGTTTACGCACTTAATTCAGTTCTGATGCTACCCCAATCAACAGAGCTATTTAATAAAGCTTCTAGGTTAAGAGTTACGTGATTTTTCTTACAGTTTCGCGCTTAGTTTGTATAAAACGAACCCATGATAATATTCGTAAAGGTAGGATTTCCTAGCAGCGTCGAAACGCATGCGGCTGACGCATGCGTCAGTCGTGAGGCACTGCTTAAAGCCAATTACGTATTGCTGATTTCCTATGCATGCGTCTAACGCATGCGTTTGCGTCAATCGCATGCGACTGTCGCATGACTGCTCCAAGGAGGAGTCAAAACGCAGACGCTTGCGTTCTGTGAAGTGAAAAGTGTGTGTTGACATGTGCTCAAAACAGAAAAAGATGGCTCCATTTTCCGTGGAAGAGGATGATCAACTTGTAGAATACGTGGCTGAACACCCTGCCATTTACGACAGCGGCCTGAAAGATTATAAGGATCAACAGATAAAAGAAAATATATGGAAAGAAATTTCAGAAAAAATAAAGAGAACAGGTATTGCATGAAAATACTATAATTATTAGGGAAATATGTACAGGTACAAAACCTACAATACTATTTAAGAGTGCATTCTCGAAACCAATGTTTCTTGCCATGTGACACTACCCTGAGGACTGTTAAAATAGGTTCTAAACTGGTTCCGTATCTCAAAACCTTCAGCGCTTGCAAATCCTCCTGTTCCTGCTAACGGTACCATATTGTTTTTCGGCAACTGGAAATCAGAATCGTAGTCATAGAAAGGCGTATTGTTTTCCTCCAGGTATCCATCTCGTAGCATGTTATGTAAACAACATGCTGCTGTAACGATTAAATCAGTCGTTTCGGGCAATACTGCAATTGGAGTATAGAATATCCTAAATACTTGTGTTAACAATGCAAAACCATTTTCCGAGACTCTTCGTGCACGGGATAATCGATAATTAAAAATGGCTTTTGAGTTGTCCACACTTGCTTGGGGTTTTGTGTACGGTTTCATCATATGCTTTGCAAGTCTGAATGCTTCATCTCCTACAATAACATGAGGCATTTCGATGTTTGACCCAGGAAGAGTCTTTGCTTGTGGAAAGTTAGTTTCAGAACGTATACGTGCTCCCATATTTGATTTTCCAAAAATGCCACTGTCGCCTTCTTTGCCATAAGAACCAACATCTATACTGATAAATTTGTAATTGGCGTCAACAATAGCAAGTAAAACAGTCGAAAAATAACCTTTGTAATTAAAGAATAGAGATCCGCTTCTCCATGGCGAAAAAATGCGTATATGCTTCCCATCGATGGCACCGATACAATTAGGAAAATTCCACTTGTTGTAAAATTCGTTCGCTATTTTTTGAAAGTCAGTAACAGTTGGCTGAGGCAGGAATATGGGTACCAATTTTTCACATATTGCTGTAAGAACTTCTCTGACAATTACACTAATATATCCAGGCGAAATACGGAAAGCAAATGCCAAAGATCTGAACGTCTCTCCCGTAGCAATAAACCTGGAAAAATAAAATATGTTAATATAACTCACTTAATTTCTTAAGTAGCTGTGTCTTTTTTATAGTTGCGGACTGTAAAAAACGATGGCGGAACATCCGTGATACCTACATGAGGCAACGAAAGGAACGAACAGGAACTACTGGGAAAGCAGCTAAGGCAAAATCAAAGTGGCCCTTACTGGAGCAATTAGAATTTTTAAACGCCGTTTCATATGAAAGAACGTAGGTACATTTTACTGTTATTATTGTGTTTTGACTTATATTAAACTTTTATTATTGTTTTAGCAATAAAATCTCCGTGGAATTGAATGAGTCGCAACTTGGAGATGAAGACGAATCAGAAAACCCACCAACAGTCAGGGATAATCAGGAAAATAAAGATTTACCTTCCGATGAAGACAACAATTCCTCAACTCAGATTTCTCGTCAGAATTCCGAAGAAGTTCAGTCAGTAATTACAGAAAAGCGGAAGTCTGCCGAACCTTATTCGTCAAGTGGTGCTGGAAAAAGGCGAAAAGATAATAATACTAAGTTACTACAATTGTTCCAAAAGAGGTCTGAAGATCGAGATAAACTAATACAGAACTTATATGCCAAAAAATCTGACAACTCTCGATCAGATGATGCTCTGTCAGTTTTCTTTAAAAGCATGGCTATGACGGTAAATACATTTTCACCTGAATTGATTGTTGAAGCAAAGTCTAGAATATGGCAAGTGGTCAGTGAACTGGAGCTGAGATCTTTGAGAGATAAACAGCAGCTCGTTCAACCCCAACGTACTTGGGAACAACAACCCGATTCTCGTCCACAAACCTCGCATAGTGACGCACCAACCGACGCGGGAAGTTATTATTCTAATTTTTCGTCTCCATGTGAAGTGGATGATGAATACTTTGTACTTTAAGTATGTAGTATGTACAATTCTACATATGGTAAATAAACTTGCCTTAATGTCAAATATAGTTTTTCTTCTGATGGTATAGGGTTCGGAACTCTGGCTGATGGTGTTTTTGCAATACAATTGCCGACACAATTTAGCAGAAAATGAAATTGCTGCCTGTTTAATCGAAAAAATTGTCTAAATGTCTGCTCGTCGTAACTTAAGTGACCTCTTATTAGCAAAGTTGCATATCCCTCCGTGTTTCTCTTTTTAAACAGTTCTTTTTCAGGTTTTCTTTTTTCTTTTATTTGGAAATGTAATAGTAACGTTTCTTCATCCTCTTCTTCTTCCAGCAGCAACAATTTCACTAAAGCGTCTTCCATATTGGGTTTTTTAAACACTACCACTACCACTCTAGACCTCTAGCAGCTGTGAACTGTGAGATGCAGCCAAACGCACGCTTTCGCCGCCGTATTGGAAAACACCTCCCCGTGCGTCTGTCGCTCGCGTCAAAACGTACGCGTCAGACGCATGCGTTTTGACGCTGCTAGGAAATCCTACCTTAACTGTTTGGCTTTCTAAATACCTACCTTACTTCATTACAGGATTGTAACTTTACACGTACAAAAGTGTGTTGAATATGTAGAATATGTATGTTAAATAAATTACACACGTACAATATGTACGATAGAAAATGGGGGGAGGGGGAGACGTGCTACTATCCAACGGTACAGACGCGGGTACCGGCCACCAAAAGAATTTTTAATTGTCGGCAACTATCAAACGACAAAGAAGTCGGCTTCATAAAAATTAGACAATAAAATTGCGCCCTTTAAAACGTTTCGCCCCACCCTAATTTCGGTACAGGTTGCAATTACTTTTGATTTTTATTTTTAAGTTTTTTGCTATTCTGAGAATTTAAATTTTAATGTGATAATCTACTCTCTACTTCCTGTCTCAACATTTAGTCGTGAGGAACCTCCGCTACTAAAAGTCACACATTTACGCGTCCATTATATAAGGCGCAGATTCGTTTGTACATTGGAACGTTACAGTTTTCAATGCAAATAAGCAAATTCAGGTAAAAAATGTTCAGCTTATTGGGAGCCTGATTTTTAAGCATTCTTCTAATAATGGGAAAAAGTGCTAAGTTTAATTAATTTTCATTTATTCGAAGAAAATTTTCTAGGGGTTTATAGAATTTTTTTAGAGGATTGTTCCTGCAGATTTTACGGGAATTTCTGTCTTTTAAAACATTTTTACAGTGCTGTTTTTTTCCGGAGCTTTATTCGATTTTTTACGAGATTTTCATTCCGGAAATTTTTTTGCCCATATTTTTCTAGTTTCACAGATTCAGGTCTAACCACTTGCGCCTTATGCAACCAATCTATATATTAAAACGGAATCCCATTACCATGTCTCAACTTTTAGTGACAGCGGACTATTCTTACAACTCGACACAGCTTATTTATTATTATGTTTGCCGGTACTGATGCTCGGCGTTTGATTGCAAAAGTGTGTGTATATTAAAAAAGTCATCAATAGAAGCGTGAGGTGTCGCCCACTGGCTTTGACAATATTATTTCTTTTACCTAGATGTAGAAGTCCGTAGCTCAGCGGTAAGCGCGTGGGCTACTAATGCAGCGGATCTGGGTTCGACTCCCGGCCTGGTCGTTCTCCTTTGCAACGCAACGGGAAACCAGCAAGGTGGATTTTTCCCCAGGAAAACTCTTTTAAAAAAAAATGCATGCACTTCCTGTAAATCGTAGCCCACGTTAAATTGTAGGTCCCCTATGTCTCTGTGCAAAATACCTATCTCCGCGCACCAAACAAAAACATGGGAGAGAGGTCGCCAACGCCCTGAATAGCACGAGAAGAAGAAGGTGTAGATGGAGGCACTTATTTAGTTGTATACGTGTTCATTTACGTTTAAACTGTCTGATTTTGTATCGGTATTATTCTACATGCAGAATATGCAGAAAAGAGCTTAATATTCTGCAGGCCCAACCCTAGTTTATAATAATTATTAGCTGACACTTACGCTTCGTGATAGAGACATTGGTCAAAGATTTAAGCTAAATTAGAAACAACCACTTACCGCCCCGAATCTAACGGTCAATTCTAACGATCACGTCGTATCTGTCCATGAACTTTGGTCAATTATAACGATTTAAGGAAAAATGTGTCTGGTCAAAGGGATACAAAAAGGGCAAAATAAATCTAAGGGATAATATTCACTGTAAAATACAGTCCGGTCGTGACATGCATTATTCTACATGCAGAATATGCAGAAAAGGGCTTAATATTCTGCAGGCCCAACCCTAGTTTATTATAATTATTAGCTGACACTTACGCTTCGTGATAGAGACATTGGTCAAAGATTTAAGCTAAATTAGAAACAACCACTTACGGCCCCGAATCTAACGGTCAATTCTAACGATCACGTCGTATCTGTCCATAAACATTGGTCAATTATAACGTTTTAAGGAAAAATGTGTCTTGTCAAAGGGATACAAAAAGGGCAAAATAAATCTAAGGGATAATATTCACTGTAAAATACAGTCCGGTCGTGACATGCATTATTCTACATGCAGAATATGCAGAAAAGGGCTTAATATTCTGCAGGCCCAACCCTAGTTTATTATAATTATTAGCTGACACTTACGCTTCGTGATAGAGACATTGGTCAAAGATTTAAGCTAAATTAGAAACAACCACTTACGGCCCCGAATCTAACGGTCAATTCTAACGATCACGTCGTATCTGTCCATAAACATTGGTCAATTATAACGTTTTAAGGAAAAATGTGTCTTGTCAAAGGGATACAAAAAGGGCAAAATAAATCTAAGGGATAATATTCACTGTAAAATACAGTCCGGTCGTGACATGCAATACCGAACCGGAGTTAAAATTAGTTCAAAACAAACGCAGATAAGCAGTAACGCACGACCCTCATCTAAGGAGATTAAGTTTCATCAGAATTATACGATCGTGAACTTTACAGACGCAGTTTAAATTTGCTTAGGGCTATAAACACTGATAACGAAAAGTTTGTACTCAAAATTTCACATTGACAATAAGAAGCTTGACGAAACAGTGTAATACCATTCTCAAACACATAGTTTATGTTTATAATAATTTATTTAGTTAGTGATAAAATTTTAAAAATAAAAACAACAGATAAGACACTGATCTGATTACTTTTTACAGTACCCCTCAATGTTAATAATAAAAACAATGTTGCAAGTTTGGTTTTCTGGTTAAAAACTTCCGATTAAAGATTTTAATAACAAATCAAACACCTCACACTCTCTGCCACTATCAACGAGAACGTCAATTTTCAGAGTGTGCACTTGAGTGGTTTCAGTCATTAGGCGCTGCCATCCAAGCCTTTGGTGGCTGCAAAAGCTAGAGGTCAGCGTATTCGCTGCAAACTAGAACTAATGAACTAGAAATAATGAAGTGATATCGACGCGGCGGCGAATATTGACGTTCCGATTAAATAAAATTAAAGCTCTACCGTGCAATGTATTGGTTTATTAATAATAAATCAAGTCAGATGAAAACGATGAGAAACTACGCAAATTTCATTATATTTACGATGTACACATCTGACGAAACTAAAATTAGCAACCTGTGGCCAATTTTAATCAAACAAAATATTTAATAAAATAACAATAAATAATTTGCATGAGAACCACTACAACATTTAAATTAAGAATCAAAATACGAATAACAATAATAGAAGCTATGAGTTTAACCTTAGCCTACTGCCATATAATAAAAATGTCACTAACCTACTTATTTTGGTCATTGTGCCTATGTAATACATAGAAATAATGTTAGTAAGTTGTAAAGGTGGCCATGAACGTGATAATTACCATTTTTAAAGGACCTTGAATGAACTAATGCACAGTATCCCCTTTCACTATGTAATAAACAGGAAAGTTAAAGGCTACTTCATATAACACATTACAGCAGGTAAATTACTAATAGTACTTTGAAGAGCCGGTTTGAAGATCTTTCTACTTGAGCTGGGATTACATAATTTAAGTGAGGTTTGGATTGTTTTAAGAAGCCCTACACGATTGTAGTTAACAATTTACAGCGGCGATGATTAGGATTATTGTGTGTGTTTTTCTCCTTGCAACAGCAACAGGTGCGTACTTTTATTGTGTCTTAAATTGATTCTTAAAGGAATTTCGTGAAATTATGTAGGTTCAAAATAAAGTGATATAGGGCTGCTACAGATCTTAGAATTACGAACAAAGCTTTTGCTATGGAACGCCGTTTTACTTTTTATTGACAACAATTTTTGTAAAAATATATCAAAAATGTACATAATTTTAATAAATCTCATAGATATTTGTATTTAATTAAAAATATCTTAGATATGTGTAATTATTCCAAACTCCTTCCATATTCATATATATTTAAATATATTTCTGAAATATTTTTAAATCGCCAAAATATCTTAGATATTATAAAACCATTTTAAAACACCCTCGTGTTTAATGAAAAATAATATCTACGAGATATTTGTAAATCAAATAATTACAAATATGCTTGAAATGTTTTCGTTGTGAATAAAAATAGTCAAATTTTAGTCTCAATAGGCCAGTCGGCAAAGCTTTTTCTGCGGAAGCGAATTCGGGGTAGCTGGAATTAGTTTTAATCTCTTTATTTAGACTTCACGAAACACATACTAATTTTGCACGGTGTATCAGGCCCGGATTTGGCCGTCATCTAGAAAAAAACTGAAATAACATTTTTTAAATATTCATCAGTGTCTCGGCTACAATTAATTTTAGAGCAAAAGATGTGATAATGGAGTAAATGTCCTACAGAAAATGTTATATGAATTTTTTTGGGCGACTCTTAGCTTTATAATTACAGGCGCCGGAAAATAGACTTTTTTCGAGTTTGTTAATTATTTTTTTTCATTACTGACATTTTGCAGGTAATGAAATATTTTTAATTTTAAACCTGGCAACAGTGAATAGCTGCAGACTTGAACACGAACACTACGTACTAATAAAAATAGAATGCTTGTTTAAATTTACTCATGCCTAGTGCAAATTGTAAATTGTTGTTGCAGTCAGAAAACATATAATATCAGTCTATTCTTTATTACTTAGCAGCTCAGTTTCCGCGAGGTAACACATAAATAAATGCATTATTAGAATCACGCAAGTCGCAACGTTGCCAGACTTAATTCGACTTAGCCGTAGTACAAACTATAGATGGTAATTATTTCCGAATATCTAAGATATTTGACAATTCTATTAGTTTAGAATTTCAAAGATATTCTTAAGTAATATTATTGTATCATTTAAATTCAAAATATCTAAGATTTTTTGAAATAAAATAATATTTAAATATCTAAGAAATTGGGAAAATAAATTTAATTAAAAATATTTTCGTAATCAGCCTTTACGTCCCACTGCTGGACACCGGCATTCTTCTCTGCCACGTACTCTCCTTAGCGCTAAGGTGGAGTACGGGGGACCTACAGTTTAACGTCGAATCCGAACGACTAAATTCCAGAGAAGGTTTCAGGCATTAAGACCCCACGGCTGCCTACACCGGATTGGGGAATGTGAGTGGCGGGTTGCGGTATAGATTTTTATTGCTGCATGGCTTCGGCGGGGAATCGAACCCCAGACCTTCAGCGTTAGAGACTGAGCGCCCAACCTCTGAGCTACCGCCACTCTTAATTAAAAATATTTAATATGTTTTAAATTCAAATTGCATTTCAATATTTTAAAATATCTACATGATATTTATAAATAGATAAATATCTGAAATATTTTTAAATGTTAATAATAGCTCAGATATTATTAAATAATTTTAATATATTTACAGTGCAAATCTACTATTCTTTAAGATATTACAATATTTTTAAAACATGTCAATTTATTTGGTTGAAATTCGCTTATACTGAAAAGTAAAACGGCGTTCCATATTTTGCCATCAAATAAGTTTTTCATATGGTAGAACATCCAATAAAATTTCCAAAAATAAGAGAAGTCGGAAAAATTTCAAATACTTGGAAATATGAAAACGCGGTGTTAAAAAATTTTCAAACAATCAAGGCATTTCAAACAAATAAAACACAGGAAACGATCAAAAAATCCAGTACCTAAAATTCCATCTCTCAACAAATATGTACATTTTCTGAGCGAATAATCAATTGAAAAAGTATTATCCCTGATTTAAGTTGTATTCCGCTCGAGGTTCAGATTATTATTGAAAATTAGTACTTTAGATGGCTTTTCCGCAGATTTTTTGTTTTGTTTGACAAAAACACATTATAGAAATAATTGATCTACGAGCAACGCACGTGGGATCCTTGTACTTGCATCGTATTAGCCCGAAGACATAAAAAATTAAAATATTTCCACCGTGAGTTAATTCTTACTGCTCCCTTGAATTTTTTCTAGTAACTCACATTATATTACTGCAATTGAAAATAATTAATATGCAAATATTTTATTTCTAACAAGTTAATGGTTTTACCTTGAAAAGATCGTAATTGAAATGGTAATGAAGTTATAAATATTTCTTTTTGAATTTTTAATTTACGCCCTGATACTGTTAGTTACAGTCAAGGAAATTAGAGAACGTATTCGCGCTGTAAACGCCTGATGTAATTTAACTTTCATTATAACCAGCACATTTAAATTTTTTTATACTACGTAATTTTCATTGATATAAAAATAATTTGCGGATGTTGTACATTTAATCTTGTGTGAGAATTGTCATTCGAAATTTCTTTTTAATGAACCCATTCAGTTTTTTACAGTAAGCAAAATTGGTTAATGCTCATCAGACACAATTTTTTTCACCCTATATTATTAACATTATTTTGTAGCATTATCTTTGCATCTTACTAATAATATGTGTTATTAAAACTGCTTAAAATTTAAGCCCTTTTGTCTGATAGAATAAATTCAATAACTTTTTCATATTTTTTTTTGCTAAAGCGCTCGAACACGTAGAACATTTTTTATAAAAGCACATATTTTGCTACCAACTGACGGTCCTTTTTTTAAATAGTAACCACGATTTTTGGTAAACCGGTGCTGTTAAAATTTTCAGAAGTGGGATGAAATTATCTGAATACAAAACATCTTGAATTTAAAATTTTTATTTGGAAGCAACTAACACCCAAAATTAAATTTCCAAACTCCTGGCCGTTAACTGTCTGACATTAAACAAAGTGAAATACAAATTCTCCCTGAAAATTTTCGAAAATCTGTAACTGTTCCAATTGTTCGAAAATATCAGAAATTTAGAAAAATTGGATAATTTGTAAAAACTAAAAATGTTAAAATATGGAAATAATCTTGTTTTACATATTTCAGAAATTCTTCTTTTATTTTTGATTGTAAAATTTTGAAATAATATTGAAATTCGATTTTTATTTTTCAAAATTTATCTAAATTTTCAAACATTTAAACTATTCTTTAAAATATCAAATATTTCAACATTTTCAAAAATACAAAACTTTGCAAAAACTATAAACTATAAAATTTTACAACATTAAATATAAAAAATTTTCAAAATTAACTTTTACAATGGAAAGTAGTGTAATAGTTTAAATCACAGAATAGGAGCAGCGGGGGTTATGCGAGGAAGGTCGCGTGGTCCGTCAGCTTTTTAAATTTTTAAATTTTTTATATAAACTATAAATTTTTTTTATAGCACTGGATAAAGAATTGAAAGCTCTACCAATATTGATTGCCATTTACAAAAAATGTCGCTGACGTCATAACTTCCTCAAAACCGAAAAAAAAGCTAATTGGTTGATATCAAAGTAATAAAAATCGTTTCATGTGTTGGGGCATTTTTACAAAAAAAAGGTATTTAAAAAGTTACTAAATTTATTCCATATTTTTTTACTAACCATGTATTAGCAAAATTACTAATAATATTACTATAATATTATTATTATCAGTATTACAGCAATTTTTAATACAATTGCACTTTTTAAATTAACTTACTACAAAAGAACTAAACTGCGAATAATTCTAGGTCAAAATCTGCAAGTTCCAACCGAATTCGTCCAAGAAATGGTATCGATGCTCCTAGGAACCCTGGATGTGATCGTATCCGGTTGCGAAACCATAAACCCAAACGAAATCGAATATTTCCTTTACAACAAACAAAATTCCAACAAACCACTCAAATTAAACGCAGCAAATCTAAAAGAACTTTCACCGAAACCGCCTACAAAAATCATCCTTCATGGGTGGTTTGGATCGGCGACAGGTCCGAGCGCGACCCAAATTAAGGATGCATACTTCAAAAGAGGAAATTACAACATAATTTTTGTTAATTGGGAACAACACGCGAGGGTTAATTACGCCCAAGCCCACTGTAGCCTCGCGTTTCTCGGTCAAATAATCGGAGATTTTGTGTACGACCTGTATAGGATAGCGAAAATCGGATTGAACAAGATGCACTTAATCGGACATTCCTTGGGAGCTCACCTTGCAGGATATGTCGGCCAACGTGTACAACATCGAACCGGAGGACACAAAATATTCCGGATAACAGGTTTAGATGCAGCGGGGCCCGGATTCCTAGGATTCTCGGAGGAGAGTCGTTTGGATGCAAACGATGCGCATTTCGTGGATGCAATACATACAAACGGAGCGCAGTTCGGGTATCCCAAAAATTACGGAAGCGTGGATTTCTATCCAAACTGCGGTTTGTTTCAACCAGGATGTTTGGATTTAGATCCGACCGACAACGCAACGATATTGGAGCAAACAATGGAAAACCGTAGGTTATTCAAATATTATTATAATGTTTAAACGAGTTCAGGATCGGATTTAGGCTGTTTTGAATTAAATTACAAAAATTGGTTTTTATCAACATTTTCCTTAAAACAATCGTAATAGGTTATTATGCAACCAACAGTGAGTCATTTCGAGAGCTTTTTCGTGGGGTTTTCTTATAATCATGACAACTCTAAAAAACAATTCAAAGCATTTCATTTTAGTCCGGTCCTGAATTCAAACCCTGCTATAATATTAAAGACCTTAGACTACCCTTGCATGGCTGTTAAACGTCAAATTAACAAAATAAAAAACCCTGAGTAAACTGAGTACAATTTTCCAAGAAAAGCATCTTTAAATAAAATTGGTTGTAAACATACAAAGAATTGTACAGAAATATGCTCCATATTAATATTCCAATAATAAAAACATGTTTAATGTAAGAACAAAAAAATAAAACCAAATTCTCAGTTTTTCTACAAGACCAGAATTAATCATGAAACGAAACGTTTTAGTTTTTTCACTTTAATTTCACATTTGCAAATAAATACAATGCAAAATTTTAATATTTTAAACCTTATATTTGAAAACAAAAATTTACTATGGGTTCAAAAGGGAAACTTTCAGTGGAAAAATTAAAAGGGCAAAAATTTGTTATACGGGGTGTTGCGGCACTTACTCTAGAAGCTTAAAATAACATTTCTGAGGTCGTTTTAAGTAGAAAATGTCGATCGAATAAAGATGCGTCCGGAAACGCTTCCTTACGGAGTTACAGCCTCCCAATGATGGAACAGCTGCATTACGCTTTAATTATTATCTCCGCCATAAATTGAGATATATTGATTTACAATTTTGTATGGAAATTATACATTCAAATTTTTGCGTTATTTAAATCAATATTTTCATAGTTTTATTTTTTTTTGAAATTTTACAATTTTTTAAATTATTTTATAACTCTTAAAATTTTTCGATATTTTAACCGTTTAAAAATTAACAAAAATTTTCTAAAACTCAAAATTTTCAGTTTCCAATTTATCAAATACTTTTGAATATTTCCGTAAATTTGAAACATTCCATTACTTTCAAATTTATTAAAAATTATTAAAACTTTTAGATTTCAACTGTTTGCAATTAGAAAATTCGACAATACAAATAATTTTAAAATTACTGTTTTCAAAATTTTAAAATAAATAAAAAACATTTTAAAATTTCGAAATATTCAAAAATTGTTAACAGTTTCAAAACATTTCATATTTAAATTTTGAATTAATTAGAAAATCTCCAATTTTTAAAATGTTAAAAATTACAATAAATGTAAAAATTTAAACCTTCTTTTGACCCCCCCCCCCCTTTGTGGGGTAGCGAGATCGGGCTTGCGCAGATCGGCTATTCGACATGCGTAGAATACGAATCTAAAGTTCTCTTCCGAGCGTGTCTATTTTCAAATAAAGCCCCCGCGCGCCGCAGTGTAGTGTTTTTTTTGATATTTTGTGTTTTCTAGTTGCAACCAGTGTTTACACGACAATCACAATAGCTTCCTCTATCGCTATACTGCGTATAGCGACGAAGGTAAAAAGGTGCGACACGTTATGCATGGATTTTTCCATTATAAAATTTGTTTATGTCCAAAAGTACTTATGCACAACGGTTCAGCATAAGTCCGGATTCGCATTACTTAAAAGTCACCGACTCGGCTTGCAAAAGCTCCGTGCGAGCATACGTTATTGTATTCAGAAATCGAAAATGTGCAAGATCTAAACAATTTATGATTTTTTACAAGAATTTGGGATTAAAGATAACTAAAAAACGAAAGAAAATTTTTTGAGTCTAATTTGAGTGGGAAAGGGATAATTATGCATCTAAAAATGAAATTGTGAATCTTATTCTACTATCACTCATGAGCAATTTTGTTGAAACAGATATTTTTTATTATCCCGCGTTTGCTAAATAAAGGGACATAAATGTTTGAATTTCAAAAATTCATAGAAAGCGCCACAAAAAAAAAGGGGGACTTAGACACAAACCAAATTGCACCTCATCCCTATACTATTTTAGCCTACATACTTTTAAAACCATCACGTGGCTAGT
This sequence comes from Ctenicera cuprea, assembly GCA_958336395.1. NCBI lineage: Eukaryota > Metazoa > Arthropoda > Insecta > Coleoptera > Elateridae > Ctenicera > Ctenicera cuprea. Next base: position 11,243,878 of record OY284488.1, read on the forward strand.
TTTTGTGAAAATGTTTTTTTTTCTAATTTCCAAAATTTCGAAAATATTTTGTCTTTAGCCTTAATTTTTACAAATCGTTTTCAGATTGTGTGTGTTCTTGGGGCTATTAGCATACCAAATTTGATCCCCGATCTGTCTATTCTTTTTTGTGTAATAATAAGGCGTTGAATTAAATTTTTAAAAATCGTAGCAGTCGCTATTTTGAAGCTTGAAATTTCGGAAACAAAGCGTTCGATCAGATCAGATTGCGTTTTCAGATCTACAAAAATTGGTTTTATGAATAAAATGCTACCAAAAGAAAACTTTTATAACTTTCGCTCCTGGTTTCAGATTTTTTTTAAACATAATTTTCCGATTCATTTTTGAACCAACCTTACATTCCAAACCTCATTGAAATCTGACCAACCGTTGCGAGATTATGGGGCGCCACACTCACATGGGCACCACAGACAGATATTGATAAAAAACATTTTTGGGTTCCTGGAGATCCAAAACATTGATTTCAGCTAAAATTCACGAGTTTTCGTAAAATCAATACTTCCCTATACTGAAAGTATAGGCAAGTAAAAATGTGCAACAAAAGGAAAAATTTATAATAACATGCAAAATTTTATTTTTCAGTTGTTTGCAGTCACAACAGAAGTGTTCAATACTTCATCGAAAGTATTAATTCGAAAAGATTCCTTGCTACGCGTTTCGAATCCTGTTATCTGCTAGTTAAATGTGCCAAAGGTTCAAAGAAAACCAGAACTATAATGGGAGAAGACTGCCCTGTAACTGCCACTGGAAGCTATTGTTTAAATACTAATTCAAAACCGCCATATGCACTAAGACGTTAATAAAACAACAACCAATAGCGTAGTGTACCTGAAATGTAAATATTATTATAATAAATGTCACGAATAAGTTAACTACTTTTTAAATCATTTTTTTTTTGAAATTTTAGGCTACCCTATTTCCGCACCTACGGCTAATCACCGATGCGCAAGGGTCAAATTAAGTATTTTGCAATATAATATCCATACATATATAAAAGCACAAAGGGTTTTTTTCTCCGGTTCCTCCAGCGGCTACCGCTTCACCAATTTGGACCATTTTTTTTTCAATGAAAGGATTCTATCCTCAGATGGAACATGAAACATTTTTATATTTTTATTCTACGTAGATTTTTTAATAATAATTATTTTAATTTATAATATATATATGAAGGTCGGCTAGACGCGCGTCACTTGGGGCGCCATCTACAATAACGTCGCGTGTCATTATTGGAACTAATGCATCACGTGACTTGATATTTCGCCGGTTCTGTCAACGCTGTCTGTCAGTGCATTGTGTGCTGGGGTAACACTAGTAACACATAATAAGGCTTAAATTCATTTAGAGGAAATTTAATAATCGGCTAGTTTAATTAGTCAGTGCTTCCGGCACTAAACATAATTACGTCAAGAATACTCCAAACGCAATTTTCCTCTTGAAGCTACAACCTAACAAACTTTCCAAGCAGCTGCATAGTGGGGTGCATATTAAATATCTTGAATGTGTAGCTTATTACAGTATAATTAACATTAAACGCAGCATATTCGAAGTTCGTGCAGGATGGCAAATTACCAAGAAATTGCGTTGCTGAAATTATCGCCACGTTAAATCAATTTCGGATCCATTTTGAGATTCTACACGAGTAAGGACCATCCAAATTATAGACGTAATCAATTAAATGCAGATAATTGAATTCAGACTATAAAACCTCCATCCTTAGCGCTCGAATAAAATTAACGATACAAATAATCACGAAAAATCTAAAGCTTTAGACCAATTAAATTTTATTTTATAGTCGTAACGCATTTTGACAAAAGCAAATTGATTGATTAAAATCCTTAATTTAATCCTACAACATTTTACAGTTCGTTTAGTATTTAGCGAAGTTTAATCTTTAAGTGGAATCCACAGTAGCGTAAAGTTATGCTAAAGTTCCTAGTGGGGCAAAGAAATGAGCATTAGATTTGGAGCGACCAAATTCCAACAAGTTCCGTGAAGTTGAAACCACTAACTCGGCCAAAGATACCGCCGAATCCCCGGGGAACTCTGACAGCCACAAGCGAAAAGCGAGGGCGATACACTGCAGATAGCCAGCTTAATTGGTAATTTGGAGCCCGAGATAGTCTAGGATATCCCTGACTTATTTCTACTTCTTACTTAGGCCCTTTCCGCTAAAACTGCCCGTCTTACCGCTAAAGCTCGTCGATTACGTCGGTGGTTTTGCGAAACGAGCCCTCGCAACTAACCTCTTGTTTAATAACTTGGGAAATATGGGGTCGGGTTATCATACTCTGGTACAGCTTGTAAACGTAAAGCACGATTTCCTTTAAACAGATAAAAATGATACCACTAACAAGAAGAATAGACAGAAACGTCGAGTTAATTTTATACCAAGCATTGAAACAAATCACAAATCTAAAAAATTCATTATGGTTTCCAGGTTTATACATACATCTGCACCACAACCAATCAAGAAATCATCTAACGCAAAAACTAAAATTATATAAAATCTTGGGTCTAATTTCATCTAATCAAAGCAGCATTTAAAAGCTTCTTCGAGCATTGCAACAGATCATAAACAATCACAAAAAATGTTCAGGTTTATACATATATCTGCACCACAATCTATCATTAAATTATTCAACACAAAAACTAAAGTTACATAAAACTTTGGGTCTAATTTCATCTTATAAAATTGCATTCGAAAGCCTCTTTAAGCATTGGAACAGATCGTAAACAATCCCCAAAAAAACGTTTGCGGTTTCCAGGGTTATACATACATCTGCACCACAATCAATCAATAAATCATCTGAAGCAAAAACTAAAGTTATATAAAATCTTGGATCTAATTTCCTAGAAAAAAAAAGCAGCATTTAAAATCCTCTTCAAGCATTGGACCATATCATAAAGAATCCCCAAAAACGTCTACGGTTTCCAGCTTTATACATACATCTGCACCAAAATCAATCCTTAAATCATTTACCACAAAAACTGAATTGATATAAAAACGTGGGTCTAATTTCATCTTATAAAAAAAACATTTAAAAGCATCTTCAAGCTTTAGAACAGATCATAAACAATCCCCAAAATATTGTTTACGGTTTCCAAGTCTATACACATAACACAATCAATTGTTAAATCTTCTAACGCAAAAATTAAAATTATATAAAACCTTGAGTTTATTTTCCTCTAAAGAAAAGCAGCATTTAACATCTTCTGCAAGCATTGGAACAGATCATAAGCAATCCCCAAAAAATGTCTACGGTTTCCAGATTTATACATACATCTGCACCAGAATCAATCATTCAATTAATTACCATAAAAACTAAATTGATATAAAATCGTGAGTCTAATTTCATCTTATAAAAGCAGCATTTAAAAGCCTCTTCATGCATTAGAACAGATCATAACCAATTCCCAATAAATGTTTATGGTTTTTAGGTTTATATATACATCTGCACCACAATCAATCATCAAATCATCTAACGCAAGAACTGAAATTCTACAAAATCTTGGGTCTAAATTGCATGTAATAAAAGCAGCATTTAAAAGCCTCTTCAAGCTTCTCCGTATAAATCAGTAATTTTGCTTCATCGAAAGCAAACACAAACTTATTCAGCACTTAACTTACTAGGGGAGTACAACTTGACAAGTTAATGATACTTCGGGAGTGCCACTTTATGATGTATTATGCAAATCAGATTTACCATCGAAAAGGGAGATTCGTATACGCGCGATGCGCTTCAAATGAATTAACGGTGACAATACTCGAAAATTATGTGAAAGCCTTCATAACTGCTTTCACCCCCAGACACAAATTTGTTATTATTAAGGAGCTAAATCGTCTTGATTTTAAATTTGTTTTGATGCGGAAATGCAGAAAATTTGGATATTATTCCTGTTTACTTGAAACTTCAGACACCAACTAAAATCCCGTTTAATAAGTTATAGAATAATATAATTCCTATTGTTATCATTATTCGCATACAAAGCAGAGAAACTAGAGAAACTAACCTGTAAATTTGGTGGGCAATGGTCCAGTAGCTCCAACATATGTCGTATGTTTTGGGCATCCTGTATGACGAAGTTAAGTTCCATGTCGAACTCCCCGCCCACAAGCTGAAACAATAGTACTGCAATTACAAAGGATTATAATTAATGTGTTGTTGACAATTGTGGCAATTAGTGCAAATACCAATACCCGTAATGGAGTCGGGTGCAAACCAACGTGAGTAAGTTATCGTTTTTGCAAATTCAGCTCATGTAATAAGCAAATAAATATGGAATTACAGAACAAATTCAAATGTGTTCGATTACTGTGTATTTGCAAACAAAGGAATGTTTTTCAACGTATTAACAAAAAGTGCAACCAAGAACCAAGTTTTATTGAGTTTCAAATACGAAACGAACATATATGCACTGAATATTTCCAACCAATTAAATGGAAAGTGAGGTGAACTTGCGTACTTTATACCCTTCTCCTGGTTTGCGATGGTCAATTGTTCCTAACGCACCTGCCCAAGTTTGTGTTTCAACTGTCTCGTGTACCATTTCTACATAAGCTTACGAAACGCGCTTATTTTTTCTAAACTTTTCTTTAAAAATTTGCAAGTTCAACTTAATTTCCTTAACGGAAATTTCTTTTTATGATTTCTTATTGTCTAATACGGTTGTGACTGCAGAAATCGTTGCAAAATGTGTGGCATTAGTTGAAGACGGCAGAACAGAATGTTTACATAAAATTCAGGAACACTGGCGAAGACACGCAGAACTCGCAATGCGCATAATAACAGCAGGTCACGATCAGTGTATCAGTACTGAAATTAACTCGAATTCGCCAGTTTTGCAGGAACAAGTTACAGCAAATTAGCTGGTCCTAGCTTTAACAATACAACAACGTACAATCTGGTACAAAAGACTGTTACATCGCAAAATATGACAGGTGTATTAGCAAGAATTGCATATAGCGAAGCGGTATAAAAGTACTAGAGTACGGGAGCTATGCCGTAAAATAATCAGGTATCATATCCAAAAATAAAAAAAATGGGATGGCTGGATTAGTTTGCGGGAAATATTGTAATTAAATTAAATAAATGTTGCAACTTTTATTATCCTTTGATACATGAATCTCCGCTTGGTCGGCCAACTATAACCGTTTCTTTATCACACTCGTTAGTTGCCAATGTTAACTGTAAAATTGTAAAAATGTGAGGGCAAGTTGTAGCATTAATCGAAGACGGCAGAAGTCAACGTAAACTGAACTCTGGAGTAGACACACAAACCCGAATCGGTTCGCAATTTGCAGCATATCAGCACTTAAAGACCGGTTTTTTATAACATTGGTTTTTTTATAACATTGGTTTCTGCCGTCTTCGATTAACGCTAAAACTTTTCGGACGTTTTCTGCTGTCACAACCATAATGGACAATAAGCAATTTAAAAAGTGCAAATATGTATCATATCCACAAAAATAAAAAAAAAGGATAACTGGATTATTTCGCCGGTAAACAGAAAAAAGAAAAAGAAAAACGCAATTATCTATCATATCCACACAAATAAAAAGAACAGGATAACTGAAATATTTTGCCGGTAACATTTTCCTAAAATTGAGTAAATGTAACAATTTTTATTATCCTTTGGTACATGAATCTCCACTTGGTCGGTCCACTACACAGTTTCTTTATTGCAATCGTTAGTTGCCTATGTCAACAGTAAAAATAGTAAAAATGTGAGTGTAAGAACGTTGTAGTACTAATCGAAGACGGCAGACCCGAATCGGGAAGGGTCGCAATTTACAGCATATCAGCACGTGATGGCCGGTTTTTCGTGGAATTCATAGCTAGTTGACACATAACATTGGTTTCTGCCGTCTTCGATTAACGCTAAAACTTTTCGGACGTTTTCTGCTGTTACAACCATAATGGACAATAAGAAATTTAAAAAGTGCAAATATGTATCATACCCACAAAAAATAGGATAACTGGATTATTTCGCCGGTAAACATTTTAACAAAATTGAATATATGCAGTAATTTTTATTATTTTTCGGTACATGAATTTACACATGGTTCGCCCACTATAACAATTTCTTCATCTCACTCGCTAGTTGTCTATGTTAACAGTAAAATATGGAAAATGTGAATGCAAAGAAGTTGTACCATTAATCGAAGACGGCAGAAGTCAACGTAAACTGTTTAGAGACACTGGAGAAGACATGTAGACCCAAATGGGGTCGCAATTTACAGCATATCAGCACGTGACGACCGGTTTTTAATGGAATTCACATGCTTAAATAAATAAGATTATCAAATTGAACTGGAAGTAGGCTTTGAAAAGGTTTCAAGGCCTCCAACAGCTGCTGAAAGTACTACAGTTGTGGATCATCTGGTCTTCTCTAGTTTCTCAAAGCCCACCAGCCTAGTTTTAGCCAAGATTCATATAAAGCTTCAACCAGATGCTGGAAATTTTGTAATTGTGGATTATCGTTAAGAACTCTTTCTGTGAAGAATATCCTAAACATTCTCTACAAGATTAAAGTTGGGAGATTAAGAAGGGCGTGACAAGAGAGTGAACTGATGTTGCTGTAAAAATTGTCAGACGAGTCTTGCAGTAAGTGCTGTGTGAGATGTGCAATTTCACGAGCCTCTTCAATAAGCATTGGTTGATATATTGCCTCCACATATTACCCTCTGAACGTTTCAGAAAAAACCGTATTTACACAGTTATTTAGACTCGCCTGTAAAAAGAAGAGGATTCCGTTGATAATTTATCTGGATAAGAGGGGCCGAAAACTTCTTAATACACCCTCGTTAGGGTGGTCCATTTTTTTCAAGTATAAAATTTAGGCTCTCCACAAAGCTGTTTTTATTCCAAATGTGCTAACTAACATCTGTGTAAAATTTGAGCCTAATTGGGTAATATTTAGAGGTCGCTAGGATTAATGGTTTCTGGGGGAAAGGTTAAATTTAGAAACAAATACAGTTTTTACAAGACATATTTATTGGAAAAATACTAAAAACTAAAACCCATTCTAATAAATCTTTCACGGTTAATACATTGAAGATTTTACTCGTTCATAGTCGTCTTCGTGATATTGATCTTAGAAGCAGTGGGAAATATCTTCCTATGCAGATCGACTACGCGAAGCATATATTGTTTCTGCTGTTTATTTTTGTAATAGTCGAATTAAATTTATTAATCAACGCTGTCCCTCGCTCTGCACAGTCGTTTACGACTTTTAATTGGCAAACTTTTGCTTCCATTTCAATGTAAACTTCATCCTCCTTCCACTCTGTAGGATCTTTTCTAAGGAATGATGTAGCCTTTTCTCTTCCCTCATTTATTAACAAATCAAAGAGAATGGTTGTACGTTTGGTTACAAAGGACTCAAGAGGATTCTGATGATTAAATCTTTTACCGTCAAGTCTTTTTAACGCCTTTGCTTTTGGTGGTAACAAAATGTTTTTAACCATTTATCTTTTAGACTCAACTGTTACTCGCGAATCGAAAAAAGCTAAACCAATCAGATATTCAGAAAAATACCAAAGATGACGACGAAATGCTTGTGATGCAACTGTACGAATCATTTCATTAGGATAGTTATTGATAAGTTCAATGCTTCATCTCTCTTCCGCTTTCGACTTTCTTTATCAGTTAAACATTTGTCTACGCCTGCCATGCTGCAGCTCATATTATCTTCGCTCTGCATTATAAGAAACGTTTTGTCCTCTTCATTCTTCATTATATTTAATGCGTTCTTAACAGCGATATCGAATATTTCAACCAAATCTCCTTTAAATATGTCTTCTTTCATACGACAACTTTCTAAATTGGTTTTCCTATTCTTCTTTAGGAGGAAATATTCGTCTACCAGTTTGCTAAGTTTCCTTTCGACAGAATCAATTCTTTGTGTAGGAATTCTTGCTTTTTCCCAAATTTGCAACACTGCTGTTGCCCCGTCCCGAATACTTTTTGTAATAGTCTTATTTTCTTCGAAATGGTTAAACAGGTATCTTTTAAGCACATCTTCTTTTGATGGAAGTCTTGCATGGGAAAGAGTTTCTGTATGATTTCCAATTTACGACGCTCCAGCTGACGCCCTTGTAGATTTAGGAGTATTAGTAGAAGCATTGACCATACCCTTATATAATCAAAGATAGAAGCCATTTTCCTGAAGCGATAAAAGTAATGTTTATCACGCGAGGAAATAGAACGAAGAGAAAAAAATAAATAAAAAAGCGAATAACAAATAAATCGGCGCGCGAATTCAAAACACGCGGGCGTTACGGTTCAACAAATAATATTCACTTAATAGTTTACAAAACTCGTATCATAATTATTGGCATTAGCAACTAATATTTGTGTCTAAGGTTTTAATTCAAAGCAACACATTAGTTGTTTATATGAATAATTTTTTTAATAATTCATTAATAATGAAAACTAGAAAAATACAAATTCATCATAGCATAAAAATTTTGAAAATCCTAGCGAACTCTGAATATGGTTTATACGAGCCAGGTTTTGAGATACACACTTCTTGTGATGTAAGGAACAAAAACAAGCTTGTGGAGAACAAAAAAGAATACAAATAATAATTCCCATTAGGCCGTGGACCACCCTAACCCTCGTGTAGTCGGACAGTTGCATTGGAACCCAGTCTAATCGTTAACTCAGACGCAGTAATGGTGGTTATCTTCCGGCACTTTGCAGTAAAAAATGTTAGGAATTAATATGGATGTTTACTCAATTCCAACGGCTTTACGATGTGTGCATGTTTAAGTTAATGTTCTGGAGTAATACGGCCAAACAGAATTTCCTCGTTTCTTCAACATTACTAACCCATCAAGCAAGTTTGGTTGATGATTTAGTAGTTTGTAACGCATCCTGACAAAACTTCGAGCTTATTATGTGTTTAGGTAAAATTCTAAAATATTTTACAATGTATTAAAGCACTTTTTAAAGAAATATTTTTGAATACAAACAGTGGGTTAACAACACGATCCTACATCATTAAACATGTAACTCGAAGAATTATGAACTTAGGCATTACCTTAACAATTTTTAAGAGTATCAGAACATAAAAACGAAACGAATTACATTTCGCAAAAATAAACTCTGTGCGCAGGAAATTAATTTACATCCACCGAGCCGCATTCGCGTCTACTACACGCTAATTTATAACAAAATACAGAGATTTTCTCCCACCTCATTAGGAATTCCATTTCTGTGTCAAACAATAAAACGAGGGCAACTTTGCGAATGCAACATTTTATTAACATTCTAAATAATCTTAACAAACCCACGCTTGACAGATTGTTTTCTGTGACTGAAAAGTCGAGCTTTGCTGCAAAAACTCCCGTTGGGCCCAATTACTGAGAAAAGGGCAGCTTACGTTTTCCTTTACAACAAGGCTTAGTGCTGCTTTTATTACTAGTTTTGTTTCTCGCCGAGCTCTTGTTTTATATACATATTTGAGTCGCAATATATGCTGAACCCAAGTTTAGATCAAGTGTAATAATGCATGACAAGAACTTGTCCCGGTAACCAAGGTGAAATCTTTCAATTGAAGATCTACGTTTCAAGTTACTTCGAATTGTCCCGTATTCTACTTGTCTATTTTCAAAGAGATCTCGTATGTACAACGACTTTGAAACGATTGGTTTTTCTCAGTTTTTGTCCTTCTCGTACTCAGTGATGTAACGTCTGACTGGTTACGAGTTTCTTTGTAATTTTTTATTTTCCTTGCTCGTACTCGAAGGACTTTAAATGGAAGGTTTGATTATGCAGTGTTTAAAAAATTTTGAACAATATTTACAAACGAGTATATATTCTGTAACAATCTATTTAATTGGCAACCACAAGTAGTATAAATCAATATTTAACAAACAATTAAACAACGGCAACTCCATAGACGCGTTGTTTGGAGGTTGCTAATATCGCGTATAGCTCCACGAGTTGTATAATATCTTGACTAAATAGTCTGTGGGGATCGCTCTTCGATATTCCGATCAAACGTGTTTCATCAGTGTTCGATCAGATTCAGGATCACAATTTGGGTTTAACTGCAGGGTGGACCAAGTCAACGGTCAGGTAAAATTGGCGGGTCAGTTTAAAATAACCATATTTAAATTTTTAAAGTGTTTGAACATGTATTCGTAATTTAATTGGTCGTTTCTCCGACAAACAACAACAAAGAAGTTAGTAGTAGCCATTTTGCAAAAAGGTAGAGAAATCTTACGATAAATAAATAAAAGTTATTCTTTTCTTCTTCTTCTCTTTTTGACCTGTTTTAATCCATTTTTGGAACTACACGTCCTCAAGCTCTCTTCCTCTTATCCTATCTTTAGCTCTTCTCCTCCCCGTTTTATATCAACAGATCAAATAATTTGGGGTGTTCGTCTAGTTCTTTTACTTCGTGTATGACCTGACCTGCCTGATGTCTGTAGGTTTAGCAGAGTAATAACAACACCTCCTAGAAGGAGTCGCTGTATCAGCTTTAGGTATTGAGCAAATAACCAAGTCCCGCTATTAAGCGTCGCTTTTCCTATTTTAACTGCGAAAAAATAATTCGTCATGCTGCACTTCTTTGCACACTTTATTGACGCAGTTGATTACCACACTCTTTAGATTTTTTGAACCAACTGAATGATCGAACTAAATTTAAAAAACGCAAATATGCATTTTAAAGCCGTTGGTAATATGTACAACTATAAGCTCGAACTCTATATTTGTTTACTAATCTTACCCAATGTAGGATTACAGGATACTCAACTTGGAACGTCCGCCTCTCCTCGGAGAAGTTCAAGATTTAATTTAATTGGGCCCATGGACAACTGAGTTAGTGATTTCACCAGGTCAAGTGTTACTAGCTTCCAGTATGGGTGACTAAACACTTGGGTGGCAGCGCGTCTTCTGAAACAGGGTGCTCGTTCCCTGGCCGTGGGTATAAAAATGCCGCGTCCCAGCCACTACGTCTGGGTGCCCCTACGGGTTATAAATTTGCCCATTGCGATGAACTAGGTGTTTATGGGCCGTCCACTTAGGCAGGTGAATTGGGAGCTCCAAGGAGTGGCGTGGCTGCTGGTATTACGGATCTGGGCCCTAGGAGTGGGGTGCATGCTCACGCCCACTATCAAATGCTGACACAAAGGGCTTGTGCTTTAGCACACCCGACGCTATTATGATACCGATCACTATGATCAGACCGGCTAGCGACCTATCTGGACGGTGTAAAGTTGACCTGCGAAATGCCCAATTAGTAGAGGCAAATTCGGTTGTTTCAAAAAGTCCAACCTACAGCTTTCTTGACTGTACCACGGAGACCAAGTCTGAGGCCCCAGGGGATTAGAAGCACCTGTCTTGGTCACGGCGTAGGAGTCGTGGTGGCAGTGCTAACTTTGTACAGGCTAGGGTCGTCTTGGTGCGGCTCAAAGAATAAGCTGCGTTTCAGCTCCCGCACTAATCTGCAGAATCAGTACAGAATTAGGTAATCTCCCGCCACCAGTGGGCACTTAGAGCTCGCAGCCTGATGTCATAACAGGTTGAATTGTTGTTGACCTAGGCAAGCGCGCTGGTGGCGGATTATGGCTCACGCTAGGTGCTGCCACATATAGCTGTAATGATTTCCCCACTTGCGACTCTGCCTAGCATTGTTGTGCAGGAAGAAAAACAGAGCCCATGTCAACTGCATCAACATGCTTATCAATCTACCGAGCAACATTAACTCGATCTTCCAAATCAACAAGATGTGCGCGTATGCGACTGTAAAAAGTGATGCCTGCCAAGACCACGACAGACTTACTCCCAAATTGCCGGCCTCCTGCACTGTTGGCGTCGAGATATGAACATCTGGACGTGCTCATACTCAAAAATGGCGTTCATCGGGTGACGAGAAGCCTCGCTTAAGAAGAGAACTACCCTCCACTGGTTTATGGGCACTAGTCACATGTCTGGCTTCCAGCGGAAATTTAGATGTCATTTTTCAGGTTTCTGGCAGTGAAAGTGCGTCGACGGAAAGAGCCGATGAATGATAATCTGTCTTGCTGGGAAAGATTTTTACGTTTCCGATGATGGCCAGGTCTATTGCAATGTAGTTCTGTGCCCCTATTTTTGATATTATTTTGCGTGGGTGAAATGTCACCAAATGAAAGACGAAACAAGCATCCGTGACCATTAATTTGCATTTGACAATGCCAGGCAGTCCAAACACTTATCTGGTTTTCCACGTATTGTATAATTTTCGTCGCATGATACAGAAACCTAAAAACTAATTTGAATAACTGTATAAATAGATAAACTAGAACTGAGCTGTTTTTACAAAATTATCCTTTGTTCATTTTTGTTGCTAAGGACGAATCTGTCTCATATAGAGTAGAAATTTGTACCGTGTGAACATCTATTACACTAGAGCTACAGTTTCACCCCACTTTTGAAGACGGCAAATTGACATACACATACTACATATGATTGTAGTTCACCAAGTTTGTCAACAGTCGAAACCTTGTCGCCCAAGGCAACCTGCATACCACACGACTAACGACGCTAACGAGCTTTCAAACACAAACTTAAAATTTAAACTGTTTTTCCGTTTTTCGAAGGTTATTCCGAAAATTAGATATAAAATGCCCAAAAAATATAACCCTAAATGTAGTAAAAAAAAAAGTAAGAAAATAATGAAAGAACAATATTCTAAAAAACCCTTTCAGCCAATTCTTTAAAAATCCGTTTTTTTTAATAATCAAATATTTCAGTTATTTTTATATAAGGAACATTACTGCCTCCACAAAATACAACGAAGTCCAAGTACTTTGAAAACTAAGAAAAAATATCCAGTGCTTAAGTTTAACGAGAAAATCTTTTTCTATGCAGATTTCACATGACAACAGTCTACTTACATCAACCTAGAAAACTATCTGCTTGTAAAGTTTAACAACCCTTCAGTAATTTGAATGTGAAAGTCTTTAGCGCATAAACTCGGAAAACCTATTATCTGAAATCCTATGTGAACACTTGCGTTTACCAAAATTATCTCCTTAGGCAGAGAGATTATTCGAATTACGCGCTGCTCTTTAACTCCTTCAACTTTTCAAGTCTTTGTTATCTTATGCAAATGTATCCTGATGATTTGCTTAAATAACGTCAACAATGTAGAAGGCTTTATACGAGTGTTATCCTTTCTCTGCTCGAGTGTGGGATCTTTCTCCGGCCGACGTTGCGCCGTTGTTCTCTTAAAAGGCTGATCCTCATGACTAATGATGCTATTAAGAGATGTCAGTTACTTCTCTTGACTAAGATTTGCACTTGTAATTAACAGGGATGGTTTCAGTTTTGCTTGCGTGAAGAATTTACATTCATCATGTCTACATTTCACACGCTCTGTGAAATGGAGTTAGTTTAAGGGCCGCACAAAATGATTCATGTATCAACCGAAATTCATAATGTTGCCCTAATGAAAACATTGTACAACCTAAAGCATATAATGTGTATACCATCACGGCTATTTAAAACAACTAACTATATTTTATTTGCTTTTTAATTCTATTACATTATCTAAATTGTATGCAAGTCCAAATAAATTTATAAGTTTTAAATGGTTAAGAAATATAGTCAGAAGTTAGAAGGTGCAACAGATTTTTATAACCTAACAAGTGCATTTTGCAGTTGGTTGCATGGCGGAGAACTGCAGATGCCAGTTACACGGTGTTCCGAGTTAAGCACTGTCCGCTCTGATCCCCACTCGGATGTGTGATGGGTATATCTGCAACCAGCCGTGCTTTGGAGGGCACGTTAAGCCGTCGGTCCCGGTTGTCTTTAGCAATCGTAAACCACTTAGTGGAACTTCTTTCCCTTTCTACGGGTAAGGCCAGCCTCCTGCACGGCCTACGTGCGAAAAAGGCTCACAGAACCCGCACTAGTTGAGGGTATTAAACAGGCCGTGCATTTTTCAAATATAAAAACAATACAAAAAGGAAGAATTGACAGGCAAACCAATGCGAAACGAGCTGATCTTTTATTAAACATACATTTATTATTTTTAAGAAGAGATTCATATTAAATAATTTTAGGAATTTTTGATACTTTTACAAATGAAATGTTTTAGGTGATTTATAAAATAATTTCGATATCAAGGATTGGGGATACATTTGAGGGTGATATTATGATGATTTTCAAATACAGAAAACAAAACGACATTTTCAAAATTGTTTTAGGAAGTTGGTTCAGGTGCAGTATGGATTAAATGCTGATAGTCGGCTTTAATTTTATTTAATGAGTATCTGTATATAAAATACTTAATCACTTTAACAATATCTATTGATATTGTTAAAGTGATTAAGTATTTTATATACAGATACTCATTAAATATGGACTTTAACGAAGTAAAGCTGGAATTGATAAATAAAATTTAATTTTATTTTCGTGCGGTTGCAGACGCATTGTAATAAATGACTGCTAAACGTGATCTTGGTCGTATACACCTGGTCTTATAATCAATAAATACAACTGTCTGTGTTCACGTGTTCACGCGGTCTACTATCAACTTTCTGTCTTAACTATTCTCATTTTATAAAGAAATTCAATATACTTATTTCCACACGTCTCTAATCGGTTAAGTTTGGAAATGGAACATTGGGATATTTATATTATTGCTGAAAAATTACGACCACAGACACTCAGCCAATGCACGCACGCCTACGGCCACGTATCTACTCAACACATACCACTTTGAATTTTGATGATGGACTCTAAAAACCACAGAATGTGTTGTTTTTTCCTGAATCTAAAGCTTTCTTTAGATAAGTCCTAAACCACCAGCATTTATGGTTGTCAGTTGGTCTTTTTCGAGAAAGACAAAAGTGTACAAACAAAGACAAGCGTGTAAAAATTGCTAATAATATTATTGTTTTATTCTTAGAATGTTTTCAACAATAAATGGAGATTCTGGTTTGAAAGGGGCAGTTAGTAAAGCTCACAAGCAATAAGGTCACAACTAGGCCCATCTTCCGAGCACCAATCCTCTCCTCACTGCTCCTCAAGCCATCCAACCTTGTTGATAAACTTGAGGATATTAGCTGACAGGATAATGAAAATTTCAAACTAGAAATCCCTCAACATGGATCCTCTTATCAAAAAGAGTGCGGGTAGGAACGCAGTACATGCCCCATAGTCTCTTATTCAAAACTACATCGACGATAAACATAGTTGCCTGCAAGTTGCACCGTGTGCATGTGTTCGTTCAATCTGCAGTACACTGGTAAAAAGCCAACGATGACTCGTAAGTTTGTCCTTGTCAGCTGGAAATAATACTTAAACGTTCTTTTTCTTGTTATTTGGTGCAGTAATACTACAACTGCTTTTGCTTGGCGACGGTGTGCCATATTGACCCATTTGTCAGAATGATTTCTCGGGGTCCGATTTAGTATTAAAGCAATGAGAAACGGAGAAAACTAACATTACGGTCCGGTCCCCAGGGATTCTGGTCAAAACCCAATCTTGCCAGTTAATCTGCCTTCTCAGTATCTCAGTTACCCTCGTGTCCGTTAACCCAAACCAGTTCCACGACATCGTCTCTCAATAACGAAACCAACACTAAAAAAAACAGCTCTGAAGTAATCTTGCAACTTTTCAGGGAATTGTGGTCGGTTAATGTCCGCGTAACTGCCGCTGATTCTTTACTAGCTAGCCATAGCTCAGTGCATAACCATCACCAAATAGTTTGGAAGGAAAAGGTGAATGCATCAAGAGTGACTTAAGCACATAACACGGTCGTCAGAGAGAGCGACGACCTGTCGATAAAAATAGATACGTGGGGTACAACATTCATCAAGTTTCCCAAAGACACTCCCAATAGAAACAGCCACAGACGCAACTTCCTTCACGAAAAAGTCGCCGTGGAAATTGAACGCAGAGCACCCGTTACCCCAAGGTGAACAAACAAGTCTTTCTACATCTCCAATGTGTGATGGTGCTGTTGCTCGTCTGACCCTGGGTCACTAGACAAATACACCATAAGCTAACATAGATCTAATGACAACGCTTTACAATCAAAGGTTGAGTTTTGGGGGTGGATAAATGAGAGTTAACAACTTAAAATAACGA
Organism: Ctenicera cuprea; assembly: GCA_958336395.1. Classification (NCBI taxonomy): domain Eukaryota; kingdom Metazoa; phylum Arthropoda; class Insecta; order Coleoptera; family Elateridae; genus Ctenicera; species Ctenicera cuprea. Next base: position 11,260,008 of record OY284488.1, read on the forward strand.
AGATCTGCAACTGAATCCATCACCTCTTATTATCTTGCAATTTTTGATTTAAGAAACAAAAGAAATTACAAGCTACGATAGGATGAAATAGCAATAAGCAGGTATTGGTCATTTTTACATGCTGAAATAAGCACAATACATGTTCTACATCATATTGATAATTTTGCAAACGTTTTTTTGTCTTAAATAAAAAATACATAGCTCCATATTTTTCCTTATACCTGCCTTCAAAACTTCATGTCTTAAAAACAAATTTAAAAGAAAACGATCTCTAGGCAAAATTTAAATTGTCCCACAAATCTCATAACATTCTAGGCGTACATTTATTTTATAATTGGATAGACATAATCAATATTGTCAAATCGCGATCTTGTTGAATTGTTACAATTTCCAATGCCCAATGCTCTTTAAAAAAGTCTTCATCGTTATATTTGACTATATCCAATATTTTCAACATCAATATCTTGATTGCATATCTTCCATGGAATGAATTAAGCCTAAGCAACTAAAAGTAATATTAAATTCCTCTCCGTTTCTAAATCAAATTCGATATGAACAGATCTGGTGTCACAGAGATGGCATGTTCGATAAACTTCATAATAATCTATGCGTTCAAAACTACGCAACTACTCAAACAAATTAAGCTGCACTGCGGATTAATAGGACATATTAGAAGGCGCCGGTATTAAACTCAAGATGTGACTTTACAAACGTTATATCCTACAGGATTTGAACTATTCGCTTACACTACTTTGAGGATTGTGCTAATTCGATACGTTAAACTAGTTTCAGAACACTACCAGAATGTCTAGCAGTGGAAGTTAAATTGAACTTGTACAAAACTTCATGACATCCCAAGGAGACTTTGTAATCACCTTTACGGTGCAAATAGACTTGGGCTTTTAATTTAATTTAATTCCGCCCACTTGCCAAAGTTTGCTGAAAGTAAACGATCAACATTCAACAATCTGAAATTTTAAGGCTTGCAAAGGAAATTTAATGAGTGAAACAAATATTCAGTTTTCCTTTTGTTCGTTTTAAATCTTCCCACGTTCAAAAATAATTTTAACTTGGTAGAAATGCTTACTTCATAAGTCGTTAATGGTCTTAAAAGATCTCATGTAGAAAATGAAGATTTCACTTTTAATTCCCTACACAGTTTCACCATTTAGGAAAATCGTAGGCTCCGAAAGGCTGCAAATAAAACACTCGACTACTAAGCCGATATAATATTAGGAGGGAAATAAGCTGTCCAAAGTAAGTCTAACGCCAGAAGTGACGGCGCGGCGCCTGGGGAAAAGGCAGAGGAATAAACTTCGTAAAAACTAGGCAGCCCAGTGGCACAACGCACAAATAAAGTAAAGAGAGTAAAGGAGACAAGGGAGACATCTGGATTCTGTATTGCGAGAAAACCTCCATAAAATAAATATTGCGAACAGAGGCAACCGAGGTGTACCATGAAATAATTAAAGAAACCTTGCATTAATTATGAAGCATTGTCCAGAAAATTACAAAGAAAGAATATATATTTTTAATGCACTCCTTCTGCACTCTTGAGGTGTTACGTCTTCTCTTAGCTAGTTGTTTCAAATGCGAAATCAGAAAAAAAAATTGTTTCATTTGCTTTTCGGCGATCATTAATGGAACACAATAAGCGTTGCCTTGCGGCAGTTCTGCAGATACTCCACTATGAACGCCAGAAAATCCAGATAAAATGCTTAACAAAGGCGTACAACATTGGATGACAAAAGCTATTTGAAATGAGAAGCCTTAAGCGTCTCGAAACTTAATTTTTTCCTCTTTTTGTGTTGCCTTTACCTCGAAAGCGTCTTACGTACTAAATGGATAATTTCGTGTATAAATAGTTTTAATTTACTTAAGCACTTAAGGTAAAGCTTTGCATACGTACTAGTTCCGTTACCGATAACGCTTATTAAGATTTTGATAGGTGTAGAAACTTTTTAACGATTCCTCGTTATACACTGATCTAATAATATTTCCAAACAGTAATAAAACAAGTTAATAGTTCGCGTCAGCTAAATAAATAATAAATAAAATGACAATCGTCAGCAAAAGAATCATAATGAGGTGTCCGTAATTTTTAAAATCAAGAGTTATAGAAGCACAGTTTCTTGCCAATGCAAAGTTTCGAAACATTGTTCAGCTGAAAGAAAAGATCATCGAGCAACTGTGAGGAACGTTTGTCTAATGGGTGGTTGGAGGGCACGGATAGACAGGCGATGACGTCGAGAAGAGAGTGGCGCGCCTGCTACCCTCAGATTGTGCCTTAGTTTCGCCTGCTCATGCCCATAATAAATTGTTGATCCACAGAGATTTGTTTGGTACCTCTAGAGAGGCCAGTGTGGCTTTGCAGGAGGACTTTACCGGCCTGACCATAGGTGGTAGTAATGGTAGACCTGTGCAGCCTAGAGTTATCTTGGTGTAGCTCGTCGGGTAAGCTACGTTTTGGCAAGGGTACTAATCTGCAACTCAATAGAGAGCTAAGCAGACTCTCTCCACCAGCGGGAACTATGGCTCGCAGCTTGATGGCGCACTGGTAGCTTGTTCTAATCTTATGTTGGACAATCGCGCCGATTTAGCGTATCTCAATCAATCCGTTTCAATAATGGCACTGGTTGATTAAGACAATAGATACGTGCCGACGCCTCCTTGAACTAAACTCGTGTGTACAAATGTCAAAAAAGAGATAATCAGATAAGCTACATTTTTTTATTGCGGGTAAACGTTGAATAGCTTTATACCATAAATGTATCAAGTAGCTAGTTGTCATTACTGTAAAACCACATAAACTGTTTTGTAAAAATGGATTTGGCAAAAGAATAGAGCAATGATTTCGTACAACGTCCTAAATGATCTTTTGGGGTAGGTAGTTTATCGGAAGTTTACCAAATGTAGAGGTCGTTATACTGTTTCTGATGGGTGTCGAGAAGGACGCCCCAGGTCAGCTCCTATCCAACAAAACGTGTAGTAAATAAAGATCCGAAATGTACTTGTGAAATGAGTATCGGCTCTGCAGCAATAGTTAAAATTTTACACCAAGAACTTTGCACAACGAAAGTGCTTGGTCGTTCGATACCACGCACGCTCACCGCTTAAAAAAAACAGAGCATGTTCGAATCGCCCAACAAACACTACAAATGTTAGAAAAAAACGACAGTCGTATTATACCAAAAACTGTGACGGATGACGACACTTACATACCATATTACGACGCTTCAACTGGTCAAGAAATTCCGGTATTGAACCATGAAGATGATCCAACACAAACGATACGAAAAAACAAACCCAACATTCTTGAGTGAAAAGGCGGTATTCTTCAGAAGTATAAATCTCGTAAATGCAATTGAGTTAGAGCAGCAAAACACAAAATATTGCTAACTAGTACATCCCAAAATGTTTGCCAAAGATCCTTGAAGAGCTGCAGGTAAGAAGTTTAGTATAACGGTTGTCCCACACAGCCAAGGTCACTGTTTAGTTTTTAAAATAGAATTAGGTTAAAGTCATTGAATATCCGCCTAATTCGCCCGACTTGTCATTGCGACTTCTGTTTGATATTTAATTTAAAAAAATCTCTTCGTGGATGAAAAATCTCATCTGAAACAGAAATCGACAAGGTGAATATGACCTTTTTAAAAAGCCTCACTGTAAATGATTCTCATACCGCTTTCAACTTGTGGAGAGTCAGAATAAATAAGTGTATTAGTGCTGGAGGAGGGTGGGGCACTAATTAAATTAATTTTTTTAAATATATAAATGTATTTTGTACCACAAAACATACAGAGTCACCCTTGTAATGCTTCCTTTTATACTCAACGCTAAAAATGTTTAATAAAGTTTTCTTCTCCTTCTTCGTCTAATTATAGGTCAATGACCTGTTTAATACCCGCAACTAGTGCGGGTTCTGTGAGCTCTTTTTGCACTATGCCGGGCAGGAAACTGGCCTTAGCCGTCGAAAGGGGAAGAAGTTCCACTAAAATGGTTTACGATTGACGGCTTAACGTGCCCTCCGAAGCACGGTTGGTTGAAGATATACCCCTATATTGGTCACCCATCCGCAGTTTTCCGCGATGCAACCCTCTAATGTTTTCGTAACTAGTAAATCGCTAATCGTGGCAAATTTGGTGTATACATTCCTTTTTGGGGCAGGCGGTAGAACAACGGTTGAGGTCGCTGGCTTCGGCACTACTCTACCAAACACTACTTTTAAAACGGGCTTCGCCAAGGATGCTTGTGTTTGCCCTCCAACGTTAGGTAGGGCTAATAACGCTAAGTTTAACAATTTTTTTAACGAAACCATAATGCAATGTTTTTTTTAAATTACAAAGCACACACAATCACCACGAAAAAATAAAACTTAAACGATTTAGACGTATGAAATGCGATGACGTGAACATTACTTACACAGCGCTGAGTCAACAACACTAATTGAAACACATTTCGAGTATTAAAATACGCCCTTAAAGTTTTATTTTACTGCAGATGAAATTCTAAAATGATTAGTTCCATTGCATAAACCTAAACTGGTCCTCAGAGACTAAATTCTCCATACATTGCAAAATATAGAACGTCCAGTATGAAGTTTCGTGAAAGTAACTTCGTAGATACCATCAGAATCCAGGCACTTAATTAGTTTCGGGCAAGTTAAGTAAAACTTATTAAGTTCGTCTAAGAGTTCGCTGGGAACTTTTTAATGCAGTATTAAAATCCATTAGAGCTCGCGTGTGCTCCGACGTAATACCGACGTTAACACTGCAACAAGAGCGAGGTCCGTTAATACTTCCCCGTAAGACTCGGAAGCTTTCAGCTTTAGTGCAGTTTGGTTTAATGGATCCATCACTCAAACGTACACTTTCAGGTGGTAATGAATTTATAGCGTAGCAAAAAAAAGTAAAAGAACGTCAACAATAAAAGATACACATCAAAGGACTCTCGTTAATTCAGTTTTCGAGAAAACAGTTATTCAATGTCACACCAGTGACAACTAAAAATGTATAAAATTTCAAAAGTCGTGTCTTTCCAAATTTAACAAAATTACAAGAAAAAGAATATCGTCCTTGTCAAGACGAACAGAAAGGACAAAACAAATTGTAAGAATTTATTCACGATTTTCCTTCGTCTGCCGTAATAAATTAAACATAGAATAAATTTCCCTTAGCAATTTAATTGAACCTAATTGTGTAGAGAGAATCAATATGTTCGGCCGGAAGAGCAAGGAAAGGACTATTAACGGAAACGGAAACGGCAGCAATAACCGGTGCCGATTATCAATCAAGCATAAATTCAGATTTCCTTTAATGGCTGATACTAAACGCCGTCCAGGAATGCGAGCGCCCTTCGCTTAAATTAATTTGTGAACAAAAGAGTTCTCTGCAAGCTCAGCCAAGGTGCTGTCTTCGAACTATTCTGGAAATCTGGAAGTTCGCTCGTTTCATTGTAGTCGATCGTCCTTGCAGTTTCAATATATAAAGAAAAGTATTTTAATTAAGGACATTTTTGTGCACAGCTGCTTAAGAATTCAATAAATCACAAGTACGTCATACTTTAAATCTTGACAGACATTTATTTTATTACTTCCTGAAAGTTTCATACTTTCCAATATTTTCTTTTCTTTAAGTGAAATATTATGAATATACATTTTCGTAAAAGCAGAAGTTTCAACATTAACCAAAAACTTTGTATTAATCATTAAAAACAGCTTCAACAAAATATACAAAATCAGAAGCAGCAAAATATACATTTTTAAAAATAACTAAAAATTCCTACATATTAAGGATTTTGCCATGAGTATAGTATAAGAATAAGTAATAAAATAATCTAACTAACCAAGCTAGTGGATATAAATCATTTGTCGGGTATAAATTAGAACAATTTATAGTTAAAAATTTCATGGATTCTCTCTTCGGGCCGGATTGAGTTACGCTCAATCAGCGCGATTGCCGAAGTTAACAACGGTTCAACGAGAACAAGCAGTCTTGACATCAAGCTGCGAGCCGTAAGTCCCAACTGGCAGAGAGAGATTACTTGAGTTTTGACTGCTCTACTGATTCTGCAGATGAGTGCCACCACGAGTCCTACGCCGTAACCAAAACGGGGCTCGGACTCCGTACCCGTGGTACCAGTCAATAAAACAATTGATTGGACTTTTCGGGACAACCAAAGCAGCCCCTGCCAGTTGAGCTACTAGCAGTACCGAGAACTTGCCATCTACGCACAGCCCAGAGAGGTCGGAAGCCGGTCTGATCGTAGCCACCGGTACCTTAACAACGTCGCATGTGCAGATGCAGTAACGCTCTGGGTCGACACGTTGATAAGTAGGTGTAAGCAAGCAAAGTGCACCTTACTGCTAGGGCCGTCCCTAATGCCAGCAGTCACGCCACTTCTTCCAGGAGAACACCTTCACCTGTCTATATCATTGCCCTCTAACCACCCCGTTTATTGCCTAGGCAAATTTATAATCAGTAGAGTTACCCAGACGTAGTAACTGGAACGCAGGCATATATCCTGTCCTTCCAAATAAATAATGAACAGGTAAAAAGAGTTAAAGCAGTTATAATTGTCGGAAAAACTATTCCGATTTTTTTTGATCGCACCGCTAAAATCGTTTTAATGTCAAGAAAACTAACATCTAAAAAATTAAGCCCGATGGAATAACATTTAAACATGCCCCCGAGCCCCAGAAGTTCCTAAATTGCGGATTTTAACTGAATTTACCTATCATCAATAATATCTCGCGAACAGTAAGTCGTAGCAAAATTTTGATAATAACATAAAATAAAGAAAATTTAATTTGCTTCAATTTTAGTTCTTTGCAATTCGTCAATTCGGATTGACGTCGATAATCACTAACAAATTGTAGCAAGTACTGCTGTTCATCTTTTTTGGTAATGAAGCTATCTTCAATGAGTTTAATACCTCATTCCGCAATCATTTCTGACGTGGAGATTTTCAGTTTTTTCAAACCGTATTGGAAACTTTCGTTCGCATTTCATTCTGATGGTTCTAAGTTCAAAAACTCTTTAGCTATCTTGTACCGGTCAAACAATTTCTGTTGTAATAAACGCGTAGATATCTTTTTCCAAATATTGCATTGCATAAGGATTTATTATAATACGTCTGTTACTGCCTTCTGAATCACACTCTTTTGAGTTAGTTGAGTGGACCATTTTTTGTTTTGTTTCACAAGTCATGTATTCGTTAAATAACGACTACGCTGCTGCTTCAGGACTTCAGTACCATAAGTGGCCGCACAATTTTGTTAATGTTGCTCGTGATATATTTGCATCTAACTCTTTACATTTAATTAAATTTTTAAGTAAGCAGCCACAGGTGCGCCAAACCATGTTTTAGTATATATTTTTACTAAAAAGATACAAATATCACAGAGTGTATTTTTCTATATTTTTAATTCTTTGATTTGATCGCAAAATAAAAACATTTTTGGGCAATGAATTGCCTTCATCACATACAGCGATCATGATGAATTGCTTCTACGACGCGTGAAAAAATTTGGCGTGGAGGTGTTGCACCAATAAAAAATATTGTTAGTTCTGGAAGCTCTCAGTAGTCTTCGCGTAGCTGTTGTTTGCGTAATTAATTCATACAGAATAATGAAATCTCCTGCATTACATCTTTCAATAGTTGGCTAATGATTAAACCATTTATTCCGGGTTCGAAAACGTAACGTTAATTCTACCAGACGTTTGTTGAAAACGTCTAAATATTGGTACAATTGGACCCCTGCAGTTGCTGCAAACGTTTCTTCAAAAGCACTTCGCAGTACAATACCACAGATGTGTGGTGCCTGCATGGAAAGTATAGAATGTCACGTTCTGACAAATGTTCTAATATTATACAGGCTCATTTTAATCGCCCTGTGTTAGATGACAACACAAAGCGTGAACCCTATCTGTAACCACTAATCTTGGAGCGTTCCATAAACTGCTGTAGCTTGGTCTTTTCCAGTATTGCATGTTAATTCAGGGACACCAAGTAATTTCTGAGATAACCGTTGAACATTAAAATTATAAGTAAGGTGGTCTTTTTCTATTAAGGTTGGAAGAATGTTTCCGTCCCAGTGTACAACAACTGCATCCATTACAGATAACTCGAATCAGCTCAAAGTTTTTCAGCGTACTCTGTTCTTAGTCGTACATGGCTTCGATAAATGAATGATCGACTAATTAATAAATTATTTATCTACTCCAAATGCTTCTCAAGCTACCATTAAAAGATGCACTGCATTTCTATCGCTTATTGTAATGTACCTCTTACTGCAGCACCAGAAGGACCTGGTTGTTCCGTAACGACGATTTCACGTAATGTATCAGCAATAGTTAAAGTACTAGAAATACTTGTACTTGAATTGTTTACAGAATCTTTTGCGCTTTTTTTTAATACTTTACGCAAATTTTTTTAACATCCAATACGTTTGCGGAAAAATTGCATAGAACTAAAATTGTAGCAAATTAAATTTCCTTTTATTTACCTTATTATAAAAATTTCGACACGACTTACTGTTCGCGAGATATTAAGTGAATTCAGTTAAAATCTGCAAAGTTCCCGGGCTTGGTGGACCGTGTTAATATTATTCCATTAGGCTCAAATGTTTTACAGCGTAGTTTTCTCGGCATTGGAACGATTTGCGGGGGTGCGACCAAAACAATTCCGAAGTCGTAAAATTAGAAACGCGCTAATGGTTACACCTCTCGCTTTTCAGCAAATACCATTGCAGTTTGTTTCACTTTCTTTTTCACATAAGCAGTGAGCCAAAACTTTACAAATTTAAAATATGAAAAAAAAAAAAGGTCTTACACAATTGAGCATTGTTTTTTACATTGCTACGCAACGTCAATTAAAAAACGTTAAATGAAACGCGCATTTTGCAACGATCGAGTCCAACGGCATAATGAATAAAATGAAGCAACCCTACAGCTCCTCCAAGAGCTACAACTAGTTTGCGGACCGTACTAACGGTGCGAACCCAAACAACTCTAGGAGCCTCCTCCGAGCGATGCAGAGGCTACACCAGGGCTCGGCAAAGCCCCTCTTCAGCACCGCGAGCTCCTTTTCAAACGAAGTAGCACCGCGTCGCGTAAGGACCACCACCAGGACATGCAAGCCAACAGCCCGTACCACAACTTTCTGAAGCTCCAGATCTTTGTTCTTTGTTCATGTATTAATTGGTGTTCGAAATTAATCTTCCAATGTTAGTAAAATAAATACTTCAAACCTATATGAAGGTGTTACTTACACATTGCAATAAATTATGGGTAATACTCGTATAGCTATTATAAATATGTATTAATTGACTTTTCTTGGCATTGTAGAGTACTTCGCTAATTCTCTTATGACCCTTTCCCATAATGTTTCAATTTTATTAACATGGAAAACTAATTTTTTAAACCTGTCACGTAGTGAAACAATTGTAGAATAACTAGCGGTATATTTTAAGGTAATTTAAAGCTTTAATTAGGTTAATAGCAATTACAAAATAAAAAGCAATTTCTATTAAAAATTGTTTAAGTTGCTTCAAAATTAGAAACTCAAGACGGAAAATTGCTAGACAAATTGCAATTTTGTATTGATCTCAACATCCACAATTAATTCTCCCCTAAATACCTAAAACTTGGGAAACTAAGATATTGCCCCAGAACACAATCGCCAGGCTTCATAAGCTTATCAGCCCCTTAAGTAACTCCCGCTAATGGGAACTGACGAACATTCGAACCTCCGGTTCGTTCAAGTTCGAACGCAGCCTCAACTAAACAAATTACGCTCACCGCTTTGTTAATCAAGCCTAATAGACTTTACTCTATATCTTGTTAGAGCAACTGCTTAAGACTACGCGGAGCTTCTGTCTACATAAGGGGGTGACGAGAACTTAAACTATACGCTCCGCATAATAATATATCTGTCAGGAGCAATGCGGAATACACACGTTTTGAAATTTTAAAATTTGTTCTACTAGGATCAATTATGGTAGTAATAAATAATGCGTGTTCCAACATATTCTACGTTTAAATCTGGCCAGAACAAAGCACTTATTTGGTTTTTGAATAGGTCATTGTGTAAATTCCGAAACTTATGTATGAGATCCCTTGATGTGAAAGCTTTGGGTTGCCCTTTTATGCGGTTTGGAGACTGTAAAGTTCAAACAATTTCACACGAAACCTCACAGACCGCTTCTATCCCTTTTAAGTGTTGGGAGTCTATTTAAAAATAGCTTAATTTTGAAAACGGAATGTCTAAAACGTTCAGTGACTGATTAGTCTTGTTCAGATGTGTTCCCGGCGCCTCCACCAAATGAAACGAATTTTTATTTAAATACCTGTGTCAAAATTACAGTAATAAGAAACATGCGGTATGGTCAAACTTTAAAATACATTTATTTTATTAGCATCGCATTTATTTCATCTGGAATTTCATCTTTTAGTAGTATATTATAGATAGACATACCCAAAATTACAGAAATTCTTGATTATTCAATAAAATAGTCCAGCCCTCTAAGCAGTGGTTTGAATTTCCCAAGAAACACGAATTTCCTTGTTCTATCCGAATTTTGCATCCCACAGGCATTTCAAATTTATATTAGCTGTGGAAAACCGGGATCGATCTCTTAGAACAGCAATTAGGATCCCTATCCAGTTACGATAATGCCATTCGGGACATGCTTTATCTGCCTAGTGTAGGGCGGGATCTTAGCAAAGCAAATTCCTACTAATCCCTTATAGCTGTGTGAGATTGAGTAGGAACCTACGTAAGACGTTCATTGAAATATATGGGACTCGGGAAACTCATCTCCTCTACGACAGTTTTTGATGAATATGGCAGCTACTGTCTGAGTTTGAGCGATTGCAGACACTTTGCACGCTGTTCCACTTAATAACGTGAGATTGGAATACAAGAGGAACGCAATATCCTTACATCGTTCTTGTTAGGTACGTTTTTATATTACAATATTTTTTTTAAAACCATACATATTGAAAACTTGGAAGGAATTTATAGAAGTTCGGAACTATAATTTACAATGCATTTTTTGTGTCACACTAACTAAAATCGCTGATCGTGGTACATATCCTTAACCATGTAAGATGAAGTTATAAATAATTACCGAAATAATCGTCATATGTGTACAAGATAAACGTGAAGTTCAGTCGACAGTTTGACGTATAACGATAAATGAATATTAATGAGAACAGCAGTATGACGTAGATACTCATATTAATTAATACTCTGTAGTGTTAGTAGATTAAACTTGCACTTTATCAAAAGCGTCAATCATATGAAACGTTGAATTGCAATTAATCAATGTAAGGGTAAAACCACCACAATTCCTTCCAATTTATACAATTGCAACCATTTCATTTTTACTTATCGGCATTGTAAATTCGATTTATTGGAAATCACTTCAAAACTTCTTAAAAAATCCACCTTTCCAAATAAAGCTTTCTAGGCAGAAGAAAACACTCTAAACAGATTATACTGAAGTTGACAAAAGTTTATGCACGCAGTTGTTGTTAAAACAGATGATATTTGGTGCGTTAACATAAACGGGGGCGTCAGATGCTTGAACAGTTTAAAGTTGAAACAAGTTTTAAAGGTTGCAAACTCTTCACGTAAACTTAAAGACATCGCCCAATAATTCTGCGCAAGTATAAAACGAAAAGAGGTGCCCGTTTTCTACAAATGACTTCAAAATTAGATGAAATTATTTTCACGGTTTATCAGCCAAAATCACGAAAGCTTTGTGTTTGCTTTCTACCGCACCATTACACTGCGGACGCCTATAGTTAATTCTGACGTACCCTTCATTTGAATTCAAAACCAAAACTGGACAGAATCAACGATTCGTAAGTAAAACAGAACTAGCTCTTCTCTAATATCAAATAACAAAAGGTTTCGAGCATGCTTAGCAAACCCGGATGATGTGATACATCTCATCAAGCAACGAAACGGGAAACTGCAAGAATTCGCCTATAGAGAATAATAGCAACCCGACAGCAAATACCATATCATTGTAAACTGAACTTACCGGGCGTAGTTGTAATAATTCACATAGATAATAATTAAACGTCACCACAAGGGAATAACTATGAATGATATCAAAGCTGTCCAGTTTTACGAGTTTCAAGCCCCAACCAAAACCTCCACATTGTGTAAATCTCGCAGTCATTTGCACGGACACGCGGAATGGCTTCCTCGTAGGAACGATTGTGAAGCGTAAAGCTGCTTGAGTAGAACCTTCGTCGACGTGGACAGAGCTTTGTACGGAAAGCCGCTTTAATTAATTTAAATGAATGTTTGTTCAGGCCTTAGACGAGATTATTCATTTGTATGAACTGTCACGAAAGTGTGACATATTCGCAAGCTCCATTTAATCTCACCTTTCTAGTCGGCTGTAATGAAAGGAAAACAATACGTAGATTCGTATTCGCGAAAAGCTAGATTTTGCGAAAATGGATCTCAATTCACACATCGTAAACAGCATTTTGGCTTTATTCGAGAACGAGCGAGGTTTTTAATTAATTTGCTTTTGGACTGGAAAATTAATTTTGAAAAATTATCATCTATATTAGGATTCGAATCTTAACAATTCGATTAAAACATCACCAGTTTATTTATTTTTGTGTCAGTATTTAGCATTCGAGTGCCCATCTGTTTGAACAATAGTTTAATAATAACCATGAAAATTATAAAGAATACTCGCTGCCAAAGAAGAGTAATGAATAAATACGTGAACTGTTACTCCCGAGCTCATTAGGAATACGAATACCAAAGAGCTCCGGTTTTCCTACTTAACACTTGCTGAATGAAACATCAAAGTAAGTTGAATCTTGAACAGAAACAGTAGGAAACCCTTTGCTTAGCACGGTCAAAAGCCCTTTATAATCTGAAGGCGTTTCGAAATTGGCAAGGCGTTAGCAGTCATTCTAAGAAGGAGACAAGAGGAATTCTCAGATAACACAAGTGGCTAATTTCGTACCCTTAATGTAAATCCAGAAGTAAAAGGAGACGTTCTCTTAGTGTATCACACGATCCTAAGCAAAATTAGTGTTACTCAACAGCTTGAAGATCACGTAACCAATTTGCTTTCAGGTAATTGCACAAAACCAGGCAAACAACATCAATCAAAGACTGTAAATAATATATAATACAAAAAAATATTATTCATAGAGAATACGAGATTTGAGAAGTGCAAATCACTTTATTATATTGTCATCTTCATTATATCAAGTTTTCTAATTTTAGTGAAGAAATGTATAAAACTGCGTTAAAGTTTAATTGGCCGACTACAAAACTATGCACCGTACATGCGTCTGCAGTGTATGCTCCTCGGGGCAAAAGGTTAAATACCGTTAGCAAAATATAGGGGAGACGCAGATAGTACTTAAGCCAAACTTGTATGTATCGTGTGCAGGTGTGGAGTTCAAAAGGATTGCCAGTATACAAATAACAATGTTGTGCTGACTTTAATTGTTGTAGGTAGTGGTAAATGTAAAGCAGTAGGGTTGTGACTACTGTTGAAAAGTTATTATACTATTATTTATTATTGCTTTTCCTTCTTCTTGTTGTTGACATTTGATTAAGCTGTAGATAAAAACTTTAAACAACTTTAAAACCTTCAGAAAACTAATTCTTATGACGATAAGAAATACCCACTATAAAGTTACAGTGGGAGGAGAAAAAACCCAATCCATAAACAGCAATGTGGGTCTGAACAAGGGGACGCACTGTCACCAACACTTTTCAATATGGTCTCAGACGAAGAAACCCAATAAAACATGACTACTATCTATTCAGAAACCAACATAAAATTTTGGGATATGCAGACGACCTGAAAATCATTAACACCCATGAAGGAAATATAGTGCGTGCGTATCAAACTCTAAAGAATAACTCCGAAGAAGAAGTCTTAGGATTAGTACTGACAAAACAAAATGTTTGAGGATCTCAAGAACGGCAGAACCAGGTGGCTCACAAGCAGTGGAAAACCTAGGAACAGAGAAGATACCGCAGTTCAGATACCGTGGCACCACTATCAATAACACGAATTACATAACAGACCAGAATATTTCTGGCTAACAGAGCATATTTCTCCATAAATCACATCTTTAAAACATCTCTGCTGTCAAGAAAATCCAAAATAAGACAAGAATAAGACTGTATGGCTCTGAAGCCTCGGCCCTAGTAAAAAAAGAAGAACAAAAATTACGGATGTTTGAAAGAAGTGTTGCGTAGAATATTTGGGCCGATTCAAGAAGGAAGAGAGTGGAGACATAATAAAGAAATAAATAACCTATACGGTAAACCGGACGTGCTTAAAACCATCAAAAGTTTAAGAGTAAGATGGATTGGGCGGGCATGTGATACGAATGACACCTATAATCACAAACCAACGTGTCCTTAATAGCCGTCCAATGGAAAGAATACGACCAGAGAAAGACCCCGAAAGAAATGGGTAGATAACCTTCATAAAAACTTACAAATGCTACATGCAAGAAATTGAAGGAGAATAGCATTGGATAGAGGAAAGTGGAAGAAGATTGTTGTGTCGGCAGAGACCCTGGAAGGGTGGTAAAAAGAAGAAAAAGTAGATACAAGTAGTTGTGTACTTGGGACCTAGTAAGCTCGCCGTAGTTATTGAGCTCCCTCGACCCGGTTTATTGAAACAGTATTAAGTCAGATCTTAGACCGTTAATCTCAGAGTTGCTGGTGGAGAAGCCAAAGTCAACAATGGATTCCTTCTGTGCCACGTACTTTCGGTGGAGTAGGACACCGACTTCATTCATCGGGTTAACAATCGGTTAACCGGTATTCGGAGTGATAAACGTCGCGTACAGGTTTTTAAATGCTTTGATTGTGAGTATACAAAAGATAGTGGTGTTACTCACATAAAGGGTTAACTATTAGAGGATATGTGGAATATCCACGAAAGAGACAACTTGCCCGTAAGTAGCATAATTTGATGATGTTTTACTAATGTAGTGATGTGTATCTGCGTGATTTTATTGATAATACTGCTGATATTCTGAATGACGAATATCTGATGTCTCTGACAGCACCATAATTCCTAGACTAAAAACAGCACGCGATTTTATTGGTTTACTTTATATTTTTAAATTGCATCGCTCTCATAAAGTGAATCTGTTTTATCCATCCTAAATTATAATACATGTTATTTCATGAAAAATGTTTTCAAAAAGAAAAAAGTGTATTAGCTTTTCACATTAGTCTCGACGTATATTGAAGTAATAAAACATGTTCATCTTTTTTGCTTTATTTTCATTTTATATTTTAGAACAAACTTAATTTATTACATAGAAAAATTTCATATTTAATATTAACGGCAGCTCCATAATCGAACAGAATCCCAATATTCAATTACTCCGTAGATTGTCCAATTACCAACTTTTGCAACATGTTCCATCATTATAATAATAAATAACGAGCTATAAGAACAAGAAGAAGTTCGTAACAAGACTTTTAATATTTCGTCGCTGCATCAACGAGAGTAGAAATAATCAACAACCAAAAGCGACAAATTTGTTTACTACGAGAAGGGCTCGTAATTCTAAAGCTTGTTCTACTTTCACCTGACCGCAAGCAATTTATCCACTGGCTAATGAAATCTCCAAGAAGTTAGAATCATTAACTTTCTTTCTCTCTCCTTTAATAATCGCTCCTTTCATGCAACCTTTTCCTAATTTAAATTCCTTGTTAAGCAAAATTTATTTTACTACAGTCGTTTCATCTCGCTCCCACCTATTGTGGAAATTACAGGATTTGTCTTGTTCTACACAATCTCGGTAAACACAATGGTGCCACTCTACGAGTAATAAGGACGCAAATAATTTAGAGCAATTGCCGAGATTTAATATTCGGGCAGGAATTTCCCTGTCGCTTAACGCACAACATCTGAGGACGTGTTCGATATTTTCCAAATCTGTTAGGGTGTTAGGTGTTTAAAACAAGTATATGAGTGAAATAAAAAAAAAGGTGTATTGAGTATTTGTTCAAATTTATCTTAGCATTACATTATTGCCCTTTCAATTTTCATAATCAGTTTCTTCACTTCAGATAAAATATTTTTCATCAACAACCATCAGCAACCAACCAACATTAGCTTGACCATGAAATTATTTAACTTCTTGAGAGGTACACCTGAGTTGTTTAAATAAACAAAAGAAACAATAATTATCTAAGCTGCTCCAATGTTAGATAGTCATATTTACTAAACTGCTGTAACGCCGTATTAGAACCAAAACAACTTCCGTCCTAGATATTTTAATTGCCTGGTTAACCACTCCTCGTCGCCTCAAATAAATCACGAGTTGTTTTGCTCGTTTTAATAAGCCAACTGAATTTTAACTCAGTTATCGCTGTGACAAATACGAGTTTCAAAACTTTTTTATTATTTCCAACAACTAAGAGAAAGATAAAATTGCTGTTTCCGAACTGGAAGCAGCTTTCCGACTTTTTCTACTATCAGCCCAAAATTGTATTTTCAGCTTAAGCAGTATAATGCAGTTTCATTAGTGTAATCGGATTATCGCTTTGCATATAATAAGTACGCGGTTTTAATCCCCCAATAACGACCGTAGGATGTGATATATGCGATGTTGTGCTTTACGTAATGGCACATGTAATTAGTTTAATGACTAAAAACCGATAGCATAGAATCCTCAGGGCAATGGCTTCATAGCAGGATTTTTACGATCCGTCGTTGTCCGCTAATAAGAACATCCCAGGAACATAAAAGCCCTAATACAAAGCACTAACTTCTGGGAAATATCCAAAGGCTATGTCATTAAAAAGCTGTCACATGTCGGCAGAAAAGACGACGCAAAAATTGGCCGCGGAAGAGAAATTGCAGCTGAACAATGCTGGACACAACGGACAGCCATCTGCTTGAGAGTAATAAAGGATTGCGAGGGAGGTTCATCTGGAGAATCGTTTCTTTGTGATTGGAGAGGCTTGTTGGTAATAGTTCCACTAACAGTTTATTGCTTATTGAATCTCTTGCAATAAAATTAGATGAGGTTTAACAAAGTAGGGATGTCCTTAATAGGATACTTTATTGCTACTGTTATATGCTATAGAAGTAGGAATCAGAAAGTAAACAAAATTTCTTTCGAAAGAAGTTAGCTATGCAATTGCGCTTCAAACAAACTATATACGCAAAAGTTATTGCTTTATTGTTGTTGTTCAATAAATAAGAAACATTTTCAATAATTAGTGCTAATGGAATGTTTTTTGGTGCAGCGTCAGACCATTATTTTTAAAAGCAGATGATGGATGATCGCCTTAGGGGAAATGAAGACGTAAAAACCAATACTTCAGAAAACTAAAAATATTAGGACTAACAGAAAGGTATAACAACGGAGGAAATTACAAGAATAGAAAAGTTAATTTTTCAATTTTACTTTTATATAAATACAATCAGAAAGGAAATTTAAAAAGCCAAGCAAAAATAACAACCATTTTTATTTACAAGTTTACAAAAATTAATTGAGAATTTCTATGAGAACCGTTAGGGGAGGTAATGTCAAGTAACAATGTATCAAATTATTTAAAATGCCCCTGACATGTCTAGTAAAAGTGTGACATATAATGAACAGAAAACTTACAAATCAGACCAAGAATTAAAGTATGTACCATAGCAAATAGTGCTAATGACCTATTTACAGACTTGTAACGCTGCAAAAACCTTGGTTTCGACAGCTCACACCCAGGGCTCGTTTTGCTACATAACGATTCTAATAAACAATAAATATTATTAATCATTTTAACATATTTGTTATCAACCCGATTGGGCCAAGAGTTCCAAGCCATCTTTAGAAAAACTAAGCAGTCGTATCCTCTCAGCATAAACCTGAGGTACGCCCATCAAAATAAGTGATCCTACAATTATTCATTACAGATGACCGTCTGATCTGTATAACAAACTCCTGTCTAATTAGTGAAATAAGGTTTATTACAATCAGTATGAGTAAGAAGTTCTTGCTAACCTATTGTAAAATAAAAAAAAATAGGTTAATATTCAAACAATTGTGACCTTACCATTAAGTCCACTTATTTAATCTCCAATAAATTCGTTCTCTCCTTTGATAAATAACCTCAAAAGGTATTTTTATTACAATGGTGTTGCCTCGGTTAAATCCCCTCAGTTTTATTTTATTTATATATCAAAAAAATGACAATTTGTTTAGGCTAAGGAAAAGCCAATGTTGACAATGAAGCAAAAAAACAGATTGAAATGGGAAAAGAACATATCAATTAGAATTCTGATCAGTGAAACAGCATACATGGGAGCGATGAGTCTCGGTTCGAAGTTTGTGAAAGTAGATGACCTCCAGATTGTTTAAAAATGCAAGAGAAATTTCCAGCATCTGCCATGGTGTAGGGCTCAATGTCTGCAAGAAGTGTAGGAAAATTGCACTTTATTGATGAGATTGTTAACATCTTAGAAGAGTCTCTGCTTCCAACAATGGAAGAAGCTTTGATCTCTGGAGAGGATTTTATTTTTCAACAAGACGGAGCTTCCTGCCATGTCAAAAAGAGCTTTAAAATGATTTTCAAATAACACTATTCCACTCTTACAGTGGGTTTCGAGTAGTCCCGATTGAGACACTTTGGCATAAAATGAAGAAACGGTTGCGAGTAACTCCCGCCAGATCAATCATAGAACTAAAGCAAAAACTTCAGGAAATATGGGTTAAATTTACTACACAAAACTGCCAAAACCTAGTAAATGCTATTGGGTGGGTGATGTTACCCAATGGTAAACTTTTGAAATGCGTTTCACATTCAAGTTCCTCTGATTCAATATTTTTCGTTTTTGTGTTTAATTTATTATTTTAGTAGGAATAAATTATTTTAGTAGGTCGTATGTTGTGTAGGAAATCTCTAAAACATTTGGTAAAAAATAACAAACACTTATATTAAAATATTGTTTAGATTTCAACTGACTGAGTGCCAATAATTGAGAATTTTGTAAGTGAGGCAACTGAAGCGGGACCGGGCTCGTAATTAATGCTAGACTGTTCCGTTTGGTTGTGGACAATTCTCCTAGCAGCACTCGTCAAGCAAATCACAGTCCCCCAAAGTGGACGGAGTTTAGTTCTCCCAGTGGCCTCTTCTGAGCCGGTTGAGGTTGAAGTTGACTCACAGTTAAAATAAATGTATGCTGTTTTTATACCCAAAGCATTCATCCTGTTGGTACGGTGGAGGCATCATTCGGGCGGGGCGCTGTACGATTACGCGATGGCGCCACCTGCGCCTCCGTTTGTAAATAAATAAATATTCAATAATTTTAAATGTAATACGTATGTTGAGACTTATTTATTTCTTTCGGCCCATTATATACTTATTAGTTCACATATTTCTTACAAATGTTAAAGCAAAAACAGCTCAGTGGCTAAAGTATTTATTGAGGTCGAGGTAACTTAGCAACTGTAGATGATTACCACATTGCGGACTGTCATATTATATGACTCCTTATTGTACCCTTTTCGATGAAAAAAATGTGCAAATGTATTGTGCCTTCATTTTTTCAAAGATGATTACAGCTGCTCTAAATGAGAGAAACACAATAAATGTATAAAAAAACTCATTAATTAGTTCTACACTCTTTCTCAGAATAGACTTACCAAGTTCAATGAGCAATAAAACGTGTTAAGTGAACATTTACGATTCAGAAACTGAAATATACCTCCATTAGAAGTTCTTTTGGTTGTCTGCTTATTGTCCTTATCAAGCCATAATGATTTTGGTTTACTTTACATCCTTGTTTTTATCTTCCTACCTAATCTTTATTCATATACCCTTTATCTTATAAAAGCGTTGGTTTCTCTATCAAACTGCCAAGTCCTATTTTCTTTTTTATTGCACATAACTTTTTTTGGCGTCCTTTTGCTTGTTTCCCCTATTCCGTTTTTACACTTCCTCTATTTGAGATTTTAACAGAAATTCTTTCTTTATTTATAAAAAAAAATGAAAATTTAGTAGTGCAATCTGGCGTCATAAAATCATCAAAGCGTTTTGATCCGTTGCAAAAACGTTTCCAATGTTATCAAATAACTTTAATTTCGCGCATGGTTACGTAGACGATAAAAGTTTTCATAAAGGTACTGCTGGGTTTGATTAAGCAAACTAAGGACTTAGTTAAAATTAGTTGCCTCGTTTTGAATACAAATTGAAGCTCGTTTAAATAGCGTAAATTTATTATTCTAACCTTGATAACTTCATAAACAAGCCTAAATTAGAACTGCAAGAGCATACATCCCTCAAAATTAAGACATTATTCCGGGTCTGATTAGATTTACAGTTCTACAACTTTAACGTTTATGTTTCAGAGAAAACCAGGTCATCCCCGCCCGCGGGAATCTATATCATCCGATAGCGTCAAACTGTCATTACAAAGTTGGAGAATAACAAGAAATATCACTTTAATATTTAAATATTTACGTTAAGCCACGATATCACTCAAGGGTCGAAGAAGCAAAAAATCAACCGAAAGAATAAATCTTGCAAGTCATTCACGACGCTTCTTCGTTACGTTCATTATTTCAGACAGATAATAAAACTGACATGTCGAGTGCGAAATGAGAAACAGGGGCTTCAGGTAATTACGAATTTCCATGATTTCATGACTCACCGACTTCATTTCTTATTTGCCTTTTAATGCTGGCTTTTCATCGTAAAAGGCAATATGGACCGAGGACGACTTTAATTTCTCGTTCAAACGTACAACCAAAACAAATTGCAATTACAAATTTAAATTAGAGGGAAACCAGTAGGTACGAATAATCAACGAAATAAATCGACAATGTAAGCGTGAAATTCATCCGAGAATGAACATGACGTAGTTTCTTTGAATTTTAACCGATGAGATGCTAAGTAAACACAAAGTAATTTTAGAATAATCAACAAAATCGTGTTAAATAGAAAGATTTTAACGCAAAAATATGCAAATTAACAACATAAGATTGCATATTTAATTCAAAGAAATATTCGCAGGCGACGGTGGTCTAAAAGTAAGCAAATTTATCTTCGGAAGGAAGTACCTGGTTGCCATCCCCGACAAAGTTAGAGAATCCACAGGGTGCGACATACTCTGCATAGGTATGGCATGGCTGATAAATCTTAGAACTAGAAATAGGCCGTCAATATACTAACATCATCATCATCTAAGATGAAGGGTCAGACACCGCTGCTGCAAGACCAAGTAATTAGTAAGCTACCCACGACCACGGTAGTTAGTAATACATATTTGCGACTCTAGTACAACTTCATATTTCACATCCTCCACTTCTAGGTAGTTTAGTGCTTTCTTCTTCCTTTGCACACTTATGCCCCTTTAGTGCCTTTCCGTTTCCTCCTCAGCTTTTTGTACCTCTTCTGGTGTCTCTTCGTCTAATTTTCGATCCACGCGTAGATTGTTTTTGTTTCTCTCCATAACTTTGCTTCTTGTCCATTTTTTCGTTTGTCTGAGTATGCGCGAGGTTTCTGTCTCCTTCTGATGCAGCTCAAGTATAACACGGTCTTCCTATTAACTTTTCTTCTGCTGCATGGTGCAGGGTAATTCTTAGGTATTTATCGCAAAGTATCAAATAGTTCTAAGCGTTCTGCACGCACCGCTGTATCTTAGGTTTTCAGAATGCAGTGATCTTTATCCTTTACCGCTCGCTAAGAGACGGTAAATAGCGTATACAATATACTATAACAATTTACAAATTCAACCATAAACGTAAAACTCTTGCAATTAGACAGGAAATTACTGAGAATGATAACAAGACATCTGGTAAGTCACATTGTCTCAGAAAACACCACTACACGATTTGCGTGGAGAATCCAACCTGAAGACTATGTGGAGAGGACGAAAAAACCTCACAACAGCTAATGCCTTGTTTTGAGAGTCATAAAACCAAGATACTTTGGGGTTCATTTCTCCGATACCAAAGAAATGACAGCCGTCAACACCATCCTGTTCGGAGCTTCATCAGTAAGAATGGCTAGATGAGCTTCAGTAATGAGTTATGTAGTACACCCAAGAGTTGATTTGTTTGAATTTAAGCTAAGTTACATAATTTTGTTTCCCTAGCATGTTTCAAAATTAGGAAACTTTAGTAATGAAAAGATGTATTTGCCGCTTACCCGTAAATGCTGTGAAAGGTATAATCATAGTCGAGAAGACAGAACAAAGTTTTGTTGAAAATTGATAGTTTTTTATTTTCACTATTCGTTATGAGATTTCGACTACAAGCGTCCACCAATAATTCTTGGAAACCTTATGTTACTGTAACGTCAAGTTTTCATGCGATAATGGTATCTAAAATCTTACTATCTTTATAGCCTTTTAGTATTTGTCGTATCAATTAGCTATCTTTCCAGAAACGTACGTATCTAAACTGCTCTGTCTTGAAACTGACATATCAAGATTTCCTACTCAGTTCTACTTTTCTTAGCTCTGTGGTTCTTGCAACACGTGTTTCATCTTTTATCGTAACTCCTGAAATTGGCCGGGTGTTTTCCCTTATGGCAGTAGACCTGCATTCACTGGTGATCACTCTTTGTCGGTTTTTACGTACACTTTTTCGTGTTCCCAAACTACTTAAAATAACCACCTTCGTCGGGTAAAATTCTAATTATAGAAATACTTCCTTTGACATATATCTGACGATATGTAAAAAACGATTTAGTCTAGCTACATACCTGTGCTACATTTCAATAATGTGGTTTCTATATGTTGAAACTGTAAAATGAAAAAAACTTCAAATGAGGCATCCCAACTTCCGGGGATTATTATTTTTTAAACAAGACAGAGTTTTTCTATCCCTGAACTGCATTTTCATCATTTTATGCCTGTTCTACAAACTGCATTCATATGAGCAGTATTATGCTCGGAAAAATGACGACGAAAAGAGAACGAAATGGGCGAGTGCGCTGAAGCAAACAATTGTCTGCTTCCATGCAGCAATGATTGCAAAAAATGTCTCTAAAACGTCAGCTTTTCATCATATAACGTTGAAAATATGCATAAATGTGTCCTCGCTCTAGAAAATCTCGGTTTCCTACGAGTAAAAGCAATCTTAATCATTTCATTTCTTTTCTACACTCTAACCACTAAAGCTGTATTTCTTAAACAAATAACCGAGCAAACAAACCACAACGAAGGTGTAAAAAAATGACACCAATTATTAAACACAGCCGATAAGATTATAAGTACTTAATCTAAAATAAGGGTGTTAAGTGCTTCGTTTAAATTTCAGATGGATGAAAAGCTGTAAGCGGTCAATTAACCAAAGAGGAAATTTGCATCACGTTACAAGAGGCAAATTCACGAAGTTCCCCTAATGATTATTAAGTTTCAATAAACCCCGTATCAATATTTACATCAATTTGTGAAATACTGTTAGAAGGGGCCGTCTGCATTAGCGTAAATGTTAGTGCTTTCGTCCTGAAATTCGATAAGTTCTATTCGAATTCGGGAATTGGATATATAATACAGAAAGACAGCTAGAGGTAAATAATCCTGAAGAAATCACTGCCTAAACTTGCCCGGGGCCCTTCTTTTACATAATACGTTTTATATTCTATTTCAAAGAACTTTGGAAAAGAAATCCGCAAGTAAATTGGAATTTCATATCATGAATATATCACCGACCGGATTCTCAGCCAATGCATAGAAAGTGGACGTCCTGTTGTGTAATTTACAATATGCAACGGCTGCCAGTACGGTGCATCCTTGTTCCATGTCTTCATAAACGGATATGACGAGAAGGACGGAAGCTGATTTGAGAAGAACAACCTGCAAGGGCGAGTTTGTAGTTCAAAGCCGAAGCAGGAAGTAAGATGCTGCCATGTGTATGCGTCGAACGGGTGTCGCTCGTCCTTCTTCCGCTTAATCGAAATTTTGTTATGAAACCAGCAGACATCCGCATCTTTTGCACCGAAGAGCATAATAATGTTTAGCGATGAAAAGCAAGCATGGCTTTCCACGTTCGTTACTAATAAAACTCATGTTGTAGTGGAATTTTCTTTTGAAAAAACTAAAACTGCATTTATCGAATAATTTAAAAAAAGAAACCTTGAAGTAGGTTTGGGTAGTATTTATGAAATACAAGAAAAATAACGAAAACAACTAACCAAACTTAAGCGACACATGATCAAAATTATTGCATATCGCATTTCGATCCAGCAAAACATGTTTTTTTAGGATTTTGTTCTTTTATTCTTGCTAGTTTTGTTTACAAACACACCACAAAAAAATTATCAGAAAAACAAAACAATCGACGTGAGTTTTTACTAAACAACCAAAATTCGCAAGTAATTAACTGAACTAAATCAGTTAGTTTTGTCGTTTTTAGTGTTTTTAATTAACAAAATAGCAGGGAGCACGATTTCGTACTTCGACAGAGTAGCTAGACTAGACCGTCAACTATAACTCTGATAGGTCGAAGAAATTGCAAGTATACGTGTTTGGAGAGGTCCAAGCAGTCAAGCACGCCTATCCACAGCCCAGTCTCGTCTCCCATTTCAAGGTGGTACCGTGATGTTTTGGGCTGGCATAATGAGAGGCGCTTGCACGCCACTGTTGGCCATCGAAGGGACCATGACAGGGAACCGGCCCGTTCTTAATCGTGTTGTGCATCTGTTCCGGGGTGCAGTGTTGAAGATATCATTTACATAGACGGTAATGCGAGGCCCCATCATACCGTTGCTGTCGAAGAATATCTTGACCAAGAGGATATCACAAGGTTGTGGTGGCCAGCAAACTCGCCCGACATGAATTCGATTGAACATGCTTGGGACATGCTAAAAACCCGTATCAAAAACCAAAACAATGCTCCTTTAACGTTGAGAAATTTGAAAACTGCAGCTCTGGATGAATGGGATGCAATTCCTCAAAGTCACATTGAAAGCATGGAAAACCGCATAAGGGCATGCCTCCGTGCCCGAAGAGGAAATTGCATGTTCGCCTAAAGGTGGGATGGCTATTAATTAGTCAAACCATCAAGCTATTTTAACCTTTCAATTGCCGACTACTTCAAAAGTGATAGACGGGAAGCTTACAAAAACCAAATAAATTTTCAAGTTTTGCCTGACCTTGCATCAATTAGAAAAGTGTAAAATTCCCAAAATATCACATTAAATCACTTACTAATAACTTAAGCTTTAAAGTATTAGTGCAATATTGAACAAAATCAATTAGCGGTTCTTAAATATCTTATTAACTTTTCAAGTTAGTACAAAAAAAATTAAAAGAACCTGTGATATACAAAAAAAACACCTACATATGACCATCGTTAATGCAACAATTATATGGTAAACAGTTTAATAATCAAGTCAATTTTTAACATTAAATGTTTCATTGGGAGACAAAACAACGCTTTTGCATAATGTTACACATTTCACAGGATGCAAAAAGTGGATACCCAGAAAATATAGTTCAATTTTGCATGAAGAGCAAATGCGTGGCAATCATCGGGCATATAAAAATAATACAAGTATTTGCATATTTTATAAAGTTGTTAAAGTAGATACATTAGAACGTTACATCTATCAGCAAGAAGGTGGTTGCCTTATTTATTCTTTGGGAAACATTGAGTAAGAAGCTGTAGCTTGGACTGCTAGGTCTGCTGACTTGACTTTTTTTATCCTTAGCAATATTTCGTACTCGGTCCACTACAACGCCAAACATGTAATACCGTATAAATAATGCATTTCGCACGATTTCCTTTGAAAAATTGTGGGTGGCGCTACACCAAATGGTAACCTATTTATATTGAATAACCCCTTTTTTTCTGGCTTCTTTTCTGCCAAAATTTGGTTATACGACTGACTTATAAGACTTTTGCTAAATTCCTTCAATGCTTGTAACCAGTTCCTTCCTAGCAATCAGTACTTCCGTTTTCTACAACATAAATACCAATTTCCTTAATTTCATCCTGGCACTGTACCCTAGCGATAAAAAATCGACACAAAATGATAAATTGTCATCATATCTAATTCACATGGAAACGCTAAAAAAATAACAGGTCACATAATAACTTAGATGGTCAGTTTAATAAGCTTCTTCTTCTTTCTCGGTTGAACTCCTTGCCCTTAAGCGTACGATCCTCGACCCACTTTCGGTAACTTCCTCTACCTACGGCCATTCTTCTAATCTCGCTGATATTTTTTCAATATTCTCTGCCATTCTTCCTATTCTCTTCCCATTGCATTCTCGGTCTTCCTTGTTTTCTTGCGAAGGTCTTGCTTCTAATATTCTTTTCGGTATTCGTCCTTCACACACTCTTATAAGTAGCCATACCGTTTTTAACTGTCTTCTCTCTATGGTTTCCGGTAGTGGTTGTACTAGTTCTAATTCTTCTCTTGTTGTGCTATTTTTTACTCTATCTCTTCGTGTTTTTCCAACCATCTTTCTTAAAAAACCTTATTTCCATAGCAGTAACTTTTTTGTGCCTATATATACGCTGTTGTATACCTGTAGCTTAGCTTTTGTGCTTACCTCTCTTTTACTCATGACTTTCTTTAGCATCTGATAGTATACTTTGTTGGCTTTACCTATTCTGCTTAAAATGTCTTAGTCTATCCCGCCGTCTTTATTAAAAGTTGTTCCCAAGTATTCATAGCTTTTTACAAATTCTAATTCTTTTTCATTTATTCTTAAGTTACGTTCTTCTTCTACTTCTGTTTTAGTAATGTGTAATATTTACCACTTTTCTACATTACGACAATCACTAGGTCGTCTGCGAATGCAAAACTTTGTAGATATACTGGGTTTAGATTCTAGTTTCCTATGTAGAGCTTTGGTGTTCTATCTTTGACTGTTTTCAATATCGTTCCATGTATATGACGAATAATAGTGGACTTAATTTATCCCATCCATGGCTTGATTCCCTTTTCTACTACGAATTCCTCCAATTCGATACCATTTATTCGTATCGCCCCCTTTGCTTCTTTACATAGAGTTTCGACCCTTCTCCTTAGCTGGCCAATTTCATAAGCAATTAAGAAAATTAAATAATAAGATGCTGATCCTTAAATGATGTGCCCTGTATAATGACTCACCATGCAGATGATTCTGTCTTGAATACTTTTCCATTCGAATATTGAATTAAAATGTAAGCATATCACTACTTACCAACCGTTAAGTCACAACGTACGGAAAGGTTAATCTGAACTCACCTGAAAAGAAAAAAAAAATCAATATATCAATAAAATCGCAAATGTGGTGAAGTAAATCAGCAAATAGCAATTATGTTCAAAATTCACATGCATTCACGCAGATATTTTATTAGAATTTTACATACACTTCTCTAATTTGCAAAATAAAATAGTTATTCATAGTAAACCGAACATAATAAACCAGTATTGATTAAATGCATTCCCATTTATGGCATTTAAATGCTTCATAACTATCGACAGTCTAAAAAAGCATTGAAAGCTTCAGGTCATTCAATAACGTAAAAGCCTCCTATTCGAGAGAATCGGGCGGCGGCGTAAGTATTTCTCATTTATTGCGTACGTTATCCTAGCTGATACTTCAGGTTCGTTTTTGAACAGTATTTTTATCCATTTTGCACCGATGAAGTTTCCACAACATGGAGCTATATGAAATGTAATATCGGTGTTTATCGATAAACATACAATAAAAAGCTTTTACATTATCTCATCGCAAGGATTAGTTTCAGTTCGGATTTTTATTGTAATTCTCCGGGTGCATACCCGGAGAATTACCCGTATTATACGGAAATTATTAATAATGTCCTTAATACCATTTCACATAAAATGATTATCTTTTAACTACACAATCTAAGAAGTATCTCGAGAGCTCAGCAAGGGAAGATATTTATACCGCACGTGTGATCAATAACTTCTGGAGGTACCTTGTTATATTAGTATAATTAAAGCGCACCCGCTTGAGTAAAACACCCTTACAAGAGGGGATGATATCATTGTGCCGTACCTAATTCAAGAATGTGGAAAACCGAGTCGAGAAAGTTACGGAATTAGTGTTACCTCAAACATCATCATCAACATTTTCCAAACGAATTTCAAAACTCGCTTAACTTGCGACTTTAATTACAGGTTAGGCAATTATTAAAACCTTCGCATATTTTAAAGACATTTAAAAACTAATCATTGCTTTAAAAAATAAGTTGCTATGATATTTGGAGTTGTATGATTTGACTGGAGTATTGTGATTCCTGGAAGGCAGTTTTTGGGATGCTTGTTATAATTTAATTTACGATTGGAGGTTTGTGAAGACTGTAAGGTTTTGGTATTCAAAGTTATAAATTCAGGGTTGCGTATTATTGCTGTAATTTCTTGTTTTAAAATTCAAATAATGTGGTTATCATTATATCATTTATATTTTCATATTTGTGAAGTTTTGTTTACTCTGAAAGAAAGAAGAACACAATCAGATTGATACGATTATTGTTTATGTTAATTTTAATTATAAATTAGTTCAGAAATGTTTAAAAAGTTTAATATATAAGACGTTTTAGACTTACTTGTTTTGTGCATCGTTAAATGTCACTTGTGGGGTTTATGGATGTGAATGTCAATTTAACAAATGTATAAAAAGAACACTCATTGTTTCACGAGATTTATTTGTTTTAAAAAAATGGGAGATCAAGGAAGAAGACAAAAGCGAGTGAAAATTTATTAGTTAGTACGGCTCGTCCTGAAAACAAAGATACAGGATTTTTCATTCTCTGAAAGAAAACGAGTTATATGAAATAAATAGTGGTTTTGAATTGAATAGAAGCTATAATACAACGGATACAAGTGTTTCTCAACTAATTTTGGAAATATTCAAAAGAAAAATAATATAAAAGCGGTTCACTACGAGTTTCACTGTTATCATGGTAGAAAATGTCAATTATTAGTCAATATAAAAGCAGTCCAGGACATATTGGTACTACAGCGGAGGAAGATTCTTACTAAAGGCGAGTGCTGTGGTTTTTGTGGAAACTGCAAACCAGAGAAGAGGGAGTTTATCATTCAACGATTGTCGAGTTAAGGATATCTTGATAAAGAAGAAACAAAGATAAGTGTTCATTTTAAGAATAGTAGAATAAATAGAAATTTCTTGATTTTCACAAATTTAACCTCAGATTGACTTTTAAATAAAAAAAACTGTTGTAACGTTGATATTGGTTTGTGCATTTTTGTTTTTAGTTCTATTCATTAATACCATTTCTTCACAAGCTTAATAACGACCCTGAAAAATTTTATAAAAGAGTCTCATATAAAATATAATTAGTGATTGCGTAAATTGCAGGCATTTAAGGAATTGTTTTTCTGGTAAGTGCATAGCCTCAAATCATAGCAATATTTATATGGTTGAAAAACAAAGAACAAAATAAAGCTAGAATTTATAAATAAAATGAAATAGCATCGCAGACGTTGCCGTTAAAATTTGGAAACGTTGCCGATATTAACCGAGAAAAGTCAAAAATATTTCTTGTGATTGATATCGACAACAAAAAGTATTCCATTTTACGGATTTAAGAAATGTCGCATGAAATAAAAAACGGTACGTAGGAAGCATAAAAATGTCTCAGGCCCGGAGGTGATGCATAGATTCCTAAACAGAGGGCGGCTGTCGTTTATCCGTAGAATCTCGCGGAAAGCTGCGCTGCTAACCTCGCATGATTTACAACTTCATTCTGAAACATAAATTATACAGAGAACAGTCGTGAGCAACGAACAAAAGCTTTATTCTATTTAGCTCGCAATAAGATTATTGTTTTTGGCTTCCGATTTCTTTGGCTTTATTGCCAACTATGATTTATTTCCAACTTATAAATGGAACGGATCTGAAACTACACCACATGATAAATTTTACCAGCTATTATAAACTACTATCTCTTCCAATTCACAGAGCACTGCTTAATTCTAGACTTTAAATATTTGGGAACATGAAAGTACATAGCTGTATCCAACAATAGTTACCCCGATTCATAGAGGAGTTGGCGCTAATTGAGAGAGTAACTACAAGAGAGGGAATTTCAGAATACAAAGTGGGAGCTTAGACTAGAATATTCTATTATATTATAAGTTAGACACTATAAATCACCAAATCTCTCCATTAATGGTTGTTCTGCTCATGTTTCCAAAAACCCTTAAAAAATATCAAACGGACAAGTCAATAACAGCAGCTTTCCCCATTACAAAAATATGCGCATTACTTAGAAGCAACCCAAAAACTTTTATTTTAACATCCAAAGGCTCCTCGCAACCGAACATAACCCTTCAAGAGAAAATATATTACACCGCTTCCTCTTTCCGTTCTACTTTTAGGCATTGCGTTACGAAACATGGCAAATTCTAGTAATTTTTCGTAACGGTCGGTCAGCAGGAGTAGACCATTTATCTCCATAACATGACCTGCATCTAAAGGTCTAGATTCCGAGCTACTCAAATAAATTGCCCTAATTTTTGCAGAAACCTATTAATCCCATTACACGAAGCATACAAATTACGGTTTTAAGAAAATAGCAAGATCTATATTTGGATACCCAAACAATACTCCCTTTCTAAGCCGTGCGTATGTGAATAAGGGCACGTTTTTAATAAAGCTTGTAATGAACTTATTTTGGGCCTCTAAAATAATTTTATGGTAACTTCAATCAACTGTAAAATTTAACTCAAAATTAGTTCGTTTATCCTTCACCGTCAACAATATTCCAAGTCTGATTAATAGTGGGGAGTAGTTCCCTTCAAAGACCTCCCCCCACCCCCAAAAAAACAGATTGACGGTCAGAAAGTAGAGAAATAAACTTCAAAGAGTTAACCAGCCCTCCTGAACTGGTCTTGTAAACTTGAATATTGGAGCGATCAAGTTCGTTTCTAATAATTTCAAAAGACTTG
The DNA here is from genome assembly GCA_958336395.1 of Ctenicera cuprea. Lineage (NCBI taxonomy): Eukaryota > Metazoa > Arthropoda > Insecta > Coleoptera > Elateridae > Ctenicera > Ctenicera cuprea. The sequence continues at coordinate 11,290,917 of OY284488.1, forward strand.
TTCAATGTTTTTAAATTACTTCAAACCGAAATTTAAAACTTCACCGACATTGTCAAATTTTATACGAATTGGCGCTACGTGAAATTACTGCGTGTAAGCATTAATATTTAGAAATCAAAGACTATAGTTAACTTATTTTGTCTGATTGCGAACTCGAATATTAGATGGATTAAAGTTCGTTTGTTAAAATTTCAGAGAACCTGTTCGATATTTTGAATTTTTTACATACCAAATTTAAAATTTGCCGACCCTGCTGAATTTAATACAAAATGGAGCTGTCGGAAATTACTGCTTGGGCGTATTAATATTTAGATATTAAAAAACGAGTTTGTTTTGAAATTGCGATATGGAGACCATCACTGCTCCCTAGAAACAATATTTAGGCAAATGTTGATACACCTAAGTAAGAGCTCTGGAAGTTGATTCAATGAAAAATGACCCGAATTAAAATTTAAACCACGTTGAAAATAATTATAGCGCACATTTAAAGTTTCCGTGATTTTTTATTTATAAATTCTAGCTTTATTTCGTCGAAGTCCATATGTATTGAGTATCAATAAAATATTTTACTACTTTAACAATATTTATTTTACACTTATACGTATTTCGACATGTTGACATGCCATTGCCAAAGGTTATATTAAAAAGTAAACCGTTAGTGTTGTTTTAGCCACAATGCAGCAAAATACGTCACATTGTTCTTAGCGCATAAATTTTCAGAAGACTCTCGTGCTGCAAAGTATACACGGGTTGCATTTAGTCGTACATAAGCTTGAACTTGGCGCCCAAGTAGAACTGGCGTGGCCTCGCCCACAGTCACACATTGTAATAACTGCAAATATGCTTTTCTACATCTAGCACCAATAACTACTAGTGGTGGAAATAAAGAAAAGTTTTAGGTTACGCTTTGCCACGAATAGATTGTACACAATAAAAACACCAAAGTCAACGGCACAGTTTCTTAAATAATAAACTTACAGGAAAGAACAGCGTACTAGGTAGAGCGTACGTAAAGCAAATTTAATATTAAAGCCTATTCCTTATGCCATATTATGACTTTCTACCTGGGGTCTTTAGACAAAGCAATAATTCCATAACCAATTGGAAATTATAGTGACGTAACCAAAACCGCAATCTATCTAAGGTTCATATAATCTAAAAAAACAATACGGAATCTTCGGTTACTTCAAAACAATGCCAAAATGACCCGTTACCAACGTTAATCTGTCGTCGGTAGAGTTCCACCTGGAGCCAAATCGGAGTAATTAACTTACAAATAGATATCTGAGTTAGTGGGATGGTGTAAACTATTAGGGTCACCCGCTCGGGTTGGATGAAAATTATTGCTAGTGCGTCACTGCAATTTATCTCCTCCCTTTTAGCCCTTCAAAACTCATCGGCTCTATAGAAAATGAAATTAATTACAGTGATGCGAAAACAAACAGCAATAATTCATTGTTTCCTACCACACAACACAAAGGAAACGCTACAACAAAACTAATTGTTTTGATGAAAGGACGTGCTTAAAAACGTCGATGTTTCACGAATGGATGCACGACAAGCGTTGATCATACCTCAAAACAAAATTGGCCAGTAATTTATATGACTAGTTGCTTGGCAATTCAACTTCACGCCGTTTTTATCTTTTTGAAATTTTTAAATATACACGTCAGGGGAATAATTAAGAGTAATTGATTACGCCATTGACTGCGGTGATATATTTCATGAAAATGAGAGAAACATTGTCGACCAAATTTAGTGATTTTGGTTCTATTTTTCACAACAGTAATTGTGTGATAAAACACGAACAATCGATCAAACGCTGAAAATTTAATTTTAAACTCCATTGTAGGGAATGACGTCACTGGTATCGAACGAATGTGTCATTAGCGGATGTTATTCGTGGGAATATTCAATTTCCGCTTGAAATGTTATTTGGATTCAGGAAATACAAATTCGGTTTAATTCTTAGTTGGTTCTATGACTAAACACCATTATTTTCGTGTTGTCTTTATAAGGGTGAACCTTGTTTCGTTTCAGCCTCTTCGTTTATTCTATTTCCATATTTTTGTGGTGCTCTTATTCTTCTTGGTTTTTCATCTCTTACAACTCTGGCTAGGTGATGGTATTGAATGCTTTGGAAATGTTTATATCATGCCCAGTCTTTTCGTTTTAAGCATTTAACCAAATCTTCGACATCATAATGTCTCTCTCTCTCGCCATTTTTAAGTTTTTTTAAATAGAAAGGGGGGTCGAGTGACACCTCATTTGAAAGGTCTTTTATTTCTGCGTCTGATACCAGAGTTTCAAAAAATAATATTCAGCTATAACAAAATGGCGGATTTTAAACAAATGGACTCACTCAATTCAAAATTGTTTTGATTTTTTTATCCAGAGTCGAGTGACACCTCATTTGAAAGGTCTTTTAGTTCTGCGTTTGATCCTAGAATTTCAAAGAAAAATATTGAGCATTAACAAAATGGCAGATTGTAAACCAATGGACTCGCTCCGTTCAAAATTGTTTTGATTTTCTGATCCAGTAGTCCACTTTTTCATTTGCAGGACTAAATTTTCCCAGAAATATCTCAGGTGGCTTGAAATAATATTGACAACGTTATGTTCCAACAAGACAGTGCGCCGCCTCATTATTATAGGCCTGGTTCTGACTTTCTCAACGGACAGTTTTTTGGCAGATCGAGTGTTAGGCGGGGGCCTGTAGAATAGCCGCCTCACTCCCTAGATTTAACTTTCTTAGATTTTTTTCTATGGGAATATCTGAGATCGAAAGTGTACAGAACCCGTCCAGAAACAATTGAAGAACTGGAGCAACGCATTACAGAAGTTTGCAGAATTATCACTCCAGAAACTTATTAAAATGTAAGGCAGGAATTTCATAACCGACTTTTTATGTGCCAAGAAGTGAATGGTAAACATTTCGAACACTTAATTTAATTAATTTAAGCTTTAATTCTTAGTTTCTTTATCTTCAAACATTGTCATTTTGTTATGGCTGAATATTCTTCTTTGAAACTTTAGGATCAGACGCAGAACTAAAAGACCTTTCCCATGAGGTGTCAATCGACCCCGCTTTCCATTAAAAAAAAATTCATAATGGCGCCCTGTCGCCATTTTGGAGGATACAAAATTTTAATATGGCCCGAAAAATAGTATTTAATTTCCCATTACGGCACACCAAATTTTGTAAAAAATATCAAGTCGTTCAAAAGTTAGTTGGGGGGGGGGGGGTATGGACACAGTGTATATGCATTTTTTTCTATGAATCTTCAAGAGTTTGTTCTTAACTTTATCAGATCAAAATTAAGATACCCTTTCACAACATCGCATTGAATATTTCAAAGTATTATTAAAAGAAATATTAAACCACATCCCTTCTATATTCAAGTGCCAATTCGAGCGTTCCTGCAATTAACTATTATAAGCAAAATACGCTGTTTTCGTCACAGTGCATGAAATTTGTTTGCTAAAGTTAATACCCAAACTTGTCATTACCTTTATCAGCTGAAATGTTCCGCCGTTATGTTCGCGAATAATTAATTGAACGTTTAATTAAAACGACAAGCTCCGCATCCCACATATTCAGAACGTATAACTACTTAGGTAATCAAACACGACATGTTAACGTTTCTCCAAGACATAACTTGTAACTTCCAAACCGCAAACTTAATACTCGTAACGCATATAACAGGTAACATTTATTGTGCCGCTCGTTGAAGTGTTAATTTTAGCGTTAAGTATAGCCCCCAATCGTTAAAACACAAAAACATTTTTCTACTTGTAGTAAAATATTAAGTACTATACCGCAGCTGTCAGAACATAAACTAGACTACGAGACATTTCTGCTGATTTTATTATTCATCCTTTTTAAAAATGTAAGATCTCTCGAGCGAAATTTAGCACTTTTTGCCTATTTGATATAACAAGCAAAACCAAAAAGGATATGTCTGAAATGTCGAAGCGTATAAAATATTTGAAGAAATGATTGAAAAGGTGGAATACAAGTCTAGAGCACTTACTAAAATATATTTTCTGAAAACTTACTTGGAAAGGATTGCGAATAAGATATGACCTGTCGATTTATTCTGAGATTCATTTCTTTGTAATGATAACGGCTTTAGGTATGTTATAATAAATGGTAACATAAAGGTAGGTGGCTGAAAGGAGTCCCATCCAGACAAAGAAGATCCAAAGAGTAAGGACTAATATTTTAATCGCGGTACAAATTAAGATTCTGCCTGTTTCTGTAACTTAATCCCAAGCTGTCATTTAAGGCATAATTACAATACCGATCCTAAGCTGAACGTAGTGTAATGGTTAGAGCGTAGAAACTTCAACAGAAATTCCCCCGGTTCGATTCCGGGTGTTAACCAAATCAATTCATCCGCTCGCTTCACTCTCACAAGGCACAACGCCCTAGTAATGCTTTCTCTAGTAACAAGTATACCCTTAGAAAACCTAGACTTCACAACAGCTTACCTGAACCAACCTGAAGTGAACATTCCTTCAAATGGTAAATTGAATACGGTTAAGCTTAAGGCATCGTCTAATCTGAGCAGTTGGCTTTACGTATGTATTCACCCCTTTTACAGCTGACACTGATCAGTTTTTCTCTGCCCTCCTACCTAGTTTACACGTAACAGAGGTAGTCTAGATTAGAACTACAGTTTAAAGTGGATTCCGCGTCATTTCATTACTAGGGAATTCTATACCCCAAAAACTTGAGAATAATTTGGCAAGATTGACCTAATCTTTGAATTGAAGAAGGGTTGCCATACGTAGAGGCACGCCTCGATCAACCGCGATACAATCTTTAGTTTTTAATTCTGAAGTGTTAAAACGACAAAAAAACAGCTTACGTCGCTTCCCCGAAGAAGGAAGGGAAACGAAGAAAACGAAGTGGAGTCGTGAGAGACGCCCCAAATGATATCGTAAAGACAGCGAGACGCGGTTGGATGAGAAAGGCCCAAGATATGCAAGCATGGAAAGATGTGGGAGAGTCCAGAGTCCTATACCCTACAATCGATTTAAACATAGGTTGGTCGTGATTGGAAACCGTACTCTCTATCAAAAATAGGAATTTATTTAAGTTGTTTTGGTCCGAATGGTCTTAATGGCTTAAAGAGGTTACCTATATTGCATTATATTGGTACATATACAAAAAATTTATACTTTCATTACAATATTGCAAAGAACTTATTCAAAATATAACTATATACTAGTAATATTTATTTATTTTAACATTTACAAATTAAATTGTTCGCATTGTAATTCAATTTATATAGGTCTGACAATTAGAAATTTTGATTTTAGGTATAAAGAACACGTGCGTTGTTACAAATACAAACACCCACATAAATCCAATTACGCTAAACACTTACTAGAACACAATCATTTAATGACATCTAACAACACTATAAAATGTTTACATTTTTATGAGAATATATGTAAATTAGATATACTAGAAGCTTTTGAAATTCACAAACATTTAAAAACTGTACCGTTAATGAATGAGAAAATTGATCTCTTAAATTCTCCTCTATTGGACATTTTGGAATAAGAAATCAAGTTATCTCCAGACGATTACCGAGATCAAGTTACCAAGTTCTATTGCTATAACAACACTAACTGTTTACTTTCTAATATAACCTCTAACAATGCCATGTAAACGTGCCGAAATACGCAGGATTTAAAGGTTAAAATATATAAATATTGTTGATGTAATTAAATATTTCATATACAGATAATCATTGAATATGGACTTTAACGAAGTAAAGCTAGAATTTATAAATAAATATACTAGTACGTTAATAAGAGAATAATAAAAGATGGAATTAGTTTTCTCTTCCTGAACCGGTCTTATTTCGATCTTAAATAATTTGGCAATTATGGTTTGTATGTAATAATTCCGGAGAACCCGAATTTGAATTATATTCAAACCTAACGGGCTGAATTCATTGCAAATTCGAATAGTTAAGCAGTCATGGTTTGTTTGCAAAGATATTTAGAAAACAAAAATCTGAAGTTGCCTTTAAATCAAGCGTTGGAGGAATCACTGCTCTTTAAAACCAATGCTTAGGACAAATTCTAAGGTAACTAGAAGAGTTTTCTGGAAGTATGAATCCGTTAAATCTCCGAATCAAAACCCGTTAAAGTGAAGTTTAACAAAAATTTTAATTCCTCGTTTAGTTGACTGTTCCCGAAATCGTTGAGAGGCATAAGGGTTTGTTACGCTTAATCGTTTTACAGTAAATGCTCCACGATTTGTAATGATTGTTTTGCAAAACAAAGATATTTATGGTTTTATGAAATTTCAACGAGAGATATGGTGTTCCAAAGCGTCACACTTATCAGAAATCTAAATATTAAATTGGGTTCAACAACTCCTAACCAGATACCGAACTTCTAATGTAGCATATTTGTTTGTGTAGGAGCGAAAACATTATCGCACGCGAACCACGCGGAACCTTTAAAATTTATTTATTACAATGTTACTTGCCTTGATTGCCGTTACTAGCATTTCAATTCTATTAAGTTTACGAACTTGAAACAAACGTATTAATTATACTTTGTTTTGGGTTGTTTTTTAAATTTGGCTTGAAAACCCAGGAATTCGATATCCATTCGTGTTCGACGTTACCGATCCCGCAAGAAAACAACCAAGGAAACCATAAAAGACCTCCAACATCGACGAATTATTGTTTATTTAATGTATTTAAAATACTGACATTTAGTTTATAAATTAAGTACCATATGCTGGGGAAACCTGGACACTCAAAAAATCCGACCAAAAATAAATAGACTTCTTTGAAGTGCGTTGTTGGCGTCGCATTATCCGTGTACCGTGGACTGCTAGACGTAGAAACAAATAGGTGCTGAAAAAAATACAACCATGACTACACCTAACACAAACAGTATGTGGACGCATTCTACGTATTCTGGGTTATATCACATGACGAGCCAACAACATGGAAAAGACAATCATTATAGGCAAAGCTGATGAGAAAAGAAGAATAGGAAAGGTCCCCCAAACGTTAGTTAGACATCACTGAGAAATTTCTTAATGAAACCCCATGGTCGGCCATTCAAAAAGCACAAAATAGAGAGAACTAGAAAATTGGACAAAGAGCATGAAAAATTTCCATTAAAGATCACAACACTTTGACGTTATGGTGGAGCAGAGGAGGAACTACCATTATTTTCACTGTACTTCTTCTTCTAGTCCGTTTGTAATCATTTGTAGATAGAGATCTCTTTATTATTCGTCCATATTCTTGTGTTTGAAGCCTTTCTGATCTTTTGATATTTCAAATTGGTCGTTTTTTTCTCAAAGATCGTCGTTCTAACATTTCTCTGATCCACTGACTTTGTTTTACTGCAGCATAACCAGATCATTTAAAATTCAGTTTAGTCATTTTATTTGTAATGTCTTTTACCTCAGATTAGTTCCTTAACCATTCATTCGTGATTCTGTCTATTAGGATCACTCCAACTATGTTTCATTCTAGGGTTCACCGAGTTATTGAAATTTTCTTCACTGTCTTCTCTGTGAATACTGATTCTGATTCTTTGAGGCTCTCGCGCTTTCTCGAACTGTCAATATTACAATTTATTTTCGGCTTAGACCGCGTCGTCAGTTGGGGACTACACCCAACATAATCAGGTAAGGACCGACCTGTAGCTTGTCTGCCTTTACAAGCATCTGCTCTAAAAGTTTAAGCGACAGGGTCGTGTACTTAGATTAATTAAACCTTGGGGCGGAAAAAGATATGATTTTAATGTATCTTGTTTGTCATGACAAGAATACTTAATCGGCTTACGCCCGTTAGCTGTTTGTGAATCCATACAAACTAACGTTTCGCAAGACAGCTTGCATCTTCAGAGTGATTAGAGCACTTAATTCACATCAGAGATGCGGAGGTATTTAAACCCCTTTGAGCCAATAGGGCAGAACGCGCGGAGATCTGGTTGGCTGTCACCGTTGGACGACGACGGATTCGGTGAAGCGTGATCGTGAGATCAATTATGCTTACGAATCCTTAGAGGATAAACTACTGGCCTCCAAGCTTTCTAAAACCAACTTCGCTGTTGAAGTTGTTAGGCTGTTTCACAATTTCAATTGCTTCACGTATGATACGAGGGAAGTAATGAGGTTATCTGGCGAGTATTCGAGCATTCACAAAATTTATCTTATGCCCAGTTAAACTAGTATGTTCAGCAACCGCAGATTTTGTGATGCGTCTGTGTTTGCAATCACCTTTGTGCTCTCTCAATGGAACGACCAGTTTGTCCGATATAGTTCCATATGTCCACACTTCTGCACTGAGGGTGTGCTTCTAAGTTATAAATTCAATTGTAACATCACTTGTTCTTCTCCTTCTCCTTGTAGCCTTGTTCTAGACACTCTCAGGTGTATACCTGATCTTCTTTCCATGTATCTCTGCTGCTCGAATTTTCCTGTCATCTTATTCCTGCTACCTTTTTAAGGTTATCTTCTTCTTTATTATTCTTCTTCTTCTCCTTCTTGTAGCGCCGTTTTATACTCAAATTCATTTAGAGACCATATCTCTTTTCCATATATTTTCTTTTCGATCTTTCTTTCCATCGTATTCCTGTTCCCTTTCATTAAAGGTCATAAAGGTTGGGACATTAGTCCCAGCCGATTTATTTTGCGGTCTTGTCTTTAGTGACTTCCTCTTTGGTTTCTAGTCCAGTATTTTCTTACACCATCTATCTTCCATGGCCACCTGTCCTATCCGCATGTTCCATTCCCACTTAAATTTGGCTATTATTCTACCGAAATTTTCAAGTTTTGTTCTTTATCTTATTCAGGTATTAGTTTTTCTGTCATCCAGGAAAATTCCTAGTATTTTCCTAGCTATTGGCCTTTGTGTTTCTTAAATGTTGTTTTAGATGTCTGTGGATAACACCCACATGAGGAAATACACTAAATCATATATTTTATTGATATAATACGATTTTTGATCTGATTTCACTAAAACTGAATATATGTTGTGAATTAAGTTAGGTAAGACAGCTTTTCCATTGCATTTAGGTTGGCACGATTAACTTACTGTCTTCTACACGGTCAAGGACAAAAAGTTTGTGAGAATGAATAATCTAATGCCGTTTGTTCCAGAAAATAAAGAGCTGATTGTGTAAAACTTCTAAAAGCCTCCATTAGTGTTATTATAGCCTGGGCTTATATTGTGTTCCTCATTCATAAAATATCTTATAAAATGATGTAAAAGCTTCAAAGAGATAATCATGAACGCGTATTGTCGTTCAAATTACAATATATTCCAGAGAAAGCCATACCGTAAATGAGCTTTTTGGATAGAAATTTCGCTACAGCACATCAGAGCGTATTTTACTACAAAATTTCTTTGGCCTATTTTTCCTCAGATCTCTATAGATTCTTTACCGAATTCTCTATAAAATTACGACCTGCAGGGCGCTGTTCTTTTGTGCTACAGTATTCAATTACATAAAGATTCTTTATTAAATTTACACAATGCGTAACTCATTTGAGCGCGAAATGAAATGTCAAAGGTGGAATATTTTAAAACCCGAAAGAAAATATCATTAATACATTCAGGAAAAATTTTACAGAAGTTTTTTTGTCAGAAAAACTTTTAACACCACAATGCGCATTTCCAATAAATAGTAAAATGTGTAGCGAGCAATTTTTAAGACTTAATTTCCGATTGGTGAAACGGTAAAATTTAGTTCAGATACGATCAATTAATTTTATTTCTAACTGAATCATAAAACTGCTTTCATTCAGCAGCACTAATGTAATTTTATTATGATTAACGACATTTCCTATTCATCGCTTTGAATTATATTTAAGTATCAATTTAAGCATGTACTAAAATTGTTGAAAGTCAACTTATTACGGAATGGTCGAGTATGATTGCGAGCATGGGGAAGTTATGACCTTCATATTTCATAGAAAATGAGAAGGAATGATAAGATCGATTATCTTTTCCGTTTCACGAAGGAAATCATTGCAGAACATTCAAATTAATCTATAGATATTAAAAGTCGCAATTAAAACTAAGCGGCCCTTTCTCGTACTTTCAAATATTTTACTCACACAAAGCAGTTCAATAAAGGCCTAGAAAGCAATGAAATCATCTATTTGAGCATGCTTTAAAAACAAACGGCAAAATTTAGATCGACTCTTAAAAATAATAATAAAAGCTGAAATAAGAATTAGCAGCTTTTTAAGGCGTTTTAAAAAATAATTTTAAAAAGGATTTCTCCGAATTAAGGAAAAAAATTAAACTTTTTTCCGCAGCTGATTCTTTATTATTTTTACGGTGAATCGTGATGCGATTATTACAGCTCCTGCGCTCATAAAAAGGAACATTTTAGAATGCTTATTCAAATTTTAATGAACGTTTCGACATTTCCTTGGAGATTATACAAACCGTAAGGAACTTGTTCTATTTTCCTCTTTTAATTCCTTAATTAATAAGAGAAACTTTACTGTTTAATACCAAAGATGTCTAAAAATGATCATCATATTCGAAGCAGAAAACTTTACATGAATAGAAAATTTTTATTTGTGATATTTTCAACAAAATGAAATGATGAAAAATAATGTTTAAAAAAACTACTAAGCAGTGACACTTGAAAAGAATTGGGAAAGTATAGAAAGCGTCATCTGCCCAAAATGCATTAAGTGCGGTTTGCAAAAAAAGACTAACAAATTAAACAACGTTTTAACACACAAAGCTTCAACTTCCTGTGACAAGCAAAATAGCCAAAGCTTAATGGGGCTTTGAATTAACTGACTGTAAAATATCCGTAGAAGAGTTGCCAAGTATAAGCATACGCTAGTAATATCATCCTGTGCCGTTAACCAATGGTTTTCTACTTTCTAGTGGTAAAGCAGACAAGACACGCACGCACATGTGGAAAATTTGGAATAGAATGGAATCAAAGCTCAAGAGAATCCAGAAACAGTTTTATACCGTTTTAAAACACCCACGAAACAGAAAAACGTCCCCTTTAAAGTTAATTTTGGCCAAAGAGGGTAACACATTAATGGAAGAGGCGAAAATAATGGAGAGGTGGAAGGAATACTTTGTGGAATTGTTACGAGGGGAATACAGAAAAATTAATCAAAATATGAATGAACGGGGAAGAACGAGACAGTGAAGAAATAACTATGAAAGCGTTTTATAATGGGATTAACAGAATTAAAAAAGAAAATTAAAAAGCATGATGGTATATCAGAGTCGCTTGTAAGGAGGCCATTACAGTCACCCTTAATTATTAATGTGGCGGCAACTAATGTTAGCCATAATCCGCCATGTCCATCTTGGGGCGGGATTAAGTTACGCTCAATCAGCGCGCTCGCGCAAGTTAAGTAGGGTGTAATGAGAACAAGCTACTAGTCATGACATCAAACCGCAAGCCCTAAGTCCCCACTGGTCAGAGGAGATTACCTACATTTCTACTAATTCCACAAATCAGTCGCAATCAGCCTTAACGTCCCACTGCTGGGCACCGGCACTCTTCTCTGCCACGTACTCTCCTTAGCGCTAAGGTGGAGTAGGGAGAACTTATAGTGTAACGTCGAATCCGAACGACTTAATACCAGAGAAGGTTTCAGGCATTAAGACCCCACGGGTGCCTACACCGGGTTGGGAAATATGAGTGGCGGGTTGCGGCATAGATTTTTTTTGCTGCACGGCTTCGACAGGGAATCGAACCCTAGACTTTTAGCGTAAGAGGCTAAGCGCCCAACTTCTGAGCTACCACCACTCTCACTACAAATCAGTGGCCGAACTGAAATGCAGCTAACTCGTCAAGCCGAACCAACACGACCCTAGCCTGCACAGGCTTACCACTGCCACGAAGAACCCTAAGCCGGCCGTGGCAAAGACCACAGCAATAAAGTCACTGGTTGGACTTTCAGGAGCAGCCAAAGCTGCCCCTACCAGTTGGACAACTCGCAGTACCCAGTACTGGTCAACTTCACACCACCAAACAGGTCGGTAGCCAGTCTGACAATGGTAACCGGTACCTTAACAGCGTCCGGTGTACAGAAGTACGAGCCCCCTCGGTCGACACTTTGATAGAGGGTGTGAGCAGGCAAAGTGCAACCCACTCTTAGGGCCCTGATCCCTAATACCAACAGCCACGTCCCTCCTTCCTGGAGCTCACCTTCACCTGCCTAAATTGTGAGCCTCCAATTACCTAGTTTATCGCCTGGTCAAATATATAAACTTTAGGGTCACCCAAACGTAGTGACTGGGACGCACGCATATTTCTAGCCACGGCCAGGGACCGCGGATCCCGTTTTAGAAAACGCGCTGCCGCTCAGGTAATAGGCACGCATACTAGGACCTAGTAACACTATCTTGTGAAATTACTAACCTAGTTCTTCGTGGTCCTAATTAAGGTAATACTCGTACCTCTCCTACAAAAGGTGGATATACCCAGTTGCACATAGTGACCGTGACAAAGCAGACGACTCCGCAAAAATTCTTATTTGTTCACGCCTCTTGCCGAAGTTGTGTGAAGTTTTGGCGCTTAGCCGTCCTGCGTGATGGTATAACAGACGTGATCAGAAAGTTCATGGAAAGAAACGTAGATCATTACTATTATAAATTTAAATACGGCATGGAACAACAAGGAAATTCCTCTTCAAATAGGCATCACAATCCCTATGTATAAAAAAAGATAAGAAAAAAATGTGAAAACTCCAGAGGTATATCCATACTACATGTGGATGGCAAAATCTGCGAAATAATGTTAGAAGAGAGATTAAAACAGAATGCGAAGAATCAACTGGACAAGGTACAACATAAATTCAGAGTGGGAAGTAGTATCCACGACTATGTATTTGTAATGGCGCAATTGATAGAAATAATGACTGAACATGTCCTAAATTAGCGACAGGGTTCACAGATGGTTATCCAACTTTTGATTATGAAGTTCAAACAAATCATTTTAACTTAACTTAAACCATAAACCCTAGCAAGGGCTGGCAGAGAACAATCCTAGTGGCCACGTCTAGCTAAAGTGAATACGCAATGGTTCGAATTTTGTTGGTTACAAGAGTAGCAGAAATACGAAGCCGTAGGTGCAGTGAGGTGTATAGTATGTTCTTGATTTAAAATAATGCGACAGATGGTTCTGGGAAACGGTCTTCTCAAATCAGTACAACGTTACAAACAGGTAGTTAAGGCCGGCAGTCAACTGACTAAAGATCGAGGTCAGAGATCTTATTATCTAAGTACTTAGATGATTCCACAGCGTGAGGAGTAAGTCAGGTCTAGTGATAGAGTGAAGCCTACACCAATTGGGAAAAAGCTCCATAAAGTTACTTCACAGGCTGGTTACTCAAGGTAATCTTACAGCCAGCTAATTATGCCTCGACGACATATTACAGAAGCGGAGAGATTACCTTCGAAGAGTAACGTCGAACATGTGCGGTTACGTCAATTCAATTGGATTTGTAAACCACAGAAAGCAACCTAAGAGTGTAACAAAAAGCTAAAAAAATAGTGGTAGGTTCAGACAAGAACAAAGAAATAATTAGTAAAACGTATGCAAAGACGTTAGCTGCCCTAGAGAGACATTTGTTGGAAATTTTGGAGACTCACTAAAAATTAAGCAAAAATTTTAAAACAATGCCCCAAGATACGCTAAAGTGTTTAAAAATCTGCAAACCAAAGCGACCACGATGAAAACTTCATAAACTCAAAACAGTGCTACAAAACTTCTTCAACAGACACCAAGCTCTAGCAAAATTTTTCAGAAAGTGAGTTAAAACTGCCAACTGTTTTCGATAAGACCTGCGCCAATTAAATAACGGAATACGAAGCATTACCAGACATGGAAATAAATTTTCACGACAATCATACCAAACCAACCGAATGGAAATTAGGTTTAATGAAATGGACGCAAGAAAACGCAAGTAAACAAAAACCCACTAGAAGCCGTGCAGATATCTATGTGAAATGCCGATTGCCGAATGATATGTAAATGTTGTGAATCCGAGAAATGTAACACGACAATCTTAAGATAAGGAGGTACGCTAAACCCTTTTTAACCGACTTCAAAAAAAGGAGGAGGTTCTCAATTCGTCTGTATATATTTTTTTTTTTTATTTTTTTTTTTTTTTTTTATGTATGTGCGGGCATAACTTTTTTGTTTATAAACCGATTTTAATAATTTTTTTGTGATGGGTTCAGTATAGTTCCAAGGTGGTCCCATTATAATTTCATTGGTATTGGAGCTTGAACTTCGAAGATACTCCTCAAAATCTATTTTTTTAACCGACTTTTTAGTGTTTCCGTATTTCATCTTCCGTTTCAACTAGCCGTCATTTCCTCATTCGAGAAGCATCTTTACTAGGTCTACCCATCACTTAAAATTGTAAAATAATTAACTTTTAAAAAAAAAAGGGAACCGACTTCAAATAAAAACACAAAAGTGACATAAGTTAACTAAAAAGCAAAAAATAAATGTTTTTTAACCGACTTCAAAAAAAGGAGGAGGTTCTCAATTCGTCTGTATATATTTTTTTTTTTTTTATTTTTTTTTTTTTTTTAATGTATGTTCGGGCATAACTTTTTTGTTTATAAACCGATTTTAATAATTTTTTTGTGATGGGTTCAGTATAGTTCCAAGGTGGTCCCATTATAATTTCATTGGTATTGGAGCTTGAACTTCGAAGATACTCCTCAAAATCTATTTTTTTAACCGACTTTTTAGTGTTTCCGTATTTCATCTTCCGTTTCAACTAGCCGTCATTTCCTCATTCGAGAAGCATCTTTACTAGGTCTACCCATCACTTAAAATTGTAAAATAATTAACTTTTAAAAAAAAAGGGAACCGACTTCAAATAAAAACACAAAAGTGACATAAGTTAACTAAAAAGCAAAAAATAAATGTTTTTTATACAACAGTTTAATACTTATTTGTTGTTCCGTTTAATGTAATTAAGAAATTGCTGTTTATTATATAATTATTAATTGTTTTATAATTTAGAAGTCGGTGTCAAGTAAAACAAAAATTCGAATCTAATTTGTTATTGCAGCAAGGTATATAATTATTATGTTTTACTTGGCACCGACTTCAAAATTATAAAACAATTAATAATTATATAATAAACAGCAATTTCTTAATTACATTAAACGGAACAACAAATAAGTATTAAACTGTTGTATAAAAAACATTTATTTTTTGCTTTTTAGTTAACTTATGTCACTTTTGTGTTTTTATTTGAAGTCGGTTCCCTTTTTTTTTTAAAAGTTAATTATTTATTTTCACCATTACTAGACATATTTATATATTATAGATTTTGTGATAAATTCACAACTGCTTACCACATAGAGTCACAAAAATATCTCGCTTTTGCTGATGATGTTGTGATATTGGCAAAGCATAAAAGGGATCTAGAACGAAATTTAAACGTATGGAAAGGGACGTTAAAAAACATAACATGGCAACCAATATCAAAACGACCAAATCAATGATGATAGCAAGACGGCAAGATTATATACAGTGAGTGTTTCTTATTTGTATACATACCAGCTATGTATACTTTTATAAAAAACATGTCAATGCATTGTTTTACTGCAATCTGTAGGCAACCAACTATACACTACATTTCAAAGCTTCAATTTTTGAAAAGAATAGTCTGCTGTGGAAACAGTAATCAAATTGTGGAATGTCATATTAATAGCAATTAGTTTTTTTTTAATTTAGCATTCAATTTGTGTATTGTTGATATTTTATGTTTTTAAAATAATAGTTTTATTAAAAAAATTTTGATATTCAAATAATTTTGCGTTTATTCATAAACATACCCATTGAACATAACCTCACACTATGAGGAATAACCTTTCTCTCTCTATTATTTTCTGTACAGTTGGTTGCTTATAGATTGCAGTAAAACAATGCATTGACATGTTCTTTTTGTAAAAGTATACATAGCTGATATGTATACATAAAAGAAAAACTCACTGTAGCTTGAATAGAGAGAAGTTGGAACAAATACCAACTTTTAAACGCCTTAAAGTAAAAATTTAAAAAAATGAGACCTAGATAAGAATCTAGAATTACAAGGCAAAATTAGCAATACCTCATACGCAAGTCCATATATTAACATAGGGCTGCAAGTCATGAATAAAGGTACATACAAACGAAATGGAGTTTTTCAGGGGTCTTAACGTTTTACCTCAGTTATTATAATCTCAGAATACTATTATGTGTAAATTAGCTTTGTTAAAGAAAACAGTTTATTATTTTCGAGGTTTAATTGAAAGTAACTAAATTGCATAATATGACTTGTTATTCATCTCAAAAGTTATAAGTTACTAAGACCAAGTTTGGATCAAGGCTAAACTATGAAGGTGCAGTAAGCTATTTAAAGATCATGTTTCAATCAACGCTGTTGAGGGTTTTGGGTTAAGGGTTAGCAGCCAATCCTTGGTACTGTAGTATGTAGCAGGCTGTACATAAATTAACTCAGTACTTCTGAGTTGTGTTATAATTCTACAAGTCTGTACAACGTTACGCTTTACTTAAAGCTGGGGCTTATATTTAAACATGAGATGTGCTTTCAAATTTCTTGTTGTGTTCAGGTAAATGTGATTTTATTGTAACCATGTATTTTATTGAACCAAATTATATTATTGCTAAAGTCGTGCGAAGTTGTGTTTAATTCAGACACACCCACGGGTTTAATAAAACAAGCCCGTAGCGTAATACTATATTAACACCTGCCTACCGCTAGAACCCCCATACCTATGAGAGTACAAATCTGAAACTGAAACTCTCCGCTCTCTCGCAATAACTTAACACGTTTTGATTTTTCAAAAAAAGGTGGGTAGATTTTCAAGTGCATCAGGGGTTGAAAAAATTTAATTTATTACTCAAATAAAAGAGGCGAAATAAGTGAACCTTTCTTATTCTACCATCACTGATGAGCAACTTATGCTTAACGCAAAATTTCTTATTGTATCCCGCTTATTAAATTTTAAAAACATATTATTTTCTAACTTTCAGAAGTTTAGAACGCTACAAATTGCGTAGTTAAATTTTTTAAATTATTTCAGAAAATTCCCAAATTTTTAATATAGAAAAACCGTAGGAACTGTTTTTTGAAGCTACAGAAAACGGGCAATGGTATGGTGTTTGATTTGCTACGTTTTACAGTATTAAGTTTTTGAATAACTAGTACTAAAAACAATGACATTCACTTCGGATTTTGAATTGCGTTAAACAAATTTTGGATGTAAGCCTACATTTCATCCAAATTGGAGGTATGAGGGAACAAAGGAAGAAAATAGATACCCTAATGGGTTTCTTAAATCAGAATCAGAATTTCGTTGCAGATTCTTCGACAACCCCAACATTTTAGCCTATCGATACAAAGGAAATTATAATCCCCAACAACTTCAAAAGTTTTTACTTCCAGTTAAACGGAAATTTCATTAGTTCTCGTCATTTTGTACACTAAAATATTTAACATTTAACTCGCTGCAGCCGGAAAAGAAACGGAACCCTACGCACAAAGTTAACGTTTAGATTAGAACTTTATGGAGAAAATGTAGCCCAGATCATTTAAATTTAAAAAAGTGCCTTAGGCTACAAAGCTCGTTGTAACTTTTTAAATTAAAAGAGTAATAAATTCACTTCGGGTTAAATCCAATTTCTAACATCAATTTTTATTATTCTTAAATTTGCCAGCTTTGGAAATCAAAATTCAATTAGTAAATTAACACCGGGATAAAACACGTGTTTATCTTAGAAACAGCAGGAAATTAGTAGCATTGATTTGATGCAATCAAGCAAATGGAGGCAATGATACCGGTGGTGGTCGTAACGGGCAACGGAGGACTACTTTGTATTACGATTCGGGGTCGTGCCTTTACCAAAGTCTCCAATATTTAGAACATAATAAAACCTTTCCTTCCATCCTACGGGATTTGAGCTCGCTCTGCGTTTAGTGCGGCCTGATCCCGCGACCTGAATACGAAAGTAGGGTGGAACCGGGGAGCAGAACTAAATCTTATTCTTTTTCTTCAAGTGTTCAACGAAACTTATGTTGAAAAAGTAAAGTTGTTCAACAGCACTTCAGAATGTATAACTGAAACACGAACGCTCTTGGGCAAAACATGAGGAAAGCTAGTCAACAACTTATACATTCTGCAAGATATAATTAAAAGGGTAAATCTCGGGATTTTAGAGTTCGAACCCAACTACTCACTAAATATTGAATGAAACCCAACCCAAAATGAACGCTTTTAGCAAACGCGTAGGAAGCTATGTTTTAAGGAAGTAATACGGACCCTCTGGGGGTTATTAAGCATGAAACAAAAAATTAGCAGATGTACTTAAGGTAACAAATGCTCAAACGAAAAAAAGGTTAATTCAACACCTACAGAATGCAAGATCGGATTTCGAATTTATTCATTGAAGCGACGAACACCTTGAACGTGCAGTTAATTAAGGTTTAAATGTAATTAAAGCAAAATTTAAGGTTTTTGATTGGTTCGGTAAGATTCCTGATGATCTTAGAAGCAAGTTTCGAGACCGTCTGGAAAGTTCCTTTACAGCAAAACGAGATAAGTCGTTTTCGCCTGCTAGTTGGTGATTTATGTTTGCCAGTGCTATTCTAACGCCTAAGGGTCTGTTTTCGACGAGTTCTTGTAGTTCTTTTACTGATTTACTTATGGTATATCCAAGAAGACTTAGAAATTGAAGTTTTAGAGATTTATTAAACGCGTTTGCCCATTTTTGGGATAACATTAGTCTCTTCCACATATTCAACTCATCTATATAGCTTTCATTTCGCTTTCGCCCTTTTTCGACTGTTTAACCAAATGTTTTTGCTTCTGTGGGAAAAAGCTTTGATGACATTTCGTTCATATTCGTTTGTGTGAAAATGTTAATTTTTTTGCTACTTGTTTCCAAAACACTTCGCAAAGAAGTATAAAAAAAACAAAGTGTGGTTGCATTTTGGCATCGACATCTTTGTCGATTTTTGTTATTATTATTAATTTTACCTTCCTTCTTCTTTACAGATTTCACCACTTGATGATTATGTATCATTTTCCTAAAAACAATATAACATTGTTTTATTTTAGCTCTTGTAGTGTATTTCAGGAGTTTTTTTATTATACCCAATATCTGCAGAATTCACGAAAATATACGACACCAGAATCTTGTATACTCAATAGTTCTTCCAATCTTAAGGCGGTATTTCCCCCCGTTCAATATCAAGCATGAACAACTGATCGCAGACAATTGTAGATCAACAATTGATCACGGACAATATAACCGTGCGACAATTCATCGTGTAACACAATTGATTAAGATCAATTTGATCGCGTGCGATTATTGATCGCCCGAAACAGATCATTCAATCGACCGAGATGCAGTGTCGCATGCTATCAATTGTCAGCAATAAACTGTCCCAAGCGATTAATTGTCTCATGCGATCAATTTTCACACGCAACTAATTGTCAAGCGCGATTAATTGTCGTTCGATCAATCGTCCGCGATAAATTGTCATACGATCAATCGTCCGCGATCAATTATCCTGCGATCGTGTCAATTATCGCGTCATAAATCATCCACGATCAGCTGTCGCACACGATAAATTGTCTCAAGAACAAATGTCAAGCGATCAATCGTCCGCAATCAACTGTAACAGGCAAACAATGGTCGTTCGATCAAACGCCCGCGATCAATTGCCGTACGAGATCAATTTCGTAAGATCAATTGTCACACGCGATTGATTGTGATATGCGACCAATTGTCGCACATTATTATCGTTCAATTAATTGTCCGCGATCGACTGTCGCGGACGATCAAATGCCCGCGATCAATTGTCGCACGCGAACAATCGTCAGCGATCAACATTCGCACGGGGTTAATTAACGTACGCGATCAATCGTCTAGGATTAATTATCACACGCGATCAATTGTCTTTGGATCAATCGTCCGCAATAACTTGTCGTACGATCGATCGTCCGAGATCACTTGTCCTGCAATTGATCGTCCGCGTCAATAGGCGTGCGATCAATCGTCCGCAATATGTTGTCGTCGATTCTAGAAAACCTTGGATTTACTCAAACATGCGTTGTCAGATCGGCGCAAATATTTGTTATTGTAGTAGCTCAAAAGAAATAGAATATAGTTAGTTAACTATACACGAAAATTCTTAATACCATGAAAACCGAGAAGCTAACAAAAATTTCGAAAATTTTCAAAAAAAGGTTATTCACAACCTGGCAGTAAAATTTCTCTCAAATTGTGTAAAGGCGCATAGAACTCGGGAAACACAACGTAAATTCTCTGTAACCCCTTCTATGAATTTTAAAATTTTAATATTAATTTTATTAGACAAACGAAGGACGATTTAACCTAATTTCTTAGGTGAGAAATTTTTCCTGTTTCTGCTGTTCTTTCTGTTCTCCGAGCAATTTTTTTTCTGAAGATTTGTTTCTAGTGCCTTAAGTGCACCTTTGTTAACATTACTCATCTTCTTATTTTGAGGTGTTGCGACCTTCTGTAAGAATTATTGTGCATACACAGTACGAAACAGCTCAAAATCCGTAATAGCTTTTAGTTCTCCAAAACCTTTGAACTTATATTCTTAAAATCTATCATTATTTCCAATTCTTAATATTTATGCTACACTTACACTTACAATATTACAAACTAAATCTTCTGAATGTTACTTTATTAATAACTTTTATAATTCCGTATCAGAAGAAAGTTAAATCTTTCCACAAAGAACGGTAACAATTAACCCAAACAGAAAATAAAATCCTAAGCCTACACACAAAAGGCATTCTTGTAGGCACGTCAGCAAAGAGTATAAGAAAATCGATTTAAAGGTGATGGATTGCACGACAAAGAGCCGCCGTTGCGTGCATCACCCTCGATAGGAGAAAAATATGGTGTACGTTTAAAAAGGACATGAAAGTCAAACTCGAAGAGATGAATGAGGGAATGTGTTCTCTGCGGACGATTCCTGTCTTGGGTTGAATGACAACTCTAGCCCAGTACGAAGAACTGGAAAAACTTTAGAAACACTTACGTTACCACTTGGGAAAGATAACTTGACAACAGCAAAAAATAGCCGAAAAATTTGTTTAGAGATGTCGATCCACTTCAATGTCAAACCATTCTAGAGGAATACAAAGTAGGCTTTTGAAAAGCAAGGAAAAGGAATTTTATATAGTTTAGACCACCTACGAAATTGCATTTTTTTTAAGAAAGATCGTTGAGGTAAATTATAAATCTGCGTATTGGAATTGTAGCGTTAAAAAACGTACGTCAAAAAATTGTATAAACCTGCAGCCAATTAAACA
Organism: Ctenicera cuprea; assembly: GCA_958336395.1. Classification (NCBI taxonomy): domain Eukaryota; kingdom Metazoa; phylum Arthropoda; class Insecta; order Coleoptera; family Elateridae; genus Ctenicera; species Ctenicera cuprea. Next base: position 11,312,288 of record OY284488.1, read on the forward strand.
ATATTTAATAAGGTACACTTTAAAATTTAATTAAAAACATGGCAAATAGTAGTTATTTACAATATAAGTGTTAAAAGTGAGATTTTATTTTGTGAGTGGGAAAACGCGCACTAATGTATTGTATATTGTACACTATTTTTTATACAACTGTTTATATTTAATTTAAAAACTAACTAGTGTTACCCCAGCACACAATGCACTGACAGACAGCGTTGATAGAACCGGCGAAATGTCAAGTCACGTGATGCATTAGTTCCAATAATGACACGCGACATTATTGTAGAGGGCGCCCCAAGTGACGCGCGTCTAGCCGACCGTCATATATATTATAAATTAAAATAATTATTATTAAAAAATCGACGTAGAATAAAAATATAAAAATGTTTCATGTTCCATCTGTGGATAGAGATTTCATTTAAAAAAAAATGGTCCAAATTGGTGAAGCGGTAGCCGCTGGAGGAAGGGGAGAAAAAAACCCTTTGTGCTTTTATATATGTATGAATTCATAATTTTTATTTTAAACTGTTTCACAAAAATCAGCTCTGTCGTGATGTAGTCACGTTAATGCAGTGACAATTGAAAATTGTTTATGAGAAACTTCATAAAACGTTTTGTTCGCGTTTTTTGAAACAGTTCGTATTGATATTGCGATGGTAAAAATGGATTGTGATGAAATCGAATTTGTTATTGACGATGGTTCCTCTGCTGATACTGATGCCGGCGCCGTTTTGTTCTAATTCTAATGTGTATGTTACTATTTATAAATAAATTATAAACTAATTACCACTAGTGTTAAAAATATTTTTAACATGCTACCTTATAAAATTAAATTTCTAACCCGGGTAACTTGAACTAAAAGTGTCATTTTTAATGTCAGTTGTATAAAAAAACATTTAAACCTAATAAAATAAAAATCTAGGATTAACATGATTAACAAATTCTACGACCTCAACCACACTTTTACGCACATTCTACGTTGTATACATAAAACTATTTAATAAAAAGAATAATTACATCGCTCCATTTACATAAACAATTGTGGACGTTTGTCTGCGTTAACAAGTCGTGTATAAACAGCGAATTTTCACAAGAAAATCAGTTGATTTTAAATCATACAAGCAATGAGAACTTGCCTTCAGATCAAGTGACAGATAAAGAGTCCGCAGTAAACACCAACACAGCATGTTCCTCCAAAAGCCCTAATCTCAGATCGAGCCTAACCTTCCGGTCTGGAGCAAACTAGTACAACAAGCCACTCCACTACAGCAGTGTTGCCAGATCGAGTGTAAGTTCCGGTCCGCAGAAAACCAGCACAGCCTGCACCTTCTAGCAACTCGCAGCAAAACAGTTCCTTCTCATTGTGGTTGCATACCTCTTGCGAGATGTAGCATATCTTCTCACTCTACCATCAAACCCTTTGCATCTGGATAGAAGTTCAGTACCTAGACCGCTTCACCAATCGCCAGCTTCTTCTAGAGCACGCTCGTTAACTACTCCTCAAAAGACAAACGCAACACGTCATACAAATATATTCCAATTTTTAATGCACCATACAAAGATGGGAAGATATCGGTCGTACACTAAGAGGACATTGTAACGAACTTATTTTTAAGGCATTACATTTTTTTTGTCTGTTCAATAACCCGCAAAATTTAACTAGAATCTAGTTCGTTGAACACTCCCCCTTCGTACTATCTCGAGCTTTAAAACGCCCAGTAAAAAAGTAGAGAATTCTTCGTCCGAACTTCAAAGAACACACTACCACTCCCGTTTTGGTCTTATAGCAAACTTGAGCATTGGAGAAATCAAAGTTTATTTATAATAATTACGAAGAACCCGTTACACACTTTTAATCTCAATTGAAGCCGAAAGTTAGACTTTAGCGCCCGCTCATAGTGACTATATTAAAGATTTTAAAAATCGAGCGATCAAAGTTCGTTTTCAATATTTGCCCGAGCACCCGTAAAACACTTTGAATCTTTATTTAAACCAACAGTTAAACTTTAAATTTGAATAATAGAACGTTCAGAGTTCGTGTGCAATATAATTCAGAAAGCACTGAATTTGTTTCTAAAGTAAACTAAACAGAAGATCCACTGTTCTTGGCCACATTATATAGAATGAATAGCGATACACAGCGTAAGTTCCAGAAAACGCAATTCACAAAATAGACCTCGAATAAAATTTTAAACCCCGTATCAATCAATTTTATATCATATATAAATTTAGCGAGATTTTCATCAATAATTTAAATCCATATAACACGTATTTATCGTTTTATTACATTTAAACGGGAGAGTTCTTCAGAACATCCATCGTTCATTTTTAATAAAATAAAAATATTGCAATGAGGTGTACAGCCCACGTCATATGTTTAATGGACTGCACGTTTTATCGCCCATTTATTAAATAAGGGTCATGAAATTTCGATTTTCAAAAATTCATAGGATGCGTCACGGACAAATTCGCAGGTTGGCACGCTAACCAATTTGTAGCCCATCCCTAGCTCTACAAAGTTTTGAAGAAATATTTCATTTCAGTTTCAATGCTATCAAAAATTGTCATAGGTTGTAATACTACTTTCCCGTAGAGCTTTTATGATATCAAATTTTATTACGCTCTCCCGAATCGTTAAGGGCGTTAAAACCAAAACTAAAATCGTGGTGAAATAAGCCTTTAGAAATTCACATAATTCAATTTCTGAAGAAAATTCTACCACTAAGAACATGTGCAACTTTCCGGTGCTTATTTTGTCGGTGAATCGTTAATGTTTGATAATTTTTGAGAGTTTCTGGGGTTCCAAAACATGCATTTCCGTCAAAATCTGAAATTCGAACATTTTCGTAAGAACTTCACCATATCTAAAGTAATGTAATACTGCAGTATTTATTTTAGCAATTATTGTATTAAAATGTATTGAAATTAATTTTGACCGGGACGTGCTTACATTTTACGCGTGACCTTGGGTCATCCGCCGCCAAACGGAGCAAAAGACCCGCAAAGAACTTTAGTTTAACATGCAATGTAATGTTGTATTAGTTGTTCTAGTATTTATTTCGCTGAAATGTGTTTTGTTTTTAAATGTATTTTACTGCAGCATTTAAGTTAGTAATGTATTACCTATTCTAGGAATTATTTTATTGAATTGTATGTTATTTTAACCGAAAATTCAGTTTTATGCTTGACCTCGAGTTCTACGTAGAGAAACGACGTAAGTTCCCCGCTCTGAAATTGTGTTTAACAATTCCCCATTCTGGTGATTTTTGCATTCACTTTATTGTATTTATTACCTGTTACGTCGTTCAATCTCCCTCTTATCATTTCAAGTCTGTTGCAGCCGTTTGTCATGAGGCAGATTCTTCTCTCTCTTTCGCTTCTTTCTGATCTGACGCGGTTGTTTGTCACGAGACAGACCTTCCTTCTCTCTTTTTCACGCTAGTCTGTTGCGGCCGTTTGTCACGAGACAGTACTTTGCTTTCTATTATGTTCATCACAATCCCGTTTGTACAGTATACCTTTCTTAGCCGTTGATTTAATAAATACAGTTACGTTTGCACCAGAGAGTCTCATTATGTCATTGTATTTTTAGTTACCTGCTACCGCAAGCTACCGTATCTTGTTTGTTACCGTATTGCTACCATATTTACTACCACACCGATTCCGTTTTTTGCTTGTCCCGTATTGCGTCCGCATTTTGCTATTATACATATTTTGCTTGGCTTGGCTTTATTACCTTGCACTTCTAGTGTAATTCATTAATTTTGTAAATAGTTGCCTGTAAATAACCTGTTGCTTGATTTTAAACAATGTACGGTGTAGTGCTATAGTTGTTTTGCTTATTACTATTTTATGAGCATGAATAGTTTTAGTAAGCAAAGCTATTTAGACCCCTGGAGACCGTCATCTTCACTGCAAGTACACAGGTCTTCAACTGAGTACGAGAGAACCGTCACGGCCGATTAAAGAAGTCTTCCTCAAAAGTGCAGTCACCCTAGAGAAAAGCCATCTGCAAAAGTACAATACTACTAGAGACAAGTTCTCGCCCACCCAGTGAAGACCGTTTGGAGAGTAAATTGCATTATAAAAATCTGGCGCCCGAGCATTTCATGAAGGTACAATCTTACCCCCAACATCGACCCCGTAACAAAAGAGCGTCACAGTAAATGAAACTAAATGCATTTACATTGGCAAACTACAGATTTCAAACAAAACAAGATGTTCAATTTCTTGACGCTAAGCGTGGCGACGCCGCTTAAAATTGATTTCTCTACAACACCCCACTTTTCCACACCGTTGGGTAGGTTTTGGAATTTTTAAATAAATTTCCGTTTTCATTCGTCAAAGATGTGATAAATAATTATTAGGAATATTAAAAGAGCTTTTAGGTGGTTATAAAATAAAATCGCTATTTAGTATTAACCAGCCCGAAGCAAAACAAATGAAAATATGAAAAACATTGTAGATAATTAAAACATTTTAAAAACAATTTAATTGGTTAATTGTAAAAACGTTTCTCTACGCCACTAGGCAAAATTTAGCACATTAATTATTACTTTAGAAATTTCAACTGACTGGATGAAAACTAGATGGAATTGTGTAACTAAGTAATTTTGCGCGTTAAAATTATTTTGGTACATTTCAGCGGACTTTCGATTTTAAAGTAAATTACTCCGTTGACCCCTTCTCCCTCTATTCTATTCTGCGGTTAAACGCGCACCCCGAAATTTAGTTAGAGTAGGAGTAGTTTCCCCTCCAGGCCCTTTTTACTATTAAGCGCTTTCCGTAGTCTGAAAGTGAAAAATTCTATTTCCATACTTCACAGAGCTAACTACTTCTCCCGATTTGTTTTTATTGCAAATTCGTTTGTCATAATTCCGGAGAACTTGTCAAGGCCTTTGAATTTCTAATTCAATCCGAAAGTCAAAGACTTTACCGCCCGCCCGTGATTTACAAACTTTTATACGTTTGTAATATTTTCCCCAACCGCCCGTCAGAACCATTGAATTTGTATTCAATCCCAGAGTTAAAACTGCCGTTCACTTGTGAATTTAGAATTGCCAAGGTATTGTTAGGAATTTCTCATTTGAACTTTGCCAAACTCACCTGTCCTTTCGATCTGGTCATATTACCAGCGGTAACGAGTTAGTAATATTTCCAGAGAACCCGTGAAATAGTTTTGAACGTTATTTAAAACCGACCGCGGGCGTCCGTGCTGTACTTATTGCTAATTTGAATATTGTAGCGATCGCAGTTTGCTGGTTTTAACATACAGAAATAAGAATCCTGAGATTGTTTAATACAATGCTTAGGGCGTTATCTTATGAAACCTCAGAGATATAATCAACTCTGGAAATTAAGAGACGTACCGCAATCAAGTCGTAAGTCCCGTATAAAGTACTTTTATTTTATATTATCGTCCCCGTGTGGCTTAATGCAAATTTAGACGTTTAATTATGATTTTATTAAAATTGGTATAAAGGTTTGTTCACGTTACTGGATTTACCAACTATTATAACTCTGTGTTAAACAATGCGATTTTAATGAGTAAATCTAATCCGTATTTATTGTTTTATGATAATTAGACGAGGAATGAACCTTTCGAAGTGATGATACATATTGGGGAAATTTTCAAATACTTCAGTTGATTTTGTAAATAGTTAAAACCCATTATATTGTTTTCTTGAACGTTTTTGCGAGTTATTATTTGGAGAATGAGTGTTCGCTGTTTAAGATATACCTCCACACCCACACACTGTTAGCTTTGCGCAACACCTAAAGACCCAGTGGCGTACCAAGCAATTGTTTTTTTCTGGAATTTAGGCGTTTTATTCAAACGGGAAAGTTCCAGTGGTGACCCTGCTTTTGCAACCAGGTATTTTGTTAAGTTAAAAATACGTCGCAGTTGGTGCATACTTATTGCTTTTATGCAGTTTTCTAATCTAAAAACAAGTAAGTAAAATTTAAAGCAAGATACAACCCAACAACACTCATTACCAACCAGAAAGTCCAATTTTATCAAAATTTCTTTTACGAATTTTGCAGTAATTACCGACAAGCAACAGCACAAGTGTATGAATTAAGTTTAGACCTTCGTTTTACTTTTCATGGCCAACCGTTATGTAAAATTTTGCTGATCATAATGTGCGCTCTACCTGTTCGTTTACCTTTTAAATTTCCCAAAATGCTTTATGTAAAATGCATTTTGGAACATTTACGCTTGATATTTACTTTTCGGTATGCGTCGAACATTCGAAGTCTGCCTAAGTTTTCTCATCAATAAATCATGGAGTGCGTGAATAGCAGACAAGTTGTCGCTTTTGAAAAAGCCTCTAGTCACAGTTCCAATCTTTCGCTGTTCTTGTCCTTATGTAACTCTCAAGGCTTTTGCTATTGATTCATTGCTCTAAATTGTTTGTTTTTGTTCAGGAATCTCTGCGCGTTCCGTATACATTTGCGGCGAATTTGTGCGATAAATGTAAACGCTTTGATATTGACGGAATGAATGATGAGAATCAACGAATAAAGGAACAACAATTTGGTACGTTTGTTAAATGAAAACATACTTCACACTTCTAATAGTTTCTTTGGAAGCTTTTCAGATTTCAGTAATTGAGCAGCTAATAAGCAGGTAATTTACGTTCTATTTTTTTACTATTTTAAGATTACAATTTAGGGAGGTATTTGATATTGAGATTTTGTGCACCACATTCTTCACAAATGTGTGAATGCGAGAGGTTTTATTGTTTATCGATTTGTAATATATTTATTCATAATATCCTCTGCACAGAACGGCACAATAAAGTCGTAAAAGTTGATGGGGGAACATTTCGCGCTTTTATAGTTCAAGACAGGGCTGTTAAAGTAGCATGAAGGATCTGAAAAAAGCGCCTGTTACCATATTTGACTTTTTCAGATGATCTAAAACCAAGTCGTTGATTTTTGTTTTGCTTATGGCCGTAATAGAGTGGAAAATATATTGAAACTTTATTGTTTCCCCGGATATACACAATATTTTCTTATTGAAATTCTGATACAAGAATTTGAAAATCAAAAATATTATCGTTATACAAACTTTAATGCGAAGATTGAGAGGATTTAACCGTCCCGAACAGTTAAGATTGTATTTACAATAACTTAAGAACTGCATATAAATTCTGCATTAAAAGAAACGTGTAGGAATCTACTCGATTTGCTAGAAAAATCTGTACAATTTGAGAACCTGCAATTAGAAAGCAAGTTGTACCGGCCGACATTAAATATAGTCAAGCTAGCCGATGGTTCCTCAGTAAAAGTAGAAAAACGGTATCAAGTGCCGTGTCAGATAGACAACAGCATTTATGATCATGAATGGTGGCCATGTAGGATTTATCTTCGCAAGTCATCATTGGAATAGATTTCCTTCATAAAACAAAAACGTTAATGACCTGCGAGTTCAACCGAATTATTAATGGAATTAACATCCCCATCATACAAAGCAAGACGTCCCCGCAGGTTTGTAATGTTACGCCACTTACCGGTACGCAAGAAAAAAGGTTAGCACAATTTTTACATTATGAATTGAAACTATTCGTGATTGTACCTGGCCGAACCCATTTAACTGAACATTATTTGAATAAAAGATTCTAATCCCATTAAACAAAGATATTATCCCATCAACCCGGCTATGCAAAAAATGGTACCTGAAGATATTCAGAAAATGGTACAAGACGACATCATCGAGCCATCAACCAGTTCATGGAACCCTCTGTTAGTGTTAGTGGAGAAATCTTTAAGAATTTAGAAGCTTGCGTCGCTTTAAGAAAGGTAAATCACTCCAGCGAACCGGTAGCCTACCCGATCCCTTTCGTTCAGGAAATTTTAAACAAAGTAATAGGTGTCAAATGCATATCTACATTAGATATAAAAAATAGATATTGGCAAGTACCGTTAACACCAGAAAGTCAACCGATAACAGATTTTACCGCTCCAAATGTAGGTTTTTGGTAATTCAAAGCCATGCCTTTCGGACATCACTCTAAGCTGGCTACATTCCAAAGACTTATGAACAAAATCATCACCGCAGACAGTGCTTTAGCCCCATGCGTTTGCGTACTTAGACGACATCATTATTGTGGCCAAAACGTTTAAAGAACATGTTTTGTTCCACAGAATTAAAATATTTAGGTCACGTAGTGAACGAGCATACTTCAAGTAAATTTCGATAAAATAGCAGCGATTCAGAAGATCGAATCTCCGGGGCCAACAATTCCTGGGGATGGTGGCATAGTGGTATCGTAAATTGATTACAACTTTCTCACAGTATAACGATCGAGCATTAGCTTCCGTCCAAGACCAAACAAGTATCCCCAGCGGCTGCTCCAAGAATACCAGCCTGCTTCCGGTTCGAACTAACCAAGGTATACAGCAAACTGTATTTTCAAAATTCCCTGCAATTTACAGGTTTTACTTCATGAAATATACAGATACCGTTTTCATTTTTGTTTTAATCAAGTATCACTTTTATTAATGGAAAACTTGAATTATCAAGATGACAAAAACGAAGAGAACGGGGTAGACCTGCACATGCTCAGTGAATGACAGCAATAGCAGATTGGAATGGCGACAGACCATCGAAAGTGACTCTATAAATTTAAAATTTAATTTTATACAAAAAATTAAACAAATATATCGATTTAAAATTTTTATCCAGAAGATTTGCATCTGCTTATTTAAAAATTTCTATACATTATGTAGAAAGTTAATATATTTTCAAAAATTTCTGGCAAATTCCCTAATGAATCCAGAATTTAAAAATTCCCTGCAGTTTTTAGATTTACCGGGTTTAGTATACACTCTAATTAACCAATGCTCCGAAGCCAACAACAACGTCCCCCTTCAAGAGCAAAGCAGCGGCTACACCAGGCCTCGACGAAAACTTCCCAACACCGCGAGCTCCTCAAACGAAAGAGCGACCAGCAAGGACGAGCCGTGAGACAAGGAGGCCTACGGCCCGATCTCTGCGCAAACCACAACCTTCCCACGCTTTAGCCAGAGCTCCTTGCCCTTTGTTTTCGCTCTAATGTGTTTCGGTAAAACTTGTTCAATCATTTATTTAACGTTTGTTTATAATCGATGTTACAATTTAAATTTTGTTTACATAAAATATCTGTACATTTAATCTTAAAGGTGGTACATTCTAAAGTTAGCTGCATTTTTATGCATACAATATAAGATTTTTTCTTATAATAAATTTAACAAATTATATTGAATAACCTTTAATTATTTGCCCTTAAAACAACTTTAAATTGTACAAACATCCTCGATCAAGGTATAGTTAAATAAGCACATATTTACCTACATGCAAATTTAAATGTAATATTGCTCTTCATAAAGTTCTAAAATTCATTCAATATATTGTTGCTGCCGGCTAATAATGAACATGCAATAACCCAACAGAATTCAGAGAAACATTAAAATGTTCATAAGCTCCATTTAACCAACAACCCCATATTTTTGACACGTTTATAAAATATGGCAGAACAGTACAACTGGAAATTTATTATATTCGTTTGCCATTCAAACAGTCGTACTTAAAATTTCATTACGTTTCAGCATTAAAATGAAACCTACCTAAGTTGAAGCTTGGAGCTGTTTTGTCGCTCACATTCGACTGTGGTATTGTAAAGGGCAAGTGTACTGATTGGGAAACATTTCCGGGCGCCAACAAACCAACTACCTTAATTATTTTAATCAGCGCCCATTCACGAACAGTTGCCATTTCAACAACATCGTGCAATTATCCTCGTCAGGAAAAGCGAAAGATTATTTTTTTACACATCGAATTGAATTAGACTGCAAATTAAACAAAAATCGTCAAAATACGATTTGGAAGAATTCCATAATTATCGAGTAACTGATTTTGTATGGTTGATATCAAATTCCAGACAAAAAATTCATTGGTCTTCATAATGAACCTGAACGCAATGATCAAAGTAAAATTTAATATACAAACTCAATATCATTGAGCTCTGAATAAAACACTGTTCGAATGGTATAGCAACCAACAAATCCATATGTCCCTTTGTACGAGACACCGCGTTGAATTCAATTTTGAAACATGAACCTATTACACAGTTCCCTCGTAAAGCAGAATGTAATGTTCTACAACGGTCAGTGAAGTGCATTAATAATTAGTGAAACAAGTGGAATAATTAATGAAACTTCCTGCAACAAGACTATTGGGAATTGTGGTTGGCTACCGCTGAAATGCTATAGAAAACCTCTTAACCACGATAGAAGAATAGCAGCCTGCAAGGTATCATGGCGAGAGTCTAAGATCCCCAAGAAGCCGGCTCGCCTTCATATTTACTTTTGTTGATATCCTAATTTGTTGTATTGTTGGAATATAACCTTCTGTCGTCATTTCGAACACAAACACAGAGACCAACATGCAGCTATCGGCTGTTTATTTAAAAGCCTGAAGCGGCACTTGATTTTAGCAGCTTGCTAAAGTGAGCATTCCTCCAACTACGGCGCCGCGCCGTACAACGGACCGCCGTATGCGACGGTCCGTCAAATTCTGTACGTTGACGTGTAGTATATGGTCAGTCCACCTGATGCAGTTAAAGTAGGTGCATCAAAAATATTAAATTATTTTTATTACTTAAGTGAATGAAAGTTTTGATAAATTATATTATTATAGTCTGGATTTCTTCGTAAAATGTCACTGTCTCGAGCTGCTAGACGAGTTTTGGCACTATTGTTGCTAAGAAGAAGGAGAAAACGTTTTGCAAAATATTGGGTGCACCCACTTAATACACGAAGGGTGACATTGGGAGAATACAATCGCTTATGTCAAGAATTGGAAATATTTCCAGAAAAGTATTTTCAATACTTTAGGATGTCGAAAAAAAGCTTTGATAGGTTGCATGCCTTGATCGAAGTAGATATAATGAAAGAAAATACAAATTACAGAGAAGCCATCCCTACTAGAGAACGTCTTGCAGTTACTTTAAGGTAAATAAAAATACCATATAAATTTAAGTTACACTATTTATTACCGTAAGAAACAATTAAATTTTAATAAGTAGGTATGTATGAAACCTGGTGTTAAATATTAACATCCGGAGTAGATATTACCCATATCATCTGTTGACGATGATTGCTGTAGTACACTGCTTATAGTAGATGGCGTATGATTAAGGTAATTAAAATTTCCGCTAGTATTATGAATCCCAGAAATTACTGCTTCTGGATTTTCTGGAGCTGACAAAGTATAAGGCGATTGTGGATTAAAAAATGATGACCGCGTTGACGATCTGGTGTCACCAGAATTCGCAGTAGACCGTTCTTCATCAACATGACCATATTATATGTTAAACAACAATTGCTGAATTTTAATGCGCGCGAGCATGTTGTTTCGAGGAGTTAACCGTTTCAAAGCAGGCAGGCAGCTTAACAGAAACTGTTCGCTGGATCGTCATTTTTTGTTACTATTTCTAACAGTTTTTCATCTGTTAAATTGTTGTTATTTTTTTTAGTTTTCAAACAAGGCTGCTGCTGTTTTTTGTTATTGATAACGACAGATTCTTGATGCTGTTGTAAGGTCGATTTAGCAGGTCTCACGGAGTTTGTCATAGAATGCTGACTTTCAACAACTGCATCATGTTCTGGAGCTTCATCACCCTCCCTCTCACTATCCTGAATTTCACTTTGGGATTCTTCCATTTGCGTGTTATCCGTTTGCGACTGGTCTAGCTGAGAATTTGAGCCGTCTTCATAACTATCAACAGTTTCCCTGAATTCAATATACGGTACAAGAAAGAGCATTAGGTCATAATAAACCAATTTCTTTTTTTTTTCCGCCTGCTGTACCAGTTTGGAAGGTTTTTGCAATGCGATCGTGTTTGATAAAAGCATCACGCAAAGTACGCCACATCTTTTTCAAATTATCGATATCTGCAATTTAACAATGTTTTTTTTTAAATATTGTATCCCATATCATTTCAGATTTTGATATTAATATTGATAATGCATTTCAGATTTCTAGCAACAGGAATGTCCTTTCGAGCAATAGCTTTTAGTTACCGTATTGGAGAAACAACTGTAAATAAGATTGTAAAGGACACTTGCATTGCCATACGCAAGAATCTTGTCCCCATATATATTCCAAAAATAAGCACGGAAATGTGGAAAAACATTCGAGACGGCTTTTATCGAAAATGGAATATGTCAAACTGTGTAGGGGCAGTAGATGGCAAACATGTGACTATATTTGCACCTAGCCATTCTGGATCAGCTTTCTTTAATTATAAAGCCAGCTTTTCAATTATCTTAATGGCCGTTGTAGACGCTGACTATAAATATACTATGATAGATGTTGGGTCATATGGATCCAATAGTGACGGTGGGATTTTTGCAAATTGTGCTTTTGGAAAAGCGTGGTTAAGTAACGATCAGAAATTGGCAGTGCCACAAAAGAATACTCTTCCACATTCGGATGTTTCATTGCCTTTGGTTTTGGTTGCAGACGAAGCATTTCCTCTGAGAGAAAATATGTTAAGACCGTTTACCGGAAGAAATTTATCTGATCGTGAACGGATCTTTAACTACAGATTATCAAGAGCAAGACGAGTTGTCGAAAATGCTTTTGGTATTACTGCTCATGTTTGGAAAATTTTATTAAAGCGAATAGAAGTTAATGTTGATTATGCTAGTATCATAACAGTAGCATGTTGGATTCTGCACAATTTTATCCTCACAGAAAGTTCGAACAATGACACTTCAGCAGATGCAAGCATACCGAATAATTTAAATAGATACACATTAATAAATAATCATTGTGTAGACAATGATAATAACCGATATGCAAGGCCAACAAGACATCCTATGGACATTCGTAATCGGTTTGCCGACTGGTTTAGTTCTCCTGCCGGGGAAGTCCCTTGGCAGTATGAGGCTATTCAAAAATAGGTATTGCCTTTTTGTTATAATAGTATGTAAAGATACAATAAATATATTCAACAGTAATCAGCCTTTACGTCCCACTGCTGGGCACTGGCACTCTTCTCTGCCACGTACTCTCTTTAGCGCTAAGGTGGAGTACGGAGGACCTACAGTTTAACGTCGAATCCGAACGACTAAATTCCAGAGAAGGTTTCAGGCATTAAGACCCCACGGCTGCCTACACCGGATTGGGGAATGTGAGTGGCGGGTTGCGGCATAGATTTTTATTGCTGCATGGCTTCGGCGGGGAATCGAACCCTAGACCTTCAGCGTTAGAGACTGAGCGCTCAACCTCTGAGCTACCGCCACTCAACAGTAATAAAACTATATACCTTCTATTTTCAATTCCTTCCCCACATTTTTCCACGCATTTTCTCGAGCATTATTGCTTTTGTACTCCGATAATGTTTTGTCGAAAATTATGGGATTATTTTCCACAGCACAAATAAGACGCTCTTCTATTCCCATTATCGACAAAAATTCCTATGAGAGTTGTACTTATACGAAAATCTGTAGTTGACACACAGAACGATACGTTTCAACCGATAAATATTTTACTCGGTACAGCGCTGCACAGACTTTGCTGCACCGCACTGAGTGGAATGACGTCTATTGTTAAACATATGAGTCAAACCCTACGCAGCGCTGCATTACGACGCTCCGGCGATCATTCACTAATAACAAGAACATCAATTTTATTATCGTAGATTTATTGCATTACACAATACGTCGTCACACAAAAAAACGCTAAATGCTCTTAATGTGTCAAGCTGTCGCAGTCTGAGATACCAAGTAGTCGGCAGCGCGAGATAGACCAAACATTACCTTCTCCGGAATCCGATCAAACTCTTAACATTCGACCAGAGAAAAAAACTTTTGTTTATGAGGCCATTTGCGGATTAAGGTGAAAAAGTGCAAGAACAAATTCGGTGGAAAAAACATTAATCAAAAAACACCCACCGTCAAATGTCATCTGAGAAAAGGTTGTGGTAAAACCTTCAGTAAAAACGTTCTCTGGAAAAAACAAATCCGAGAAAATAATTTCCCGGAGAAAACAAACCAGCAAATCTGACATAAATCTTAACATGTATTTTCTTGCTGGTGGATTACTGCATAATTAAGAAAGAGCTTTCCCTGAAAAAAGATACACGCGTTCTTTTTTCTTTCTAGCTGATCAATTTACATGAATGAGGGCGAATTTAGTTTGAAAAATATCTGCAAATGTCTAACACGATTTCCTTGTATTCAAAAAGTGTTTGAAACTTTCCGTTAAAGCACTGCCCTAGAAATAAAGGAAATAATTTTCGAGGAGATTATACAAAGATTTTTTTGTTTAATTTTTCCAGGGCTGTTTATTTGCAAGAATGGAATAAAGGTAGCAAAAAAAACTAGAGGGCGTAGCCCATGGGTTCTACTACTATACATATATTATTAGAACTATCTTAACGCCTGTCCCTCGAATCATGCAGCAATTAATTTCGCTATTTCGCACGCTAATCTATTAGACTTGCAGTTCCTAGCCGTTGTTTAATAAATTGTGGATTACTTCAAAATTTTACCAAGAAGCTGCGGCGGATCATCCTTAAAAACTTCGCATGTTAATTTTAAAACATATTTTTCGTGAAAGCCATAACGACCATAACCAAGAATACAACACTGTCTCCATGGTCTGCAATCCAATATTCAGTTAGTTACTAGTCCACCTGTCTTGTATTCTCCCAACATGTCCTTCAAAGTCTTATTTTTGTGTTGTCATTCGCTCTATAACTACTTTTGCTACACTGCATAGCTATGTGTTCTATTTTGTCTTTTAAAGGTAATACCTGCCATTTTGACAAGAACATAAGCGTGGTGAGTGCACAGCTGAGTCTTCTGGAACAAGGCAGTGGGCGAATCAGCATGCGAAATTCTTTCATTCTAATATTATTAGAAAATTTTGCAAAAATAGGGCGAGTTAATCTTCCTTGATTTATTTATAAATTTACTCATTAAATAATGAACGAAAAAACGTTCATAGTTAATTTAGAACAGTTGTTCTATATCGCTACACCAGAACGCAATGACTGAAATCGCGAAAGAAGACGGATATTTCCTTTGGAAGCAAAGAAAACACGACTTTTTCTGCAGCATGACTAGAGCCTACATGCAAACTGCTGTACAAGAAAACAGAAACAGACAAGAGAGAAAACATAAAAAATCGCGAACGCTAGATCCGAAGAAAGAACGGCCAAATCCACGATGAGGGCACAGCACATCTTTCTTCCACATCATCTTACGTATCTGAAAGCGAAGACAAATATCGACATTTCGAGTCATCATCTGCGACAGTTGCTGCCCCCACTAAACCCAAAAACCTAAGAATATCGAGTTAATCTTCCTGATCGCGGAGTCGCATTAGTAACTAGAGTCGTTGCTCAAGTTCTTGAATCCAATATTTCAGGAAGAACGCTTTCTCGAAGTTCTCAATCAGACGGTCTAGAATACAAGCAAGACAAGCAGCTGCAGCAGCAGAAAACAAAGGATCTGCTTTAGATAAACCTCTTCTTTTACACTGGGATAGCAAACTGTTGTCAGATATCGACCGATCCAAGGCAATAGTTGGCCGTATTGCTGTCCATGTCACTGGAAACGGCCAAGAGAAGCTTTTGGATATTCCAAAGACACTAAAGGTACTCGGCAGTCTCAGTTGCAGGTTTGTGTTGACGCAATTCCGAAATGGAACCTCAAGTTCCAAATCAACTCGTCTTTGATACGACAGCTAACAATACAGAACTTCACAGAAGAGGTTGTATTAGTGTCGAAGAAGATCTGCAAATCGAACTGGCCTGGATTGCTTGCCGTCATCATGTGACGGAAATCATACTGTCCATATCTTTAGTCAAACTGGATGTCCTAAAAACCTGGCTCTTCAAGAGATTTCGGAAAGAATGGCCATCGATAAATTAAGATGATTAGGCTGCTGCAGCAACCAATGAACTTTTCCTAGATCCGTTAATGAGAGATTACAGAAAGAGAGATGCTGGATTAATTGCCACATGCCCTTAAAGCCCAACAACCGCAGGACAATTATTAAAAATTTCGCGCTTGTCTATCTTGTTCCTTGGTGGAGGAAGTGGGAATGAGTTATTTGGATCTCCTAGCTCAACATATCACGTTTTATAGATGAGGAGGAAAGAGATTTATGCCTTAAAGATATTCCTTTTTCAAGCTCAATTCAAGCTGACGTTACGAAAAGCAAGGAACATAACCGATTTGGTTCTGTTCGTGAGTGTCGTTTACATCAGACACTGAACCGAAGCGCCTATTGTAATTAGAGCTCCATACGACATCAAATTTCTGAGCATTGATTTCTCTCCGAACACCTGGCTGTTCTAGCCTTTTTTGACGATCGCGTGACCACAAAGATAAAAAAAGATGGTTCCTAACTTACACCGTCCGCTGTTACCCAACTACCCTCGACAAACACAGATCACGAATGAAATGGAAGACCTGAGTTGAAGCACCTTGTGACAGAATGGATTAGTTGTTTCTTTGGTGTATTGATGGAGGGAGAAAAGGCGAAATCTCGATCTTTTGTGGATAAACCTCCCGGAGAGCAGACGGCTGATCTGTCTTCATAAAACTTCGTGATTGGCCGTCTCAGATAAAAGTAGTAAACGACACGGCGAAACGGGGTATCTACCTGATCCAAACATACAATAAGACGCTGACGAAAGACAAAGAACGGAAACAGTTGCTTCTTCGACTAGTAGCAAACCACCGCAAGCAGCTCCGCACGCCTTAAAAAAAGCGCATCTAGTTCAGAACTGTTTTCTTCTATGTGCTACCACCGTAATATGTGTGCAACATGGGGCCAGACACACTTATGGGCGACACTAAGTGCCAGGGTCAAATAGCCTATCCAACATCCTATCTAACACGCACACACATACACAATACCCAATTACGCTGCTCCGGAATCAAATTAGAGCACGTTTGAAAGCCAACGGTTTATATCGCCGCTCTACCGCTAAACCTACCGACATGTTCCTATTTACTAAGGTCAGCTGGTATACATAGATGTAGCATTTACAAATTGCATTGGTGATATTGCGTATAGTTAACACTAAATTGTCACACAACATGTAAATATAAAACTATCTAGGTAACTCTTGGAGGAATTAGAAGCGTGCACAATTAGAACGCCTTAATGAAGTGAGACATCTTAAACAGCAACCAACTATTTTGTTCAATTGGCTAATTAAATTTATAGCACATTCATGTAAATAGTTAATCCACCATAATCCAGTTTAAATTTAGACAGACCCTCTACTTTTTCTCTTTAGTTTCAAAAGCGCTAATACCTAGTTTGCTTTGTCCTAATTATTAATATTACCATTACTGGTATGAGTATGTTCTCCCCAGGGTAACCGGAGCATTACCACGCTTTCACAGTATGTCTAGCTACGTCTAATTCTATTTTAAATACCCAACTCTATCTGTTTTGAGGCTTTTGCGTGTAAATTTTTAAAAGAAATAGATATAACATATATGTGTTGGAGAATACGCATATTATGGTGGTACAAGGTTATAGACAAAAAAAGGTGATCAAATGACATGTATAAAGGTGCAAAGTGACCCAAGTAATAACCTTTAGAGACGATTTAAGAGTTCGATTAGGAGTTAATGGTTCAACTCCATTTCAACCTTGTCGTAACATATTTTTTACATTCGAATATTTTTTGAAATCTCTAAACTATTCAAATTTTTTACGTTTTTAACAATCACGTGAACATTTAGAAAACAGCCTAAATTTTTTAACAAATTTAAAAAAAAAGAACTTTTGAAAATTTTCGATATTTTTAAATTTTTTTAAATTGTAAAAATATGAAAATTAAAAAAATTTTAAATTTGAGAAACTTAATTTGTTTGAACATTTTAAAACTTTCAAAAATGTTTTGCAACTAATGCACCTATTTGAAATTTCGGAAACTTTTTCATTTTTAAAATTATTGTTAATTTCCGAATTTAACAAAATTTTGAAAAACTACATGATTTTGAGAATTTTTTTAATTTTGAAAATATTGGGTGTTGTAAATTTTTGGAATTTTTTTAAACTTTTAAAATTTTGATACTTGAACATAAATCTAGCTGCAATTTCACTATTCGTATTTACTTTTTCCCTTCCTTATTAGTCGGAAACTAGCCAAATTAAGATATTTATTTTAGGGTCCAAGAAGACCGAAAAAACAAGTATCGCCGTGATGTTTGTGTGTAATCACACTGAGATAAAACCGCAAGGTAGTGAAATTGGTCCGCCTAAAAAAAGGGAGAGGAAACGGTGCTCTAGTTCAATAGTTGCGTTTGCAAAATAAGCTTAGATCCATATTCTACGGATGGCGAATAGCCGATCGGCAAGCACGATCTTCCTACCATTACCCGAACTGCCCCTCCCCCTTTAGGGACAATTTTCCATTGAGAAAACACCTATACGGGGTTTCTGTTTGGTCGTTCACTTGAACACTTTAATTCAATAATTTACTGCCGAAAGAATGACATCAAATCGAGCTTCAATGTCTCTTGAAAATCTAACTGAATATATAAAAACTCTTAAATTTTTTTTTAAACTTTGAACTTTTCAAGATTGTCAAGAATCTTCTCATCAAAATTTTAAATTTTTTAAATGTTGATATTTAAAATTGTTATAAATTTCATAAACTCAAATTTCCCTAAATTTTTACCATTACCCCTCCTCAACTTCCTAAACATAAAAATATTTTAAAAATTTGCATAATTTCAATATAGGAACTATAATTTTTAAAATTGTGTAAATTGTAATGCATTTAAAATAAATATTTTAGAAACAGAATTAGAACATTTTCGTTTATTTCACACCTTGCAAATACTGAGTACCACCAGTAGTAATAAAACATAACGATAACAATAACAAAACAGGTGGTACTTTCCCATACTTTTTCCATTTAAGATATTTTTGCGCTAATAAGTGATTGCAATTAATATCTAGCACGGCTAGTCACGCAAAGGCGCTAGCTAGAAAATGTGCTCACGACTTCAAATCAAACATGGTTATAACAACTTTATTTAAAAAGTTATCACAAATATGCAAAAAATGAAGGTGAAAAATGTAACGCAGCGCAGCGGCTTAAAGCGCGGAAGGTCTCGTGGCGGTTGCCCGACAGCTTTTTTCTCATTTTTTATTTCACGATTTATGCAAGGAAAACATATCGTTCACCCTTTATAAGAACATTTTTAAATTTAAAAACCCACTATCGTCGCGATATAAAATTGCCAGACAGTTACTTGGCATGTATTTCTCCGATAGAAGTGTGTAAACATTTTCAAGTAATTATTCATTCCTGCAAACAATATTCTTTGAAATATTTTACGGTGGGAGCTTCACACGTTAATTAATACAGTTGCAATTTGCAATTTTTTGCTCCGAGATAAGTACCATTATGTCGACAAAAACCTTATAAAAATACGAGCCAAAAGTGCTACATTGCTGAAAAAGTATCCCTTTCAAACCTTTTACCAAATGCAGCTGCGCTTGGCATATGTGGCAATTTTATCTGAAATCTGCAGCAATCTTCACATTTAGCTAGGGGATGTTACAAAACGGACAAAAAGTAAATCCGAGATATTTATGTTGCAAGTTTTTCATGTCGGAGTGAAATGTAGAAAACGTCAAAGCCTGCTGTGAAAGAACGATGCGACTTGAACTTAAAACGGCGATGTGGAGCAGTTGTAAATGGACCTCCTCTCTCCTTGGTGTAACATAAATCGAAAATCGACTAGCAAGCATAATCCTCTGTGCTAACAGAGTTTGCAGCAAACATCACAATAGAGATGGCGTTATTAAAAGTGTCACGTAAAAAATGGGAAATCCATTTTTACACGAGCTACGCAACAAGGTAATATAAAAGCGGGAATAAACTTATAATTTGGTCTGTCGTCATGTGCGTCAGTGCGAATTTATTGCGAAAGTTGTAAGAACACTCAAATTTATAAATATTACAGCTGAAAATGGTTTTTGCTGTTTAAAGTCATTTAATTAACTTAAGATCGAAAATTAAACTTCGCAAGACGGTTATTTAACTAAATTAGAGAAAATTTAATTCGAACTTTAAAATATAAATTAGGCGTAATATTGACAACTAACAGGTAACGGGCAAAATTTCCGCACAAGATATGAGTTAATTTCTACCTTAATTATTTCAAAGCTGGTTTCTTCATATCGCTGCAATGACTACAAAGATAGATATGTGATTGAATTTTTGGCCGCCTACTGTTATTAGTCGAGGTTGAGGTCAATCTATTGAACATTTTGACAGAAGAAAGACATCCACTATAAATGATGTTCATTTTCCGACGCTCACCATTGAGATCTCGCTTATTTGATGAGATACGAGGACGGTTAACTTGGGGCAAAGTTGCGAAATTTTATCCGCGTTGATAATCTGACAAGAAATTTAAGTTATCTTACCTAGTTTCCGAAGAAAAAAATAAAATTATGAAATTCTGTTCTGATTTCAACGTACGCTGGATGCTTTCAAAGTTTTTTTGTAAAGAAATGCGATTTTTTGAAAAACGATTTCTTGGAATTAGAAAAACACAAAAAGGGAAGGACAAATTCTTCCACCAAAAATTGGGTAGGAGGGGGAGAATTACCCCCCCCCCCAATATTGACGTAAGTTAAAAAGTTTACTCTACGAACACTTTTGAGCAATTTAGCCTAAACAGAAATTTTTATATCGGCCCCCGTTTCTTAAATAAAGAGGTTGGAATTTTCAAAAATTCATAGATGCCACAAAGAAGTTAGCGGACTGAGACACGATCCAAACTCTAGCTCACCCATACCTCTACAAATGTACGAAACTATAGGGCCTGCGTTAGGCGCCATCTGTAAAAATAGCATGAATTTATGATTTTGAAAAATGTATAAATATCGTCACTGAGAAACAAACCAAGTTTTTTATTTTTAGAAAAACGATTTATTAGGGTTAAAGTATCTAAGAGAATAAAACGTAAAAACATCTGCCAACATTAAGGGAAAGGGGAAAATAAGTCCACAAAATATTGCTGTATCTTAAAATTAAATTAAGAATTTTATTCAGTAATGAGTAATTTACCTTAAAGAAAAATGTTATTTTTTGTTACATGGCGGTGTTGGCTTATTCTCCGGCTCGGACTCTTGAGGGGCACGTGGTGTATCGGAAATTCCCTAGCTTCCGCGATAAAGAACCCCACGTCACGGGGAATGTAGACAAAGGCAGCGTGATGACCATTAAATGTCTCAGAACCCAACATTTCCGAGAAACAAACCAGGCTTATTATTTTTTGGAAAACGATCTCATAGGATTAAAAGACCTAAGAGACCAAAACGCAAAAAACATCTGCTCAAAATGAGGGGAAAGGGAAAATATGCCCTCAAAAAAATTGCTACATCATAAAATTAAATTAAGAATTTTATGCTACAGTCAGTAATGAGTAAATTACCCTAAACAGAAATGTTAATTTGTTACACAGCGGTGTTGGCTTCTTCTCCGGCTCGGACTTTTGAAGGGCAAGTGGTGGGTCGAAAACTCTCTAGCTTCCTCGATGAAGGGCCTCACGTTAGGCGCCAATTGTTAAAGTGGCATACGCTTTTGATTTTCAAACATATATAGATATCGTCGGGGGGAATGTACGCAGCGGCCGCGTGATGGGCAGCAAATGCCTCAGAAGCAGAAATTTTTGAGAAACGGTATTTATTTGTTTTGAAAAAAACGAGTTCTAAGGATTAACAGACCTAAGAGACAAAAACGCAAAACCATCCGCCATATTAAAATTGGAAACTCAAGTTTTTTTCTTAAATACAATCGAAAAGAATTTGCACTACAACTTTGCTCTTGGGTTTGCGAGTCTATCTATTAAAATAAAAAAGTTAGCCTACACTGAACATTGAACGACTTACAACTGCTGTAGAAAGTATGTGAAATTCTTCTAAGGACAAAAAGATTATTAAGGGGCAAAAAATTCGATTTAGTGTAAAAAGATTCTCCTAGAGCAAACAAAAGAAGAAATCAATTTTTTTATTTTGTACCGAAAATTTGGGGGGGGGGGGGGACAGTAGCCCCCCCTAAATATGAAATTATCGAAAAAATATTATTATATTCGGATTTTGCTATCAATGGTGAGCTATTTCACATTAACAGAAATATTTTATTGCCCCCGTTAAATAAATAAAAGGGTACCAATTTTCAATAATTCATAGAGGGCGTCACAGTGAAATTATAGCAATGCACAAAAAACCAATTGTAGAAGATTCACAGCTCTATCAGCTTAAAAAGTTAAACAAAAACGTGTGGGCAGTTTTTGAGAAATATTTTTTTGAAAAATTCCAAAATTTTGGAGTGATGTCATTGCGATCGTTTTTATATTTTCAAAATTAATTATATTTCATGGTATAGTACCCTTGAAACAAGATGTAGTTGATTCCAATCAGATAACTGGTTTTTGAATAAATGGGCGTTAAAGTCGAAATGTTCAAAAATTCGTAGCGGCCGCCATTTTAAAGCTAGAGAGTTCGGTAAAAAACGTTTGATTTGTCCTAAGGCCTTCTTTAATCCCCACTATTAAAATTTCCAAAATTCAGTTTCTGAAGAAAATGCTACCAAAAAAACATGTCTAACTTCCGCTTCCGGTTTCGGTTTTTTTTTAAAGCTTATTTTGTCGGTGAATTTTTGATATACCCCCTCATTCCAAAGCACATAAAAACCGGTCCAGCCGTTAAATAAATAAAAGAGTACCAATTTTCAATTTTCAAAAATTCATAGAGGGCGTCACAGTGGAATTATAGCAATGCGCAAAAAAACAAATTGTAAAAGATTCCCAACTCTATCAGCTTAAAAAGTTTAAACAAAACCGTGTGGGCAGTTTTTGCGAAATATTTTTTTGAAAAATTCCAAAATTTTGGAGTGATGTCATTGCGATCGTTTTTATATTTTCAAAATTAATTATATTTCATGGTATAGTACCCTTGAAGGGCTACCAAACAAGATGTAGTTGATTCCAATCAGATAACTGGTTTTTGAATAAATGGGCGTTAAAGTCGAAATGTTCAAAAATTCGTAGCGGCCGCCATTTTAAAGCTAGAGAGTTCGGTAAAAAACGTTTGATTTGTCCTAAGGCCTTCTTTAATCCCCACTATTAAAATTTCCAAAATTCAGTTTCTGAAGAAAATGCTACCAAAAAAACATGTCTAACTTCCGCTTCCGGTTTCGGTTTTTTTTTAAAGCTTATTTTGTCGGTGAATTTTTGATATACCCCCTCATTCCAAAGCACATAAAAACCGGTCCAGCCGTTAAATAAATAAAAGAGTACCAATTTTCAATTTTCAAAAATTCATAGAGGGCGTCACAGTGGAATTATAGCAATGCGCAAAAAAACAAATTGTAAAAGATTCCCAACTCTATCAGCTTAAAAAGTTTAAACAAAAACGTGTGGGCAGTTTTTGAGAAATATTTTTTTGAAAAATTCCAAAATTTTGGAGTGATGTCATTGCGATCGTTTTTATATTTTCAAAATTAATTATATTTCATGGTATAGTACCCTTGAAGGGCTACCAAACAAGATGTAGTTGATTCCAATCAGATAACTGGTTTTTGAGTAAATGGGCATTAAAGTCGAAATGTTAAAAAATTCGTAGCGGCCGCCATTTTAAAGCTAGAGAGTTCGGTAAAAAATCGTTTAATTTGTCCTAAGGCCTTCTTTAATCTCCACTATTAAAATTTCCAAAATTCAGTTTCTGAAAAAAATGCTACCAAAAAAACACGTCTAAGTTCCGCTTCCGGTTTCGGTTTTTTTTAAACTAATTTTGTCGGTGAATTTTTGATATACCCCCTCATTCCAAAGCACATCAAAATCGGTCCAGCCGTTCCGGAGATATGGAGCGTAACCCACCCACCCACCCACAGACACAACAGACAGACATTTTTCAAAAACTACTTTTTTGGGGTCCATGGTCCCCGACTATTTCCGTTAAAATCTCAACTTTGAAATTTTGCATGAAATCAATACTTCCCTATACTGAAAGTATAGGAAGGCCAAGGGAAAAATAGGCCCTCAAAATATGCGGCATCTTAAAATTAAATTCTGCTATCACTAAAGAGTAATTTACGTTAAACACAAATGTTGGTTACATGGCGGTGTTGACTTCTTCTCCGGCTCAGACTTTTGAAGAGCACGTGATGAGACGAAAAAAAACTAGTTTCCTCGATAAGGGGCCTCACGTTGGGCGCCAATAGTTTAAATAACATTAATTTTTCATTTTCAAAAATTTATAGATATTGTCACAGCGAATGCAGCACACTAGAGCCAATATTAAATTGTATCCCAATTCTACCTTTATAAACCCATAAAGTTACAATAAACCCTGGAGGCAGTTTGATGTTATACTATTTTGAAGATTTATAAGATTTTGTAAATATTTTCATATCATTGTTTTTATCGCCTGGAGCTATAAAAATAACACATTTTATACCGATCTTCGAACTAGTTTTTGAGTAAAGAAGCGCTAAGTCAAAATTTTGAAAAATCGGAGCGCCGCTATTTTAAAGCTAGACAAGTCCGAAAAAAGCGTTGGAATTGCTTTAAAAGCCTTCTCTCGATTCCCGTTTTCGAATTTTAAAAAATCCGCTTTTAGAAAACTAATACCAATAAAAGATGTCTAACTTCTGCTTCTGATTTCGGATCAGAATCGGGCCATTCATTCGAGGAAACGGAGGATACGAAAGAAATAACAAACACACTCACCCACTCCCAGATCGACAGATTAAAAAAAAAAACCTGTTATGAGTTTATTGAGGTCTACAACATATGTTTCCGTCAAAATCTCGAAACCGAAAATTTTCATTACAGTAAGTATAGGAGAGTAAAAATTGATTTCACTTTTTTACATACCCTACACGTAAGTATCGCGAGGAAGAAAGCAGAATAAAGTCCCAAAACTTTAAGAAGAATTAACTTGCCAACGGCAAAAAAGGCCAGTAAAATTGAATCCACTTTCTTTTGGATTTTTCGAGGAATTATTTATCTCAGCCGTGAAACAATCTGTTACCAGGGAGCATCGTATTAAATGAAAATAAAATAAACTTCAGTGAAACCTGAGCCCTTCAAAAGTAAATGTCGTTACCCGAGCTAAAACCTAATAACGAAAACAGCCTTGGACCTGTAAAAGCTTAACTTCCTCTTTGCTTCAGCACACAAAAGGATCAAGGAAGTAAATAAATAAAGAAGGCCTCTTAGATGGAACATTAGAGAACAAATGTCTCTACAGATAAGAGATAATGTCGAACGAGAGTCGGAGCTTGAATGACAAGTTGATGGTAACAATGGAAATGAATCGGGACAATGTTGCTTCCCTTTTGCTCATACCTCTTAGCTAAGCTGCTGGTTTTATTCGTGCAGGTGCTCGTATTATTTCTGCCGCGAGCTCAAAAAATTAAGGCTTTTTTGTATTCCGGAAAGGTTTTTTGGAGGTTCATTTCTAAAATGAATATCTTTAGTAATTGGCTTAGAAAATCTATGGGATTTTATATCGGAAAATTGCCCTTCGGTCTCATAAATGTCAAGAGAGTACGGTTGGAATTTTTAATATTCGCTCCCTTCTTATTTTGATCATTACTGTTATGAAATTGGAAAAAGTTTAAAGCAATTAATGGCCAATTAAAAAATTCAGAAGAAGTTAAAAATGTGCAAACACGTAGGAAGTTTCTCTTCCTGCTTAGGTACATTTCATTAATTACCTACAACCTATACAGTATACAATATACATACTATATACAGTGTGTAAATTAAGTAACGCATAAATTCATTTACTCAGCTATTAGCAATTTTTGAGAAAAATGCTGGGACAAGTCACTTTTTATTTTCATTTTGGCACATTTTTGAGTAAAACTATTTTTTTGTAAACTTCAAAATGGCGGCCGTGCGCCATCTTGGAAAACTATTACTGAGGAGAGTACAGTTGCAAATTTTCAAATATTTTTATCCACCCAAAACAAAATGGCGGCCTGTCAAAACTTTACTTGTTTACTTGTTGGAACAAAATTAGAAGTTTAATGTAATAATGAATAACAATTTAACCTATTTATTATTGTTTATTATTGTATGTATATTGTATATTATTTATCATTCATTTCTTGGCACATAAAAAGTAGGTTATAAAATTCCTGCCTTACATTTTCATAAGTTTCTGGAGTGATATTTCTGCAAACTTCTGTAATGCGTTGCTCCAGTTCTTCAATTGTTTCTGGGCAGGTTCTGTACACTTTCGATTTCAGATATTCCCATAGAAAAAATCTAAGGAAGTTAAATCTGGGGAGTGAGACGGCTATTCTACAGGCTCCCGCCTACCACTCCATCTTCCAAGAAAATGTCCGTTGAGAAAGTCAGAAACAAACCTATAATAATGAGGCGGCGCACCGTCTTGTTGGAACATAACGTTTTCAATATTACTTCAAGCCACCTGAAATATTTCTGGGAAAATTTAATCCTGCAAATGAATAAGTGGACTACTGGATAAGAAAATCAAAACAATTTTGAACTGAGTGAGTCCATTTGTTTAAAATCCGCCATTTTGTTATGGCTGAATATTTTTCTTTGAAATTCTAGGATCAGACGCAGATCTAAAAGACCTTTCCAATGAGGTGTCACTCGACCCCCCTTTCCATTTATAAAAAAAATTCAAAATGGCGCCCAGTCGCTATTTTGGATGATACAAAATTTTAATATAGTCTGAAAAATTGTATTTAATTTCCCATTACAGCACACCAAATTTTATAGAAAAATATCACGTCGTTCAAAAGTTAGTTGGGCGGGGAGGGGGTTACTTTATGGACACAGTGTATACATGTACACATGCACATATGTATTTTGATATTATGTACGTATGTATAATTTAGTTATCAAAAGGCAGAAACAAGTACGTTGGGCTTCCTGTAGGGGATTACTGTACGACTTTGAATGGGCTTTTCTGTCAATTTTATTGAAGAGTCTCGCTTATGCAATAATACAGAAAGCATTGTGATCTATCTGCTGATGCATTACGTTATCTGGAAATTACACGCGAGTTGTCAAGTTGGCATTGCGGTGTGGCTAAGTACATAACACCGCTGTCTCGCATTTGATTTCATATAAGCTGGTAAACTACCCGCGACCGAACAGGAGGAACGGAGACGGAAATGCAGGTGCTGGTCGTGTCTACAGCGCCGCTGCCACATCAGCAGGAAATAGCGGAAATAACGTTACAGCTGACGCGCCTCTCAAACGGAATTGGTGATGCAGAAGACAGGAAGATGAAATGTAACGCGATATCATCTGATACACTTTTTATTTATTTATAGCCTTCTCGCTTTGGTGCCCTCCGGATATCAGGGCCTATTGAAATACATCTTTCGCATTGTTGTGTGGAATAATTAAAACTGAAAAGGGTAAATATTTGCTTGTAACCCGGATTCTGTTTCAGCAACACCTTGGAACCTGAAATACATTGCAAACCGTGCTGAATTTCCTGAAAAAACAAAGTCAGCCGCATTTTTCGTTATAAAATTTAATTTCAAAAATAGTTTTCCAGAAAATCGCTTAAAAGTGACGGTCCGCCTGACCTGCGGAGGTTTAGTCGCGGTACACCTACCCAATTTTATTTTTCAACATAATCTCCTGTCCTAGGAGATGTATGTGCTTTATTCAGAGCCACGATTAGGGTTTCCGGCCTTCCGCTTTTCGATTCGAGTTTCCGGTTTTTAGTGTTAGGCTTAGGCTGTTTTTCTAAAGGAAAAACTCTGGTTGCTCGTGTCTCTACTGTTTTTGTTAAAAGCACCCTAAGAGAAAAAAGTGGAAAATTGACAGAAGCAATTAGACAAATCGTTTTATTTTAGTGAAAAGAAACGTATAAAACTAAGTTTCGCTTTGAGTAACTCAGATATTTTCAGGCAATGCTTGTTTGAACCGTAAGTTCAAATAAAAAACACAAAAGGGTTGACCATGAAAAATAAAAATACTGTCTTTGTATGCTTTAGAATTTATTAACAGTGTCACTACAACTGAAATGTTTTGTTCATGCAAAGACAGTAATTTTACTTTCCTAGACCAACCCGTATGTATTTGTTATTTGAACATATTTTATTATTTGCAGAAATTATTAAAACATGTTTTTGGGACAAGGTTTCCAACGTTCATGTCTAATTCTGTATGTATGTATGTAGGATTTAAATTATTCACAAACAACATCAATATTCGCGACCGGTGCCAGCGATGAAATGGTGCATAAAGTCTCAAGCTTCAGAGCTACTCCGCTAAACATGAGTGGGTTCGATTCCCACTGAACGCACGTTCCCTGGCTACGTGTATTTGTCTTTTTGATTAAGGCGTGTTAGATAGTAGATGGATATTGCATAACTCTCCTAATATTTTCCATTACCATCTAGTATTAATTAATGAAAACTGCAGACGGAAATTCCAGCAGGTTTTGTTATAAATTGTTTATTATTTTAGGACAATATAGAACTTGATTTTAGGACAATTTAGGGACATTTTTTTAGATAAACAAAGCATGGCTTTATTTATTAAGCAAATTGCATATAGTAATGGTTATAATACTAATCTTATTGATACATTAACTAAACAAAAAGATTATAAATTAGCCATTCAAAAAATTTATCCGAATACTCCAACTTCATCCGATACAATTAAATATGCCTCGATCCCATATTTTGGTGACAAATCACAAAACATTGCTAAAATTATAAACCAAACAAATAAATATGAAGTAAGTTTTAAAACAACTAGAAACATCTTAAACAATCTAAGTTGCAGGCTTCCGCGGCCGTTGTTCATAACAGCTAGGCTTCCGGGTTGGAGCCGCGTCATCGGTGCATGAACTGCCGACGTTTCGTCCTCGGTTCCACGGGACATCTTCAGGGCTGTGGTCACTTTGGGATCTGGAACACAACTGGCGAAACCGGTGCAGGCACCGGGTTTATAAGGGACGGGTGGGTAACTAGGTGTGAATGCTGGGTCTGTGATTGGCTGTCGGGCTGTAGGGGTTGAGCGGTTGCAGGGCGGGGCTTGGATTTACTCGGAAATAAAAGTTTGTAGGTATTGTGCAGGGGATAGCTGTGGTCTCGGTTAATATTGTTAGGAGTTTTGTGTATTTCTATGGATTCACGGATCACACGGTTGAGGTAGGTGGAAGAACGGGCTAGGATTTTGGTCTTATCAAATTGAATGTTATCATATTGAATGTTTATGTTCTGCGATAGCCGACTCTGCGGGACGTTGCAGTCGAGTGCAGCGCTCGTGTTCAGAAACTCGAACGCTGATCGGCCTCTTCGTCTCACCGATGTAGGCTTTCCCACAGGAGCAAGGTACACTATACACACCGCAGGATTGGATGGTAGGTAACTTGTCTTTGGTCGGAGGAAGGAAATTGGGACAGTTTTTGAAAGGGAGTAAAAACGGTTTTTATGTTTTGTTGTTTAAGTAGTCTGCTGATGCGGTCGGTGGTTTTGTGTATGTAAGGTAGAAATGCTATAGAGGTAGGTGGTGTAGGAGTATTGGTACGTTCTGTGTCTGCGGGTTGGGCCTTTTGAGTAATAGCGTGTTAGATGTCTCGTTTGTTGTAGCTGTTTTGGGAAAGGACAGTCGTAATGTGGTTGAGTTCGTCTTTTAGGTGGGATGGTTCAGAAATGGCAAAGGCTCGGTTAACTAAGGAATTGATGACAGAACGTTTCTGGGCGGGATGATGATGGGAATGTGCGTTTAGGTAGCGGTCAGTGTGTGTAGGTTTGCGGTACACGGAATGTCCCAGTTTGCCGTCAGGGCGACGACTCACTAGGACGTCGAGGAAAGGAAGGTTGTCATTGGATTCAATCTCCATAGTAAAATGGATGCTGGCATGTTGGGAATTTAGGTGAGACAGAAAGTCGGAAAGGGAATCCCGTCCATGAGGCCAGATAACGAAGGTATCATCGACGTATCTGAACCAACATTTAAGTTTTAAAGGTGCGGAGTCTAGGGCTTCCTGTTCGAATGCTTCATAAAAATGCAACGACAGGAGAGAGTGGGGAATCCATGGCAGCACCCGACACTTGTTCGTAATACTGTCCACGGAATAGAAAATAGGTGGAAGCTAGGCAATTTTCTACTAGGAGGGACAAGTCAGTGGGTTGGTTGTGTAAGGAAAGTATGTCCTGGATTAAAGAAATGGAATCAGGGATAGGAACCTTAGTGAACAGGGATTCGACATCAAAACTGACTAAGATGTCCTCAGGATTCATAGACAAATTTTGAAGTCGTTGAACAAAATGGTTGGAATTTAGGACGAAAGAATCAGTTTTGCTAACATAAGGTTTAAGAATTTAGGAAAGGTATTTCGAAAGTTTATAAGTGGGGCAGTTGATAGCACTAACAATGGGACGTAAAGGAATATTAGGTTTGTGGATTTTAGGAAGTCCGTACAGTCTTGGTGTCTGAGAATGTCTGGGAATTAAGGATTTTTGAATTTCTTTTGGAATTGAAGAGGATTTTATAAGAGTAGATGTGGATTTTTCGATGCGGGATGTTGGGTTGGAGGATAATGTGCGGTAAGCGTCATCGTCGAGTAGTGACCACAGCCCTGAAGATGTCCCGTGGAACCGAGGACGAAACGTCGGCAGTTCATGCACCGATGACGCGGCTTCAACCCGGAAGCCTAGCTGTTATTAACATCTTAAACACTTTGTTTAATGCAAAATCAAAAACAGATGATTTGCTAAAATCAGTCATCTGCAGACGATTACCGAGATCAAGTCACCAAGTTCTATTGCTATAACAACACTAACTGTTTACTTTTTCATATAACCTTTGACAATGGCATGCAAACATGCCGAAATACGTATAGAGTTAAAATAAATATTGTTAAAGTAATTAAGTATTTTATATACAGATAATCATTAAAACATGACTTTCTCTTTTTTTCTCTCTTTATTAATTTAAACAAATTTCAGTTTGGCAAATTCTTGTGAATTGAGTGAATAAATTCGTCAATACTTTTACAAGAATTCCATTTATTCAATTTTAGTTTAATTTTTCAATTCTCTAAAACCTAAAATTTGATTGGTTTATTTAGTAGGATGAAACGGCGCGAAAATTTAAAGTTTAGCTATTACGTTTACAAACAATTTGGCGAATTGACCTCAATTTGAAATCGCCAAATGACAAAATTCGCCATTTGAAGAGCTTCAGCCCTAAATTTCTTTCTGTAACAAAATAGCTAATTGTGTCAAAAGGGAAGAAAGTTATACTTTTTTTCCCGCGGGTGTTGCCCTTCGGCTCGTGAAATAAAGCACGTAAGGAAAAAAAAGGACTTTGTTCCCGAGTTTCACATATGATTCTTTCGTCGATTTTAAGAAATTTATCACAAAAGCATTCATTTTCAAATAATTAATTATTTAATTTGACAGTTGTGTAAAAACCGACTGTTGAAAATACGATGCCTGTTATCCACGGTAACCAAGACGTATCTATGATATACAAGACGTATCCAAGGAAAATAAACAAGGCGTAACAACATTCGCATTTAAAAGCAGTAGTAAAGTCAGTTTGCCTCCCGGCGGAAGACAAAGTTTTTTATTCCCGCTAAGCAGCAATTGTCAACTTTCGACGTCAAAATAAAGGTCGAAAAGAGTACTTTATAGCAAGGTCGACGAAATAAAATATCCGCGTTTTCAAGCGAAAAGGTCTCAGCCACAAGAGTAAAATTGGAACTACCAAAACGATGATCAGTGTTAGTTTTGTACATTGACGGCAGAAGCTTTCTTTACATATTTTGCATTATTAATACATTTTTAAACCAGAGTTGTTTAAAATTTTATAGCAATAAATGTTGTGCAGTTCCACAGTGCAGTAATAGGAAACGTGGCTACAATGTTAAGAAAGCAGTGGCAAATTGTATTAATTGTTCAACGCTATAGTAAAACTGCGTTGCGGAATGCCTTGACCCTTGATATGAATACTTGTTTTGTTTTGAAGTAAACGTCAACGTGAAGTTTCAGACAGTAAAAAAATAAAGCTCAAACAATGAATGAAAGTATTCTAAAAAGTACGGTAAAGTAGGTTGTGTTACTGTATATTGTTGAGTAATCTTTCCAAATCACGCTCGCAATCAAAATTTTTTAAGACAATGTTTTGTAGGTTATTGGTATCTTATTTTTGTAGTATTTCTTGGTATTTATTTTGTTTATTTACCAACAAATTTTTAAATCAAAAATTAAAAAATTTAAAAAAAATATTTTCTATCTGACGCGCAAAAAATGTGTTTTAAATCTGTTAAATCTGAAAAAATTTTATTTAAGGCAAAGTTTAGAACAACTCGCGTTTTTCCACAAATTTTAGGTTTTGTAGGATATTTAGGACAACTGGGATCCGTGTGTAGAGTGGATGTGAATTCACTTCGATTTCATTTCCAAATTACGTTGTTCGATTTCTGTTACACTGAACACGACGGTTAAGAGGAAACAGAAAGATAATTATATAATTTAAAGGACATTTCACTAAAGTATGCATATGTAAATAATTCAAGTCAAGAGGCCATACTCCACTTGGAAATAATTAAATTTGTAGAGCTAGACCTTTTCAACATGGACCCATGTCGACAAGGAAATATCTCATTTTGATGCGCATTAATGATTATGAACAAACTATTTAAATGGTTTAAAACTTAAGTAGCATCAGAACTCAGAGCGATTTGTGATTAATCCCTAGTAAACATATCCTTTTTTGTAAACGTACAGAATTTTCAGACCCAAAACAATAGAAATTTTTGGAAATTTTGTCAATTTTTAAATTGTTCAACACTTTTGGAAATATTTTAAATTCTCAACAATAAACTATTTGAAAATATTTGATTTTTAGTAGTTGCTAATTACAAACAATATTTATTCGCTAAAATCTAAAATATTTGAAATTTTTTTAATTATTTCAGAAGTATTAAAGATTTTTATAAATTGTTTATATTATTGACAATTTTATACAAATGTAGAAAATTCACTTAAATTCACAAAAGTTTTTGAAAAATTAACCAAAATCTGTTTTTGTTAGCGTCAAGCGGTTATTCATAACTGCAATGGCGTGTCCAAGTGGTGATTCAATAAAAATGCTGTAATGTAACGATTAATACACATCAGAATCACCACTCGCCTCGTCCTGAGCGGTTGTGTTTCATAATCATAGTATTTCTGTTGTTATAATTATTAGTAAAAGTGTATTGAGTGTGGTTATTGTATTCTTTAAGCTTTTGTTCATTAATAAAAAACCAATACTGTTTCTAAAAATTTTGAAAATATGGATTAGGAAAATTAAAATTTTTTTGAAAGTTTTTGTAAATTTTTAAAATTAAAAAAAGTTTAAAAATGTTTGCAAATTTTAAACCATCTTTAAAAAATATGGTAAATTCTAAAAACTATAAACACTGAACATTTTCAAAACTATTTAAAATTGTTAAAAATTGTGATTTTATGAAAAATTGTGATTTTGTGAAAAATTTTATTTTTTTTAAATTTTTTTAATTTTTGAAAAATTTGAACACCTGAAAGACACCTTAGTGACATAAATAATACTAGAAAAACCAGTTTTCCCCTCACGCTTTTACTCATAACTTCTTTTAAAATACGCAAACTTTTGATATCAAATGCCACTTAATAATAAACAAGCTGTGTCGAAATGTAAGAATCGTCTGTCGTCACCAAAAGTTAAGACAGGGTAAAGGAATCCCGATTAAATATATAGATTGGTTGCCTAAGGCGCAAGTGCTTACACAGAAGAAAAGATTCCCCAAAAAAACAAGAAAAATGTTTGAAACAAAAAGCGGGATAAAAGTTAAATAAACTTAGCACGTTGCCCCTTTTACATAGAACTGCCTTAACAGAGAGTTTCAAAATGTTTTTGGAACTCATAAATACGTGCTAAAAAAGCAGGCTTCCAATAAGCTGAACATCTTCTGTGAATATGAATTTGCTTATCTGCATTAACAAGCGTAACGGTCCAATGTACAAACAAATCTACACCTTATATACAGGGTCGCTATTAAAGATGGAACCAAAGCTCTCCTGCTAAAACGGTTTGAGATATAGATATGAAAATTGGAAGGCTTCCATTTGAAATTATTTCGCAAATTTTGAGTTTAAAAAAAATTTGTTTTGACACATGATTTTTGAGCGCGGCCGCCATCTTGAATTTTTTTAAATGGCAACATGGGCTTTGTGATACATCATTAGAAAGCTTATTTTTTTCTCTTTCGTACTACCTTAATCATGTATAGTGTTAAAGTAGAAAATAATGCAGAAAAATTAGAAAAACATTTGCCATATTTCACGAAATTAATGTTTATTTGTCACGTAATACAATAGTTGTAAGGAAACAAACCATATGTACTGTGTTGTTTGTCACTTATTAAACCCCTGCTAATTGTTTTTTGTTTATTTTTGATGTTTCGTTATTGCAAAGGTATCTAGATTTAAAGTGCAATACATTAGCCAGCCACGCATACAGCATTATTTTCTACTTTAACACCATACATGATTAAGGTAGTAAGAAAGAGAAAAAAATAAGCTTTCTAATGATGTATCACAAAGACCATGTTGCCATTTAAAAAAATTCAAGATGGCGGCCGCGCTCAAAAATCATTTTTTTAACCTCAAAATATGCGATTAAATTTGAAATGGAGGCCTTCCAATTTTCATATCTATATCTCAAACCGTTTTAGCAGGAGAGCTTTGGTTCCATCTTTAATAGCGACCCTGTATAATGAAGGCGTAAATATGTGGCTTTTAGTAGCGGAGGCCCCTCACCATTAAATGTTGAGACAGGTGGAAGGGATGTGGATTTACTATATAGATTATTAAATTAAAATTTTAAGTATCTCAGAATAGCCAAAACTAAAACATAAATATCTAAAATAATTGCAACCGGTGCCGAAATTTAGGGTGGGGCGAAAGCGAATTCCGCCCCAGACGTAACGTTTTAAAGGGCACAATTTTATTGTATAATTTTTATGGAGCCGACTTCTTTGTCGCTTGATAGTTGCCGACAATAAAAATTTTGTGCGGTACGTTTGCATGGAAATAGGAAAGGCTCATACCGTTGGATAATCGCACGTCTCCCCCCCCCCCATACCATGCAGACATGGGTGTTTTTCTAGAATTTATCGTACAAATTTTACATGTACAGTATATAGAAAAAAGTAAATATACCAATTAAAACCTTATAAACAATTTATTTATAAATTCTAGCTTTACCTCGTTGAAGTCCATATTTATTTATTTTAACCTTATACGTATTTCGGCATGTTTGCATGTTGACAGTGGCATGTAAACATGCCGAAATACGTATAAGGTTAAAATAAATAAATATTGTTGAAGTAATTAAGTATTTTATATACCTATACCTAATCAAAACTTATAAACAATATTTATTCTCCAACATCCAAAATTGATTTTAGAATTTGATGAAACTTCCACAAAAGTTGAAATAAATCCGAAATCCTTGAAGACGATTACATACCCTTCCTACAGCTGTACACCGTATACCGAGGAAGGTAAAAAGATCAGTCTAACTGTACGTATAAAGGAGTTTTCAAGAAACTGTAACGCTTTTTATAGACTTTCTTTTACAAACAGGATAAAACAAATTCTCCTTTGATGTTGAATAAAAATATTTTATTCGCCTCTGGGATAATCTTTGGGCCATGCAAATACAAATTCTATGCGTGTTACTGAAAATTCTTTAATTACCGTCAGTAAGGTTTCTCCTGTTCTAATTTTTAAAGGTAAATAATAACTTCCAGCCTTAGTGGTTACGTTTAAACAACAAAACTGATTAAATTTTCTTAATCCTAAGGACAACTTATTTTATTACTTTCTTTTTACTTACCGATGCTTCTACTGAAGTAAGGAAAGTTATGGTTTAATGCAAATTTTTGAATGTCAGATTTTAGCGGAAATACGCGTTTTGGGGACCCAGGGACCCAAAAAAGTGGTTTTTAGAAACTGTCTGTCCGAGGGTGGGTGAGTGGGTGGGTGTGTTCGTTCCCTTATATCTCCGGAACCCTTTGACCGATTTTTATAAGGTTTGGTGTGTGGCAGTTTCTTAGTTGCAGGTAGTTCTTCGTAAGGTTGTTAATCAATACCGGAACCGAAAACGGAAATTAGACCAGTTTTTTTGGTAGCTTTTTTCTAAACACATATGTTGTATCTTCATAATAAAGGCCGCTACAAATTTTTAAAAATTTTAACTTTAATGTCCTATTACTCAAAACAAAAATATCCAATCAATATAAATTATCATATTATTTGATAGCTCTTAATAAGTATAATCAAGTAATATAAAAATATGTTTGGTAAAATGAAAATTGTAAATATACTAGAGGCTCAAAGTTCTAGACATTTTCAGAAAAAAAAATTCCTCAAAAACCGCCCACAACATTCTTTTTAATTTTCTGAGCCGATAGAGCTTGCAATGAACTACAAATTTGTTTTCTACTAATCTTCCAACACTCTAACGCCCTCCAGGAATTTTTGAAAGTTTTGGAATTGACGCGTTTTTCCGTAAGTTACGCGAATAAATAATTATATATTTAATTCTTTGCATATTTTTGATGACTCTATAAATAAAGTTATTATAAGCATTTTGATCCGCGCATTACCTACCGCTTTTATGTATTCAGCGAGCGCGCACCGTACGTAACCGACGCCTTGAGTCTGGAGCGAGCGGCTTGTACAGGCTTTTAAGATGACTAGTAAATGTAAATTGCCATCCCTTCTTAACGCGAGAAAATTTAAAACGTAAAAAGTATGAAAAAGTACCAGCGACCTGTTTCGCCCACTTCTTTTTGATTCATATTTTACATTTCGAAAATTGTTTTGTTGTTTTAAGGGTACTTTGCAGACTTACCTAAAACAAAAAATAATGGTTCGAGTGCTATAGACGATTTAGAACAGGAGAGTTTTAAATCTTACGTTTGGGTTGCGCCCAACTTAAACCGGTGCGGTTAAAAGCCGTTCAAGGCGGTTAACCGACGTGTTGATTCTTAAACCAGTACGGTTAAAAAGCCGTTCAGGGCGGTTCAGAAGCCGTTTGAAGCGGTTAACAGAACTGTTGATTTTTAAACTAGTACACTTGAATGAACTGTCTCGATAGAATAAGTTATAAGCATAAAGTTATGTTATATGTATTTGTCCTGTTTCACGCCACCACTGGGATTGCACGCGCATAAGCCCCGCGCCTCTGCGCTTCCCGGATCCCGAGTCATTCTGATCCCGGAGTTAAGTTAGTCAGCCCTCAACCATCTTACGCTGCAGTCGTATTGTGCAACGCTCCCGTCACGAGTTATCGAATATGTAAATTCAACACCTTCTAGGAAAGCCTAGATTGGTACCCCTCACCGAGGCGATGATCTCGTTTATTGCAACGTTGCTATATCATGTTTGTAACTAATCTAACCATATATCTATCTTCATTCATATAACCTTGTTTATAGCTGCAATCTGCGGTCAATTCTATTTTACTCAATATATTTTATGTTCAAATTAAACATTGAGACTCATTTGACATTGGTACTTAGCCTCAACAAAATTATAAGCATATATTGTAAACTCCATCTAGGTGGAAAGCCGAAGGTAAGTCATCCCCAAGAAAGCTGTCTACAAGGGAGGTTCCTGTTTCTTCCGCCCCCCCCCCGTACATCGGCCTATCTTCCTGCTTCAACAGTCCTTATTAACCCATCAAAAACAGGTGGCGCCCTCTTTAATCAACCTAAATATTCAATCCCAAGTTTATTTGCGAAGAGCCCTTCCGTTTTATCGATCGAACCACCCCTTCTTCGACTTTGAGCTAAGCCGCGTGCACCCCTTTTGTTACGGGGGCTCTAACAAATATATCGTCCAATTCCCTTGGACCCCTTTTTACCATTTGGCCCGTAAGAGTTATAATATGCTTATATAGCAATCAAAACCCTTTCTATATCTACCGAAGTTGCGGTCGAGGTGGCTTTATTTGACCTTGACTGTATCAATTTTTTCTAGGTTCGCGGTTAGGTCTCGGGGGTGAATCTGCTGGACCAGATGTAAATCTGTTTAATTTCAACTTTAGTTAACCTACTGACCCCAGCTGCTATTTACTTTTTATTTTTCAAAATGTCGCCAAAGCATTTTGCAAGTAACAAAAATATACAGGGTTTTTCAACGAAAAGTAGCCACCCTCAGCATCTTTCAAAATTATTTTTTGCTTGAAAATCGCCAAGATATGTCAACAAAGACAGCAAAGGGGACATCTTTTTAGGTAAAATCCGGACGTCTGTCATCAACCCCTTAGCCGCCACAGCCACCCCCTCTAAAATTTCAAATGGCAC
The DNA here is from genome assembly GCA_958336395.1 of Ctenicera cuprea. Lineage (NCBI taxonomy): Eukaryota > Metazoa > Arthropoda > Insecta > Coleoptera > Elateridae > Ctenicera > Ctenicera cuprea. The sequence continues at coordinate 11,350,695 of OY284488.1, forward strand.
CATACCATGTGTGGCACATCGTTGGAAAGGTAATTTAATAAGGAATTCATTCTACTGCTTAATTTTTTTATTCACTTGAAATTGAGACATAAAAAAAATAAAAACTATATTTTGTTTATTTCGATTAAGCTGCTGAATATAGCAATTACCGTTAAAGTAATTGTTCAAAATGACTTCCGTTAACTTCCATACAATAATACAGACGACTTTGAAAGAGAGAACGAACATTTGCGAGAACTTGCGGTGTCAATTGTCGACATTCTTCTATTATTCTCTGCCTAAGATCTTCAATGTTGGCCGGCTGTGTTGCGTATACTTTGGATTTCAAGTGCCCCCATAAGAAATAATCCAACGGAGACAGGTCGGGTGATCTAGCCGGCCATTCGATGGGACCACGTCTTCCAATCCATCGTCCACGAAACCGATTGTTCAAAAATTCTCGAAGGGGAGTCACATAGTGAGAAGGTGCATGGTGCACCTTGCTGGAAAACTAGTTCATTTTCAAACAAATGTTCGTCATTTTCCAGTAGTTCTGTTATACGCGGATCAACAGTGGTGTCAAGAAGCTCAAGGTAAATATTGCCATTCAAATTACCGTCAATAAAAAACGGGCCAACGATGTGGTCTCCTAGAATACCTGCCCAAACGTTAAGTTTCTGTGGATATTGGGTATGGGTTTCCCTATACCAATACGGATTCGTGTCTGACCAATACCTACAGTTATGCCTGTTGACTTCTCCGTTCAAAAAAAACGTACACTCATCGCTGAAACAGATATTGTACAACAAGTTCACGTTGTTCAATAGATTATTAGACATAATTTTGCAAAACTCTAGTCTTCGATCATTGTCGTCTTCGTTTAGTTTTATCTTGTATGGGTGAAATTTGTGCTTTTTTAAAATTCTCCATACACTGCTTGTTGAAACCCCCGATACCTGGGAAAGTTGATTTAAAGACTGATTGTTATCCATTGCAACGTGTCCCAAAACAGCAACTTCAACAGGTTCATTAATAATTGGTCTTTCTGGTTGATGTTTTTTGTTTGTCACTGAGCCAGTTTCCATGAACTTTTGCCTCAACTTTATAACATACTGATGGCGAATGAATTTATCGGCATGAATTTCATTGAAAGCACGCGCTGCAGCTCGTGCACAGTCGTTGTTTTTGAAATAAAAACGCACAATCTCGATTCTTTCGGCAGTGGTGTAAACCATGTTGATACTTTTATAATATTCAAAATGAACTGAATGTTGACTGACAGATGAAAAAACAAAAGATGAAACCAAAGCATCTGTAGGTACTGCTATATTCAGCAGCTTAACCGAAATAAACAAAATATAGTTTTTATTTTTATTATGTCTCAATTTCAGGTGAATAAAAAAATTAAGCAGTAGAATGAATTCCTTATTAAATTACCTTTCCAACGATGTGCCACACATGGTATGGTGCCATTTGAAAATTTAGAGGGGGTGGCTGTGGCGGCTAAGGGGTTGATGACAGACGTCCGGATTTTACGTAAAAAGATGTCCCCCTTGCTGTCTTTGTTGACATATCTTGACGATTTTCAAGCAAAAAAAATTATGAAAGATGCTGCGGGTGGCTACTTTTCGTATGCTTAAAAGTAGTACTAAAACACACAAAATTTTGTGCTAAAATATTAAGTCGTTTCAAAGTTAGCAATGAGGAGAGGAGTTGCCTTACAGACACACTAATTAACACACATTAATATGTATTTGTATTAACAATTGTGGCGAAAACGACAGACAAAGTAGGATTTTGCAGAAATTAAAAGGAAGAGCGGGGCACCAAAAGCGCGCAGGTCAAGGCAACCGCCTAGTGGCTCCGGGCCTGCACTAATATAAGGTTTACAAATTTCATTGCAGCTGAGATTTTAACAGGGCAGAGGTATTAGAAATGTTAGTTTAATACCTACAAACGAGGTGGGGCGTAGCCCGCATGTTCTGCTAGTATTGTTTAAATTATGTTTTCTACTTAACCTTCCCAAAAGTCTTAAAACCTACTTAATTTTCCCCAAACTAATAATTATAAAAAAAAATGCTCAACTAATATAAATATTGTAAGATCTTTTTTGGGGTAAATATCTTGACCTTAACCTTCTTTTAATGGAATTTGATTGAATTGAAAACACTAAAGTTAAATTTCTCAATCTTATTATACCTTCATACTAAAATTAAGGCAAAGCAATCTTCATTCACGTCCAACCATCAAAAGCTTCAACAAATCTCCTCTAAAATCATAAATTTCAATAATTAATTTCATGAAAAGGAAAACGTTTAGTGTAAATGATCGAGTATAGTTTAACCTTTGGCATCAAACGAGTAGGGGCGGGTGTTGGGGTTGGCGGCTCCGCATTGTAGATGTATCAGTCGCAGCATCGGACTAGTAAGTGCGGCGCGTATAATAAGGCATTTTCCCGCAGGGGTCCATATCATGAAATGGGAAGATCAAAGGTTAGGAAGCAAATGACTTGAGCGAGCATCCGAACATAAGAGAGCAGCAGAATGTGCACCGTCACCTTCCCGCGATAACCACTCGACAACCTCACAGATAATCAATTAGGTCGCGAGGAGAGAGCAAGATAATGTACGAAACCCTAAGGTGTTTCTCGTGTAGGAGATGTAGCATGCAAAGTGATTTATCATGTCTGCTCCCTTACCTCGAAGTTTAAGTTCTTGTACAGAACTCGTGAGCAACCAGTTTGACCTGTACGTCTTCAGCTACAAACACGAACTTTCCATTTTCTACAACTGCTAGAGGCTCGACTAACATTATTGGATGAAAATGCAACTGGTGGATCGAGTGAAGCCGACGAACTTCGAAATACTGCATTATTCCGCACCTCTAATAAATAATTCTGTTGAAGGAGAATTAAACAGGATGAGTTGGTAGATTTTCTTCCTATCTTCCCGAAACTCGGAGATTTACAAATTCAAAACTTTATCTGTACACGCATTCATTTCCCAATTTTGTCTATGAATGAAAACATTGAATCATTCATTCATGATTATCACACCAAGTTAGATACGTCTACCTAAATCTCATTTAGATGCGTCAGATAAACGCTGTTTCGTAGGCGAAGTGAGAATTATCGACCGGAGTAACAGCGAAGCAAAACCATATTTAGGCTGCCATATATTAAACTTAATGTAGCGTAAAAATGCAAAAATATATTAATGCTTTTGGTAACATTGCGCTTAGCAACGAATATCATTATCAGGATTGAGATATCCACAAAATATGTTTCCCCATTTTACTTGCAACATTTAAGGTATACGAACGAAAGATCAATACAAACTTAAGCTTGCAAAACTAAATATTTAACTTAAATTGGTGTTTCCATCTTTTAGTACAGAAAAACAAAACCACCTTTTATAAATTATGCGGAGACTAATAAGACCTGGATTTGATGGAGGTGAAAGTTTATAATTTCCACGTAGCGACGCTTCTAAAATTTTAAGCGGTCTAAAATGGTAAAATCGCACTAAAAAATTCAGGATTTTAATTTTAGAATCTTTAGGGAAGCAATAGAAAATTATTTATCATACTTTTCGTACAGAACCGACTGAAGAAGAGACAAACAAGCAACAATGTAAACTCGCCTAAGTTTAATTGTTATGGTCAGGTCACGGTATTAATCGAGTTATGTTTTAGGACCTCAAGATAATTAATTTAACTGTTTACTTACATGTTAATGCAGGCAGGCATGGTAAAGATTTAAATGAAAGGTTGGGCATTAGGATAAGGGTAAATAAAAACAGACGCCCAAAACAGGATTTCTGTAGCAGCTAAGCGTAAATAGTAACTATAGAGCTTAAAATTACTCCGTCCTAAGAAAATAATTTTGAAATATTTCAAAATTTTTGTAAATTTTAAAAATCTGAAAATTTTAAAAATTTAATACCTTTTCTTAAAATTTCGAAATTAAGTAGAAATTAATTTTTTGAAAATTCGAAAATTTTTGGACATTTTAAATATTGAAAATTGTTAAAATTGAAAAATTTTCAAAATTATGGAAATTTTTTGGCTATAACATGCTTATTTTAGTAAACAGCAATGCATATTTTTGAAATTTGGCCATTTTGATTTTAATGCATATTTTCATGAAAAATGCATATTGGAACTTTCGATCATATTATCATATACCGGGTCGCTATTAAAGATGGAACCAAAGCTCTCCTGCTAAAACGGTTTAAGATATAGATATGAAAATTGGAAGGCTTCCATTTGAAATTATTTCGCATATTTTGAGGTTAAAAGAAAATTTTTTTGACACATGATTTTTGAGCGCGGCCGCCATCTTGAATTTTTTTAAATGGCAACATGGGCTTTGTGATACATCACTAGAAAGCTTATTTTTTTCTCTTTCTTACTACCTCAATCATGTATGGTGTTAAAGTAGAAAATAATGCCGTATGCGTGGCTGGCTAATGTATTGCACTTTAAATCTAGATACCTTTGCAATACGAAACGTCAAAAATAAACCAAAAACAATCAGCAGGGGTTTAATAAGTGACAAAAAACACAGTACATATGGTTTGTTTCCTTACAACTATTGTATTACGTGACAAATAAACCTTAATTTCGTGAAATATGGCAAAGGTTTTTCTAATTTTTCTGCATTATTTTCCACTTTAACACCATACCTGATTAAGGTAGTAAGAAAGAGAAAAAAATAAGCTTTCTAATGATGTATCACAAAGCCCATGTTGCCATTTAAAAAAAATTCAAGATGGCGGCCGCGCTCAAAAATCATTTGTCAAAAAAAATTTTTTAACCTCAAAATATGCGAAATAATTTCAAATGGAAGCCTTCCAATTTTCATAGCTATATCTCAAACCGTTTTAGCAGGAGAGCTTTGGTTCCATCTTTAATAGCGACCCTGTACATCTATAATGCATATTTGCTGATTTTCAGCATTTACATAAATATTGGATATTTTGCGTATTTGACTAATTTAAGCATATTTTACATAATTAATGCATATTTCGAATATTTAACAAATTTAACGCATATTTTCGTTAATAATACATATTTTATATTTGGCAATACTGAGCAAACATTAATTACATAATAAATGTTTTGCATATCGGCGTATTCATCATATTTCAGAAATAAAGCATATATTCGATGTTTGACGATTTAACCAAATATTCATAAATAAATAATGCATATTTTGTATATTTGACAATTATAAGCATACTCTAATAAATAATGCATATTTGTTGGTTTTGAGCATTTTTATAAATACCGAATATTTCACAAATTTGGCAATTGTAAGCACATTTTCATAAATTATGTATATTCACCATATTTGGCAATAATTAGCTCATTTTAATTAAAAGCAATACATATTTTGTATATTTGGCCATTTTGAGCATATTGTCATAAATAACGCATATTTTCATGAAAAATGCTAATTTTTGGTATTTGGAAATTTTGATCATATTTTCATAATTAATGCATATTTGGCAATTTTAAGCACATATTCGTTAATAATGTATATTTTTCTATTTGGTAATTCTGAGCATATATTCATAAATAATAAATGTTTTGCACATTGACATATTCAACATATTTTTAGAAATAATGCACATTACATTTGGCGATTTTGAAAATATTTTCATAAGCAATGCATAGTTTCCATATTCGGATATTATAATTAAATAAAGTTATGTTGCATATTTGGTGATTTACGCATATTTTCGTAAATAAAGCATACTTGGGGCATTTTTATTAATACTATATATTTTGCGAATTTTGCATATTTTGCAATTTTAAGCAGATATTCACAAATAATGTATATTTTGTACAATTGGCAATTCTGAGCATACATTCATACATAAAAAATATTATGTATACTGGCGTATCATTTATATTTTCATAAATAATGCATATTTCGCATGCAGTTTGTGCGTATTTTCATTAAAAAAATGCATATTTAGCGTATTTGAAAATTTTGGTCATATTTTCATAAATACAGTAGTATATTTTGCATGTATGGCGATCTGCGCATAGTTATTAAAATAATGAAGTTTTCAAATTGACCATTTTAGCACAGTTTCTTTATCAATGGTTTAAAGTGGTAACATGGGTTGCTTGTTGTTCATCTTAGACGAGTAAACCATATTTTCGGAAATAACGCATATTTTGCTTATTTGGCGATTTGGTCAAATTTTCAGAAATAATGGGCATTTAAAATATGTCAACAGTTGAGCATATTCTCAGAAACAGCGAAAATTTTGCATATTAAGCTATAACATTTAAATAAATCTACTTAAATTTTCGTTAACGAGTGACTAGGTTGAGACTAATATTATTTAGAATGGAATAATTGCACTGGCCTAGGGGCATTAATTCAAAAATACGATATTGTTCGAAAAGATTACGAACATAAATTAATAATTCTGCTGGAGTCATTCAAAGTCATCAGGCATTCTGTCAATGCTGGCTTGTGAAAGTTACAACAATAATTTCTTTCTGGGGCATAAGTTCAAAGTTAAATATTTGTCTTGAATCGCACAATAACTTTTCTCTTAGAGCACCGCAAGTAGTTTTCGCAAAGTAAATAAAGGGAAAAAAGTGCTGGGCAAATACAGGAAAGGTCAACATAGAAGTAGTTTGGGGACTATAAACAAACATGTAAGCTACACCTTATAGTAAGGAATCGTAAATTCAAAGAGAACTGTCAACATACAGTATCCCGTTTACATCGAATAATTTGAAATCCCAAAAGGTTCAAACTGTCACGACCTACCGAATATCCCAAGTCCCTCTTGTCTCTTAAGAATTCACTTTATCCTGCAAATCTTGTCCCACGCTGAAACCAACATTCTCATCACATCAATGTTACCCAAATTCCGTTAAGATGAAAATATTGGTTTAAGAATTTCCAATTTCAACTCGTCGACTACATCATAATTTAATTTCACGATACTCGAAAATAATTGAGAAGTATGCGAGGAATGTTTAAAAACCACCAGCAAAACCCGCAGCCAGTTAATTACGTATTCGAAGTTACCCATGCTGGAAACAAAACATTGTGAAGTAGCACTTGAAATTCTTCGCCTGGCTAATTAGAAACAGTGAACAAGTGAATACCTGAATATGCCATACCAATAATTACATCAAAAAAATCTATTATTGCTATCCAACAGAGATGAAAAATTCGCATTTTTTTGTAGACTTAATGGTTTTAAAACGTTGAACAAAATAAGATGACTGCGATGAATTGTCTTCCGCCTATATGTTTGGCTCCTTTTTACAGTTAAAGCTGACCAGAACCTATCTGGCCTCCAATTATTTTGCATGTCTTGTTCTATATAAAGGAAACCTACAACTTGCGACGTATTTTCGTGTGCAAAACAGGTCAGGGTTGCCACTGAAATTTTGCAATTCAAAAACTTAGAATTTCAGAAATAAAAAATATTTTCGCTTCCGAATTTTATAACTATAATTCGGCAAGTCTTGAGTATAAAATTCAGTATGCGTTGAGATCTCATAAAGTCAGCCATAAAAGCTTCATTCAAATGATAAAGCTATCTTTTAACTTTATACGAATTTCAATAAACAATTAACGTTGTGAATTATTCGCTCAAGTTACTCCAGTTTCTGCCTTCAACATACTTAATGCAGTTTTGTAATACCATCGTAAACAATTTCTGCGCTAAGTGATGTTATCGAATATCACAGAGTTCAGTTTGAACATTGGCCGAGAGCAGACGTGTAACAGCGGAGCTCTGGCTTTTAAAAGTAAAAGCGAGGGTTTTCGCCGTTTAAAACGGTTTTTTAGTGCAATTCGATCCTATAGTGAACATCAAAAGCAGGGTTCGTGAATTGATACCTGTGGCTCAACGTAACAGATAAAACAGGTAAAAGCATAGCGCGTCACGAAGGTCCTTTGTTCGGCCATAGCAAAGCAGGTGCAATTGAGTGTTTAGTGCGCCAGTGCTCAGGGACAATCCAACAAAGAGGCAAAAGTTACCGGAAAGGAGAGGTGAAACACCTGGATTACCTGCTCATCTAACAACAGGTGAAAGGAAACTGGTTAACCAGCAACCACTCAAAAGATAAGTACATACTCAATAAGATTGAATAGGCAAGTAAAAATTAATACCTTGTAGAAAACATATAGAATTCCTCCAAGATAGTGGTAGATCAGGGGGGCATAGATATTAAACAACAAAAATAATTGTAAAAAGTAGGAGCTTTATTTTATCTTATTTCATTAGCTTTGCAATAGAGCCGATTCTTGCCTAAAGGCGGCAGCCACGAACACAAACAAATTCCGGGAATAGGGTGGCCAAACCCAAGGGTCGAATAGCAGGTAGAATACTTCTGAGAAAGGGCTTTTTATGCAGCAGGGGAGAAAGGATCGCTTACAATTTAAACAAGCTATTTAAACTAAAAGACTAAAATTCTTTTGTATAAGCCGGACCTATTGAATTTCAAACCGAGGGTTAACACAGGAACAAAAACAAAAAAACAATAAAACAATGCTACAACAACTTTAAATAAAAACTTTAAAATACTTTGTTAAACGTAGTTTTTCAATGTAAATTTTTATTTGATTATTGAGTTAATTAATTATTGATACTAGCATAGTGTAATGTGTAAGGTGTATGTATGTATGTATATAGGTATATGTTATATGTATATATAATCTAACGGCGTAAATATATACGGAAGTGTACACACCAGCAAACCAACGGAAATCATCAGAAGCAGCACAGTACCTACCATGGAACAGGAAACAGTATATACAGACAGACACAAATTGACAGTGCGAAAAATCCCAGGAGATGGAAATTGTTTATTCACCTCAATAGCAGACCAAAACACGAATGTTACGGCAACGCTAGAACAGCTCAAACAAGAAGCTTTCATCTTAAGGAAAAATCGTGTCATACATCAGAGAAAACCCACAAAATTTCCAATTGCAACTGGAGGAAAATGTAAGAAACTTGGCTCCGCGCTACGACCATCTAGCACATACCTACGGCCCAGCACTACAAACAGAAGCCTACTTAGAAGACCTAGGGAAAGAAGGATTTTGGGGAGGAGCCGAATCAATAACAGCAGCAGCAGAAATACTAAAGGCGTCAATAGAAATACACTACGAAGCAGGTCTAACCTCCACACACACACTCCGGTAGACAACAATCAACCACCCAGGGCAATGAGAATAGCGTACAGGACATCAGGAGACGGTTCCAGAAATCATTACGACAGCATCACAGCCAAAGAAGAAAAGAAATCCACGAGAAGTAGGAATGGAACGCTAAATATGATCATGCTAGATCAAAGAATAGAGGAACAAAGTGTAGCAATACCACCCGGACGATACGTAATATTAAGTAGTTTATTAGTTATTAGGAAATTAAGATATTTTCAATTTGTAATCTTAGAACAATAGATATGTGTGAAATAAGAACAATGTGAAACTTTGATACCAAAGTTTATTAAGATACAATGCATAATCGCATAACGGTCTTGGTTGCGTAGTCAAAAACCCCATTGATGCGAAGCTTACTAACTACCCGCTGTTGCAGCAGCGGTGTCTTGCGGTATGCATTGCAGACATGCTAACGCGGCTCAACACCCCACCCGATCCCACCTATCACATAAATTCCTACCCACCTTACTGGCATGGGGTGGGCCTGGCGTAATCCAGGATCGACCCTCGAGTCAGCTCCATGTCAGATGATGATGATGATGATGATGAAGTGATGTTATCGAATATCACCAGTTCTTAGTAATTGTAAAACATTTAATATTATTATTCCCTTGAAGTTAAACCTAAAGCACTTGATTATATCTTAAGATTTGTTGGTTTACTTGTCGCAATACACAATCCTTAAGCATAAATTATTCTAAGAAATGTGCTTCCAGGAAATGTATATTTAAGCATAGAAATAAAAAAAATTTTTTCCAATAATTTCAAGTAGCACGGTAAGTGACGATAACATTATTCATAGAAGGGTGCAAAACGAAAATTTCCTGCAAAAACAAACAAATCAAAAATATGCCACACAGCGAAATCGTAAAGTTAATACAAAACAAGAGAAACTTAGGGTGATGCGTGACAACGGGAGATTTCCAAACACACAATGAGTATCTGCTAGAGATGTGACACATTTTACTTCGCATTTTCATGGGGGGCGATAAAGGAGAGCATTTGTGAGCAATGGAGCTGTTAAAATGCTTAGACATCCTTGACACAGTGGCGGAGAAGTTATGTTACAGTGCCTTTCATAAATTTCTCGATAACGAAAACACGTTCTTTGTTTTGGTGGCTTGCGTCAAAAATTTCAATTTATTATTTTTCATGTCTAAAAATATAATAGTCTTCGAGCTTAATTAAATTTTTTTGCTGATGTTTTGAACTAGAACGAGCTTAAAAAGAATCTACAAACAAAAGACGTTCGAAGTTCGAAACCTTTCCAATTTCGAGAGCTGATCAAATAGAAAGCATGACGAAATAATTACAAACTAATGGAATAGCTTGAAAGTTTTCGAAAATTATATCAAAGGTTTCTGGGGTAACGCAAACTTCTACACCGCTTAGTTTCGAATTCATATAAGGGTTGCGGGAAATGTGACAACTGTTTGTTAGAAAGTTTCAGCAGAATGTGTTGCTTTTCCAAACGTTGGATTTTATAGCGACGAATAGGTTTAACTACACGGTTTTGGAGATATTTTGGTAGAACTCAATCCTTTAAGTGACAAAAAGATGCTTGTTCTAGTACTTAATTTTGTTACACAGAGTCTTTTAGAACGGTTTTAGGTGTTGTTGCACATTTTAAAGTATTACAGCCTATCTCTATAGTTTAACATAGCGGCACCTGGCATAAGGCTTATCCGCCACGTCCCCGCTCCAGCAGGAATGAGATAGCTTAATCAGCGCGCCTGATCAAGTTAACACCAGTTAATACCAGTCTTGACATCGGGCTGCAAGCCCTAAGTCCCCACTGGTCGGGAGAGATTAGCTAAATCTCTACCGATTCTGCAGATCAGTGCCTGAGCTGCAAACAGCCTGAGCTGCAAACACAGCTCACCAGTCGAACCGCACCAAGACGGCCCGGCCCTAGCCTGCATAAGCTTATCACTGCCATCACGAGTCCTACCCCGTGGCCACGCGGGGTCTGCTATTCCCACGCAAGCTCAGCCTTGGTTTCCGTGGTACCAGTCAAAGTTACTACTAGTTTAGCTAATCGCAATCCTTAGTACTGATCGACTACGCACCGCCCAGATGAGTTGATAGCCGATCTGATAGTTACCGGTTAACAGCGTCGGCTGTGAATAAGCACGAACCCCTGAGTGGGCGTGTGCAGACACAGTGCACCTTACTCCTAGGGCCCAACTCCCTAATGTCAGCATCTGCGCCACTCCTTCCTGGAGTTCACCTTCACCAAGGCAACTTTATAACCCCCAGGAGTCACCTCTATGTAGTGACTGGAACGCAGGCAAAATTTATAGCCACGGCCAGAGAGCGGGCATCCCAATAAAAAGAACGCGCTGCCGCTAAGGTGTTGGGTACCCACAACGAGGTCTAACAGCACCTCTCCTCTTGAACTCACTTACCCAGTTCTCAAGGGTCTCAATTAAAGTAAACGTTAAACCTCTCCAAAGAGGAGTGGACACCCCAAGTTAAAATCACCGGAGTAACCGTTACAACCCCCGGCTAGCTGCAAGCTTTCCGCTACCTCCAAATCCCAGATCACTGCTGATGACGGCTTCCAACAGGGTAACAGCAAATAAAATTGAAGATGGTGTAAATTGGCGAACCCAACCCATCCCTTGCCGTTACCAACGAAAACCGCTTCGCTGCCATTTCAGGTGTAGATATGGACGAGTTTAACTCCAAACCAATACAGTTTCCAGCAACACGGTGCCACCAATAATCTTGTACATCAGAGAAAATTAGACGAAGATCTCCAGATAGTGTAACAGACTGAAACTGTGTCTCACTAAAGCAAGAAACACGACCAACGGCATTCATGCAAAAGATATACAGAAAAGAATTGCCGCGGCATCGCCAGGTTGCTGAAGAAAAAACAAGAGTCTTTTCACACCTACTGGCTTGTGGAAGAAAAGTCAGTAAAGATCTTACTTCGTGGTATTCCGGTCTATCACGGAAAATTAGGTAAAATATCATCACCATGGGAATCCCGATAATATCCGCCCGCAAGATAAAAAAGGAGCAGAGAGCAAGCCGGTGCCGTTGGTTTTCGTCAAAGCCATCTTCGACCTTCTGTCGCTTTTCAGTCCTGTCACACTGTACACAATCAGACTGCAGGTAGGTGTGGCAATTGCGGTGGTTTCCCCTCAGAAAATTACAGGAATGTCCGTTAACACCGCCAGTAACCGCAGCCTCCGGAGGACCTCAAACTAGTTAAATATCCACCAGAAAAGAAGCAGCACGCCCCCGTTCAAAAAGGCAAACGCAGAAAGTATGGTTTAACATTCCTACAACAACCACAACCTATGTCTCTAAACCCATAACCAGCACCGCTAAATCAAGCCACAACTCTTCAGCTGTTTTTTTATTCTAGTATAAATCTGCTTGACATTTCACTCTCCACGAATGCGTAGTTGATAGCCCAGTTTGCAAGCAAGTGTTGCAAGCTCGCAACACAATGACGATACAGAAAGTGCAACGGTTTAAATCCCGCTTCTAGGTAGTTTTCTTTATTATTTTATATATATTTATATTATGTGTTTTATTTTATCAAAGCTCAATATTGATTTTGTACCGCTTTTTGTTAAAAATAATGCTACATTACACAAAATATTGTATTTAATTAAATCTTTGCCTAATAAAATATTTGAAAAATTAAATACCTCAAATATAAATGCAGCTATTTCACAACCGTTGAATAATAGTTTATAAATTTAATTGAAACGTCTTAAATCGTACGACGAAATAGTTGTGAATTATTTATTTTGAGTTCTTATTTGTCAAATCCTTTATTATGCAAATATGATATTTAATTAAATATAATATTTTGTGTATATTAACCATTTTTTTAACGAAAAGCAGTACAAAAACAGCAATTAGCCTTTATAAAATAAAACAGATAATTAGAAATGAAAAACAAAATAGGGGTATGCGAGATTTGAACCCGCTGTACTTTCGGTGTACTGTTCTTATGTCGCGAGCGCGTAGCAACCGTAGAGCGTTTCGGGGAGATATTATACGAGATTTTTAGTTTCCCCAGGTTATCCGCCTATGTTCGGCTAGTCTTGGAACAGATTGTTTAATATCAATACCTATAACGCTTCAAATTTAAATTTCCGGTATGTTAGGTTCCGTATATATTGATCCTGCTTTCAAAATTAGTACCCTTCTCATTTTATTTCAATACATTTTGCTGGTTGAATTAATTTTACAACATTATTTATTTTCATTATTCAAACTCACACCACAGAATACAACAGAAATCATTAAAATACCGCCGCTGTATGAAACAGGAATATATGGAAAAATGGAGCGTGTAAAATGAGATGCAAATGGTGTAGGTCCCATGTGGAAAATGAACGAATGTGTGAAAAAGGTCGAACAGACATTAAACGTTTTTTTTTATTCGTTTCTGTTTAAATAAATACTTGCATCGAACAGCACGCATTCAAAGCGCGTTTTCAATATTTTTTATACAATACCAAACCGATTCGCGCCTCTATATTTAGTTTTTGAATAAAATGTTGAAGTTGAAATTGAATATTGACATTGTACTCACTAACATGCAGTACGTTTGACTGGCGTTTTGTAACAGTATAACAGTTGGGCCATAATAAAATCCACACATTTTACATGTCATAATTACAATAAATAATTAATTCCAATATTACATTTGCAATTGATGGAACAAAAGATGCAAGAAGGTATTACAATAGTGAAAAATAATAAATATGAAAAACTTGAGTAAAATATGAAATGTGAACATTAACACATTTCGCAACGCATAATTATGCAGGATTAATTAACACGTGCACAATGCATGATTACTAAACCCTTAGGGAGTATGTTACATCGCTAGACAGATGTAGAACACAATGGGAATTGGTGAACCAGGGATTTGTAATCAACAAAATTGAACTAAAAATAGAATAAATGTCACAAAGGAAAGAATAAACAATGACATGGAAATTATCGTTATAGTTTTATGTTTTAGCTAGGGCAATTCTAAAAATGTCTTTGTTTTGCAAACATTTCATAATGTAACCAATTCGGAAATATTTACCATCATCCCATCCCCTATCTAAGACCATTGCAAACAGTTACGGTAGTTCTACGTGCCGCTATCCTCAATGCTATCAGAAAAATACTCCGATTACTATCAGTTGTGTTCCAGATTTGAATCTGACGGTTTACCTACCCGTACGAGCATGGGCATGGTCAAGATTTCTGGCTCACTTTCCTTGTTTCCCATATCGAATGGATATGCCCATCAAAAAAATAATGTATGCAGAAGTTGAGGGCACAATAAATGGAGAAATTAATCCTAAAAAACCACCAGGCTTTGACTTGATCACCGGAAGACTACTTTAAGAACTACCTGACAAAGAATAAAAATATCTACTATACATATTCAACGTCCCAGGTTTAGGGTATTATCCAACTTCCTAAAAAATAGCCCAAATAATTATGCTGCACAAGCCTAGTAAAAAAGTCTACTCCCAATTATTTATAAGTCATTTAAACAATAACTAGTGTTACCCCAGCACACAATGCACTGACAGAACCGGCGAAATGTCAAGTCACGTGATGCATTAGTTCAAATAATGACACGCGACGTTATTATAGATGGCGCCCCAAGTGACGCGCGTCTAGCCGACCTTCATATATAATATAAATTAAAATAATTATTAATAAAAAATCGACGTAGAATAAAAATATAAAAATGTTTCATGTTTCATCTGTGGATAGAGACCTTTCATTAAAAAAAAATGGTCCAAATTGGTGAAGCGGTAGCCGCTGGAGGAAGGGGAGAAAAAAAACCTTTGTGCTTTTATATATGTATGGATATGGATATTAAAAAGACTGAAAATAGTGATAGAGAAACGGCAACTGATTCCTGACCATCAGTTCGGTTTTCGAAGCAACCATGGAACAGTTGAACAAATTCATACAGGGTGTTTCTTAATAACATGCTAATATTAAAGGAGGTTATTCTTGGGTCCATTTTGAGAAAAAAACTTCATATGAACATATGTCCTAAAGGTCTTAACTTTTGAACTACAGGGTGCTAAAGTTTTAAGAAAAAATTCTTTTTTTTATGATAACTTTGGTATGACCCTAGATATTTTTGTGAAACGTAGTACGCATTTTCTACGCATCAAAAGGCATTTTCTGCTGTACAACATAATTTTTTACTCTTGCCAGTGGCGTTCGTGCGGGATTTGCACTAAATCATTTTAAAGAGAAAAGTGATACGCCACTGCTTTTTCTTAAAGTAAAAATTATTTTTGAAATCCTCATTCCTTTCTGAGCAAATCTGGTCTCTTGAGTTTTTTTCGTTTGACGTACGGTTTTCGCATAAAAAAATAAAATTCATTCATTTGCATCTCGCTAGACCACTTACGACAAAAACCAATTTATGTAACTTTAAACAAAAATTTGTTTAAGTGAATAATTTTTAAACGGTAAAATTATAAAATTAAAGTAATCTAAATACATTTTGGAATGCTAACACAAAAATACCCTGAACGCACAAAGAAATAAATTAAATCAGATGTTCAAAATGTGAACCTCCTGCAAATATGCATGCCTCTGCTCTTTTTCTCATGGACTCACGTACTCTTTGGAAAATGCCGGGACTGTTTCTAATAGTTTCGCAAGAAACTATGATGCGATTTCTCAACTGCTCTTCAGTATGAATTGGTGTGCTATAAACCAATGTTTTAAGATGACCCCACAGGAAATAAATTGGTTTTTATCGTAAGTGGTCTAGCGAGATGCAAATGAATGAATTTTATTTTTTTATACGAAAACCTTACGTCAAACGAAAAAAACTCAAGAGACC
Organism: Ctenicera cuprea; assembly: GCA_958336395.1. Classification (NCBI taxonomy): domain Eukaryota; kingdom Metazoa; phylum Arthropoda; class Insecta; order Coleoptera; family Elateridae; genus Ctenicera; species Ctenicera cuprea. The sequence goes on from OY284488.1 coordinate 11,366,738, forward strand.
AGATTTGCTCAGAAAGGAATGAGGATTTCAAAAATAATTTTTACTTTAGGAAAAAGCAGTGGCGTATCACTTTTCTCTTTAAAATGATTCAGTGCAAATCCCGCACGAACGCCACTGGCAAGAGTAAAAAATTATGTTGTACAGCAGAAAATGCCTTTTGATGCGGAGAAGATGCGTACTACGTTTCACAAAAATATCTAGGGTCATACCAAAGATATCATAAAAAAAATTTTTTTTTCTTAAAACTTTAGCACCCTGTAGTTCAAAAGTTAAGACCTTTAGGACATATGTTCATATGAAGTTTTTTTCTCAAAATAGACCCAAGAATAACCTCCTTAAATATTAGCATGTTATTAAGAAACACCCTGTATAGTGCGAGTGTAAAGTCTGGAACTAATTCGATAAAATTAAAACTGGCGGTATTTTCAAAAAATCCTCGTACACGTCAACCTTATTTTTTAAAAGCGCATCTTTTCTGATAATTGTCAATTTTCGATCGTCTTTTGTTTTCGAACTGTGACGTCATCGACAATTTTTTTTAAATGGAACCCCATATTTTTGTCGTCATTTTTGGATAGTTTGAAATTCCGAATTCGGACATATGTCAAAGTATGTCATTGACATTGACAGTTTTCGAGATAATCAAGTTTAAAGTAAAAGAAACGCGTCAAAAATTGAGTTAGCCATGGAATATTGACAATTAATCATAGTTTCAAAATGCAAACAAATGAAAAAATTCTGACAGTGGAACATTATTTTGTGCGTTTCTGTTTGTTGTTTCTATATTTTGTTGGTTATTGATTATTTATTACTGATAAAAATGATGCGATATTTAAGCGAAAAACAAAGAATTGAAATTTTGATGATGGTTAGATTTAATTGTTATTTTTAGCTACTTCATGTTAGTTTATAAAATTTAGATCGTTTCCAAACAATTAAACTATCAATATTCCGTGGCTAACTTAGTTTTTTATATTTTTTGCTGATTTTAAAATTGATTATTTCGAAAACTGTCAATGTCAATGTCATACTTTGACATATGGCCGAATTCGGAATTTCAACCTCTATCCAAAAATGACGACAAAAATATGGGGTTACATTTAAAAAAATTGTCGATGACGTCATAGTTCGAAAACAAAAGACGATCAAAAAATGACAATTATCAGAAAAGATGCACTTTTAAAAAATAAGGTTGACGTGTACGAGGATTTTTTGAAAAATTCGACAATTTCAATTTTGTCGAATTAGTTCCAGGCTTTACACTCGCACTGTAGAGTGGAACCTTGCTACTGCTTGGCCACTACACTTGGCGCTTTGTCCTTCACTACCATGTACTTTTCTTTACACATGTTAGTTACAAACAAACACTGTGTACTAGAACGCGCGTTACTTATGTGCTATCATATCATTGATTTTGAGATTCACCGCATTTAGCGCTGCTGCCATTGCGAGAATTGAAAGAGCCCATAGTCCTTCACTTGTTTTCGCACTGACCTCTAATAAATCCTCAAAATTTTAATAATAATTTTGTTTTATAAATAATAAAGTCAGTAAAATTCATTTTTGATAAACGTTTAATCTAAAAGCTGTTTAAAAATTCTAGAAAATTTCAAAAAATTAAATTACATTACTTCAGGATACGATTATGACCAAGAATTCTTCGATTAATAAAAAATATCAGATCTCGCACACTCTCACTTTTTATTATTACTGAATTATTAGGCTATTTAAATAATCGTAATTTTAAAAGTATTTGGAATAATAAAGTTTTCACAAAATATAAAATTTTTCGAAATTATTAATAATTTTACATAAATTTCCAAAAAAAATGAAAATTGTGAAAACTTAAATTTAAAAAGTCTATCGTACCTAAAATTTTAAAAATTTAAAAATATGAAGTCGTGGAAATACACCAAGTCACAAGTCCTTCTCTATTTATCTATAGTAAACTGGATGCGAAAGAAAATACTAGAATATTGATACTAGAAAACTGAATGTCGTCACTAGATATATTATTTTATATTCGTTGCGATGATTACAAAACTACATCAGATAACTGTATGAAATAACAATACACATGCAAAAGGTAACTAAAAAAGTTACATTATTTTGTCTTGTGACTTGGTGTATTTCCACGACTTTTAGATATTATTGAATTATTAAGATTCTGAAAAATGTGAAAATCTATGAAATTCTTTCCAAACCCATACCCAAATTTTACAAAAAATTGATGATGCTAGTGAAGTTTAAAAGATATTGTAATTTTTTTAAAATTTTAAAATATTAAGAATTTTCAATATTTTAAAAATTTTCAAAAATTTGCATATTTTGTAATTCTTTAATTTTTAATATTATTTAATTACCAACAATATATTTTGTTCGCTGAAATCTGAAAATTGATTTTATAATTTGGTAATAGTCGTGCTTTGCTGATTTTAACATGTTCGTACCCATTTTGAAGTTAAAATTCGTAAACAATTGAAAACCGAAAATATCAATGGTGAGGGTGGTAGAGATCGCGCTTGCGCAGATCAGTTATTCGACCTGCGTAGATAACGAATCTGGTCTTCTTTGTCGAGCGCGTCTTTAATGAAGTATAGCACCCCTCCCCCACCCCCCCTTTATTTGGACCAATCACGCTTCTTTCCGGTTTAATCCCAGTATGACTAGCGGTCTTTTAAACCTGCAATGAGTTTTCTAAGTAGTCGCATTTCCGTCAAAATCTCAACTTTCGAAATTTTGCTTAATACAATACCTATCTAGCGATGAAGGAAAAAAGCACAAAATAAATAACCTAAAATTAGATAACCAAACAGAGACGCTGAATTTTGACGAGACAGACTTAGTGTCAATTTTGATCATTTTCTGTGTAACAAACATTTGATCGTTTAACTGATAAGCAAGGCGTGGGGGGAGGAGTGAGGCTGCCGCGGCCGCTATTCTGCGAACGCAGCCCGATTTCTACGAGTATTTAACATATTTGTCTTTTGTATGAATGCTTGGGAGGCCAAATTGTTTTAAAAAGGTTGGTTCTACTAAATCAATAAAAACTCGTCATTTTTTGTAGGTTTTTCTATGTGAACATTTACTAAACTTCGTCGTCATGGGTATTTTCAACAAGATAGTGCAACAAGCCATACATCAAATGGTATAATCAAGTTTCCTGAAGAATATTTCCACAACAGAATTATAAGCACCAATTTTGGCCAACCTGATCACCAGATCTTAACCCTTTAGATTATTAACATTTTATTTTTTATTTTACATAAACTGTCAAAAGGCTCAAAAATAGTATTAATTTTACCTCATTTCACCCTAATTGAGTAAATAATAACACATCAATTTTAAAACAACAGCTACTGGATTTAATTCTTGACACCATACCCAATAAGCGGATAATGAAAAATTTCAACGAAGCGACACGTTTAATCATTTTCGCTCCCTCATTATACAAAAACACACAAAACAATAGAGACGGGACGTGGTATGTAACCACGGAAATGTTAAAATTACATGAGGGATGTACGTGAATTGATAAATATTTGAACACTACTTGGGTAGATGGAACATAAGAGTCTCTCTGCCATCAAATATCCTTTGATCGTCTTCGCTATCGAGAGCTCGTAGCTCAATCATTCATGTAATCACCAACATTATTAGAATCCCCAAACAAAGAACGTTGAGTGCCTAAAGCTACATGCATTCATGAGTAAGGATATTGCGATGCTTTTACTGCAGGAAAACATTTTTCAATATTTGCAAATTGATATCAAAATTGTTTCACAACGACAACATTGCAAGAAAGCGTCACATTTTTATTTGTTTAACACAAATGTAAGAACTACATTTTTATGTTACGCCATCCACGGGAGACAAATATTAAAAACTTTTCTAATTTTAAAATGCAAAAAAAACACTTTAGTCCAAATGAGAACAGATTCTGGTAAGAAAGTTAATAAATTTAATAAGTAATGTTTAAATCTGCATATTATTTTCTTTTGTTTATCCCGGGGTTTTTAGGACTGCTTTAGGTTTAATAATGAAAAGAATTTACATAAATTTTAATTAACTCGAGAGTACCTAGACAAAAAGAGGTCTGCTTCGAATTTTTCAAAGTTTTTGTTCTGAACCAGTTCAAATTTAATTATACTTTGCCCCAAGTTTGTTCAAAACTCGAAACTCGATTTTAAACGAACTTGTAATTTGCTTATTATCCTTAAAATAATGAGAAGGTTCCGTTCTAAATTTTAGTTTATTTTCCTTTAATTTTCGAAAGATGTTATCAATTCTATTTTAGGAAAAACGTTAGATAGACAGAAGAGGAAATTCAAACTCGCACTAAGAAAGCCGGCGGCACTTCGCTCGTTCAGATAGAGTAGAGACGAGCCATCTCTGCATAAGTCAAAAAATAACAAGAATCGACAGGAATAACAATGTCAAAAAAAGCAACACCCAAATTTGATTTTTAATTAGAATTTCTTTATGCTTGTAAAAGACGCGATAAATGTAAATAATTGAAAATTTTATAAAACTTGAAAGTTCAAGAAGTTTAAACATTTTTAGACATTATAATTTAGAAAGTTTTTTTAAACTTAAGAAAAAATAAAAAATTCTCAACATTTACAGAAAGTTTTTTAATATTCAAAATTTGTGAAAATTTTTTAGTACGGTAAACATTTATCAACTTCTGTAAATTATGAAATTTTTTTAATTTTCTTGTAATTCTGAAAATTTTTGGAAATTCCAAATACATTTTTGATTTTTAGTATTTTCTAATTGCAAACAAATTTTATTCGTTAAAATCTAAAATTGGTCGCTTGTTTGGCGGTTATCCAATTAAAATGTTCAGTTAAACGGCAAAAAGGCCACCTACCAGAGGTGCTTTCTCAATTAATGTTCCTCTTGTCATTTATTATGTTTTACCGATTTTGAAGCCGATATTGTACATTTTTACAATATCTAAAAATCGTTGGTGGGGGACACTGGGGAATAGTAGGAAGATCGCGATTTCGTAGATCGGCGATTTGACATGCGTAGAATACGGATTTAAGATTCATTTTTTATCGCATTTGCTCCAAATCCGACATGATCAATATACGAGGGGGTATTGATAAGTACTTAGCCTACCATATAAAACGCCACAATATTTCAAAACAAAATTTTATTTATTCAACATAATCGCCTTTAAGACTTATACATTTAGCAGAACGTTCATAAAGTAATTCTAAGCCATTTGTCAAAAATCTTTGGCTTGGTCTGCAAACCACTCCTCAACGGCACATATTGCTTCGTCATTTGTCGAAAATCTTTTACCTTTCAAATGTTTTTTGAGTTTTGGGAACAAATAATAGTCTGACGGTGCTAAATCCGTAGAATAGGGCGGGTGGTCAACCAATTCAAAACCAATTTCATCAATTTTTTGCAGTGCAATCAACGACTTGTGAGCAGGAGCGTTGTCTTGCAAAAAGAGCACACCTCTGGCAAGTTTTCCGCGGCGTTTTTCCACAATTTTCTTAGGTAATTTAGTTAGCAACTTAGTATAATATGCTCCCGTGATAGTTCTACCCCGTTCCAAATAATCTATCAGAATTATCCCATCTTTGTCACAGAAATTGGTCTTCCAGCGCGGTGCTCATCTTTCACATCTGATCTTCCTCTTTATATTCCGCAACCCAATTTTTAATAGTGGCGTATGAAGGACATTGATCACCTAAGGTTTCTATCATATCAGCAAAAATTTCTTTGCCGGATAACCCTTTCAAAAATAAATACTTAATAAACTGACCGAAACTCGATTTTTTCAAATTCTACCTGTTTCTAGACACTCTGTTTTCAAAAAATCACAGTTTGATCGCCGTTCAACTTATGGATGTCAAACTTTGACAACTTATTTATAAAAAATCATAGTTGTAACCATAGCAACCATATTCACTTTTTTTACTAGAAACTTTCCAGGCTAACTAGATATCAATACCCCTCGTAGTATAGCTATAGAGAAAGGTAAAATTCAGGTATCCGTTTTAAATTAAAAAGTATCCATGGATACGTGAATCCCCACTTAGGCTGCCAATTTTCCTCCCTTTTTTGTTGTACTTATTAATTGCCCATGTTTCCAGTAACATAGCAACAATCTGATCACCAGAAAAATTTTCTATTTTCTCGACGTTTATGACCTCGAATTCATGGATGTTTAAACAATACATGCACAGGTACATAACTCGTTAAATGCTACTAGATACAACCATATATTTAACTACTCTCCATCTCAAAGGCAAAATTGGCTTCTAACGAAATCAGTTTTCAGTTCGAAAAGAAACTTTTCAAAGCAAAGGTAAGAGCGTGTTTTGCTTTGTTTTGAATTTACGTGATATGTTTGAGGAAATCTTAACCACAACTCGTTTTAAGCGTCCGCCTTCTGCATCCCTACGATAGCGGGAGAGAACCAGCGCAATTTGAATAAACCCACTTTAATTTTAATGATTCGCTAACAAGGTACTAGATATTCCAGTTAGTAATATTTTCTGTGTATTTTAGATTCGCTCGGCTCGATTTAGAATTCAGAAAAATTCATAAATTCTGTTGAATTTCATTTGAATAATGATTATGTTAAGTGACGCAAATCTCGCTAAATTCGAATGTAATTTTCCGTATAAAAAGTAAATTGTGGGAGGCAGTTTTATCTTTTATATTTTCTGTACGCAACAATTTAATTCATTTTATTTACATTTTTTCTTCCTTGCCGCGTATACACCACCGGCTGGGTATGAAATGTGAAATTTATAGCAACCATCCGAGTAAAGTTTACCTACGGCATGATAAAACACTTAAGAGAAAGCAAGGATAAGTTTTAGATTGAATTTAAAAGCAAAGTTTTTTAAATAAAATACATTTTTCTTGGCATCCAGCAAATTGTATAGCAAAATATCGGCTCTTTCTATTTTGTAGAGTACACGGACAGAGAAAGAAATGAACATAACTGAAAAATCGCAAGAAGCAAATAATCATTATCGTACGATTCTCCCTAAAGAACCAATTCTGGTTTTCTAAACGGAAAGCAGTGTCCATATTTTTCCCCCAGATTTCTATAGAAAGTCTATTCTGTTTAGTAGAAGAAAATGTTGCTGTGCCCAATCTTATTTAATCAAAGCAAACGCCTTATGCAACGCAATCCCGAATTAACTCTTAGCGGACGGAGTAAACTAATCTCGTTGGATTCTTGAAGTAATGGACTTTTTACTGCATAATTCGAATCCTTTTACTGCCTAAAAGTATTACCCCTCTTGTAATATCAGCTTTTAGCAAGGCGCTTAATCAGGTTTGTGAATTATTTTACGGCCAGTGCGTTTCGTTTCTTTTGGATTTTATTTTACCTTATTCGGAGGAGTTTCTGCCATGATTTTACTCTTACTCAGTTATCCAAGCCAAAGTTTTTTACAGCTTTGATTTCATGAGTTAAATAGACCTTAGTAACTTTACTAGTTTACAAGTGCTAGTCCGAGGATCGAATCCTGATTCATGGCTTCGTAAGAACAATACAGTTTAATTGTAACTAATTCCACTTATAGTAATAATGAATATTTACAACCTTCTAAAAAACTAAAATTTCGAATTAATTACAAGATGCGTTAGATTAATGTCACAGTTTACGCTTCAGTTATGTGAAGTGAAGAACTATTATATGGTACTACAACGAAAATGATATATTTATTCTTGCCACAGTATCAAACAGGACTTAATGTGTCCCATGAATATGTATTAAAGGATTAAGTGAAAAATACCCCTAAGGACTTCAAATACAATAAAACTAAATATTAATTCAGGAAATGTCTCATAAGAAAATAACAAACTATGCAAAAAACAACAAAGTTTCATAAAAGTAAAGTAGAATGTAGTACACATTTTTGCAAGTTTGCATTTGTGTATTGTACTGGTTAGTAATTAAGTAGGTAATACTTTTAGATATAGATAACGCACTCCAATTCCTAACGCAAGTCGAGTATTTTTCATTCATGTTCCAAAATATTTATATTAAAAGATATGTAGCGAGAATTAATTAAAACTAGATTAGTATAAAACGGGTAAGTTATAATTTTTCTATATTACTGTATTTGCGTTCTTATATATGTATATTATTTCAATACAATATGTTATTGTTATACCAATGGTATTCATTGATTTAATAAATAACTTTTTCTACGACTATTTCAGAATACAAGCATTTTGATACAATTTTTAATTACGGAGTAACTTACATTATACACTTGTTATAGAATTCATTCTAACACTGTTCTGATTAATAAAGGATGCGTCTCTCGTCTATCAACTATTTTTGTTTTTTGACAATTACAAACAAAGCGTATTTTAGATAGAAAACTTATAATTTTCTTATTTTCTAAATTTAATGACCTAACCAACTTACAGTCGTAGAAAAACTGTAGTCTGTAACACGTTCGGAATGGCTATTCCGCACTCGTGCAGAATATGCCATATTCCAAACTTGTTACAGAATATACTATTCTCATTCAGAATTACAATAAATTGACAGGCTGTTACAGTTTAAAAGTATAATAAACTTTTAATCAGTTATTAATCCTCTAGCTTTATTGCACGCACTATAAATTCTAATCCAATATCAATGGCAATTTAGTATACATCTTTAGTTTATTACACTATCAATTTATTATATTTTCAATTAATTACAGTATACACTTGACAGTCCAGGCGCCTTAACGCAGACAAACCAAATTTAACTCAAAGATTGGTATGAACATGTTAAATGACAATAGGAACAATCTTCCATTGAGAAAGCACCTCTGGATGGTTTCCTTTTGGTCGTTTACCTGAACAGTTAAACAATTGGATAATAAAGACAATTACTTACATCGACTTTAAATTTCAACAAATAAATATTGTTTACAATTAAGAAATACTAAATACAAAAAAACCTCAAAAATTTAAAAAAAAAATTCCAAAACTCAAGTTCTTTTACATTTTCAAACATTTTTAAAAAGTTCGAAAATTTTCAACATTTCAAATTATTTCAAAAATTATCAAAATATTTAAGTATTTGTGAAATTTCTAAAAATTCAAAAAATTTTCACAAATTATCAGTATAAAAAATCTCTTTTCTTTGTAGACATTTTTCATACAATTTCCAAATTATCCAAATTACAGAATTTACAAATATTTTTCAATTTTTTATAATTTTTAAAATTTTCATTGTTTAAGAATTTTTAAAATTTCTAAAAATTTTCAAAATTTTGAAAATTATCAATATAAAAAGAACTTTTTATTTAGATTGTAGAAATCTTCCCTAAAACTTCCACAATTATCCAAATATTAAAATTTTCAAACAATTTTCAAATTTATATAATTTTAAAAATTTTCATAATTTTAAAACATTTTCAACGTCAAATTTTCAAAGGTCTCTAAAATTTCAAAAATTTATATGATTTTCCAAAAATTTCACAAAGTTCTTTAAATTTTTAAAAACTTCATAAATTTCAAAATTTTTATAATTTCCAAAGATCATAACATTATGAAACATTTTAAAATTCTCAATCATTTTTAAAAATTTTTTATTTTTTTTACGTGTGTTCTAAATTTTTAAACATTATTCAAAAACGTTCAACGTTATCAATTTTTCAAAAGTTGTCAATAATATTAAAATTTCCCACAATTTTCGATACTTCAAATGTATTTTTAATTTCAATTTCTTGACGTAGAAACAACCTAACAACATAAACAGGGAAGATGGTTACAGACTCAGTAAAGCTTGGATTCCAGTAGTTTATCCTCTAAGGACTCCTAAGCATTATCGTTCTCACGATCACGCTGCACCGGATCCGCCTTTGCCCAACGGTTATAACCAGAACTCCGCCGTTCTGCCCGACTGGCTCAAAGACGTTTAAATACCTCCGCTTCTCGGATTTCAATTCAGTGTTTTTATTCACTCTAAAGATGCAAGCTGCAATATCTTGCGAAACAGCTAACAGGCATAAGCCGATTAAGTATTATTGTCCTGGCACACAAAATACATTAAGATCAAATCCTTGTCCGCCCCAAGGTTACAATAATCTAAGCACACGGCCCTGTTTAGGCAGGCAGGGCCTACGAACAAATATTGCTCAAACTTTTAGAGCAAATGCTTGTAAAGGCAGACAAGCGGTCTAAGCCGAAAGTAAATTGTAATATTGACAATTCGAGAAACCGCGAAAGCCTCAAAGAATAAATTATCAATATAAACACATCGCTCAATGGCAAACGTGTGCGAAAGAAACTATTAGAAGAAAATAACAAACTGTTGCATCAGCTTGTGGAAATTTTTCGTATTTTCTAGAAACCTTGGCTAGGAAAACATATAGCGTAAATTGAAATCCGAAATAGTCAAAAAATGATACAGTGCTTGTTGTATCCATAAAAACAACTTCAAGAAACTGTAAAGACTTATAATTCATATCAGTAAATGTTTTTAAAACTAACATAGGCAACTAATAAGTGGGACAAGGAAGGGAAATAATGTGCGGGCCAAGTTGGGACAATATAATTAAAGCTTGTGGAAATTTTTAAAATTACTCGAAAACAAAATGTCACAGTTTACGCTTGAGTCATGCGAATTGAAAAATATTATGGTATTACAACGAAAATAATATACCGATTCTTGTCACAGCATAAAACGGGACTATATGTCTCAAGTTTCAAGTATTTTAGAATTTGTACTAAAGGATTGAATGAACAGTACCCCTGGAGACTTCAAATACAATAAAACATCAGAAGGGAAATGCAAAAAAGTCTTGGATTTCCCTGACCAATTCTCGGTTCGAATGACTGAAAGCAGAACTTGCGAACTTAGCGAGCAAGAGATGTATCAAAGGCAAATCCACATCGCCAACCTGAAAAGAACAAATTTCCCAACAGAGAAAAGTATCCGCGGGGAATTCTTCATTTCAGAAACGTCTACTTAAGTCTCTTTTCGTCGGAAAATGTATTTGTCTTGTGTGCGTATTTTCGATCCTTTCCGTCGAATGCCGAACTAATAAATAAATTATGAGCGCCTGTTTATAATGTCATATTTCATTTTGTCTCGGTTTATCAACATGAATGAATTATCGAAGACACTTATTATTCACTATCCTATAATGAATGGAACGATTATTCCACCCTTCTATTAGCAGTTCTGAACGTCAACACAATCATTCTACAGATATAAAATTTGTTCAAAAATGTCTACGTGCAAAAACAGCTATTGCTGTTTCGGCCAATAATAAATTAAAAGGCTGCAACTATTAGTTACTGTAAGAAAATCTCAATTTGTATGATAAAAAGTAAGGAAGAAATAAAACTACTAAAACTTCCTGCAATGTTTTTTGATTGTTGCACATTTAATATCGTCCAGTGTGTTCTCACAGTTACTAATTGATTTTGAATTTAAAAAAACATTTCCTTCGAGCCGGATTTGAACCAGCGACCTATGGATATCAGTGCTTGTTTAAACCTCTACAGTCCACCGCTCTACCAACTGAGCTATCGAAGGCTGGATACACTTTATACGAACCAAAACAACAACTTTTGACATTTTAGAAAGTATTGCATTAATCTTGTTTCGTTATAATTAATGCTGTAACAGTAGCTAAAAGCGTTTAAAAAAGATTATAAGTTCTTTCTAATGTCACGATCTTGATAAGATAACTAGTTTGATATTGAAGGTTAGCGGCTTGTTACAAACATTTAATTTAATACTATTAAATTATGCACAGGTAAATAAGTTACATTCTTTAATATTTCTTAAAATGCGCTTTTGAGGCAATCGTAAATAATTTATCTGCAAACTTCTCCTGTTTTGTTGCAGCAATTTGTTTACATGCTAAATTGTGGGCAACATTTATCTCGCATTAGATTAACGATCAAAACAGAACAAAACAAATTTTAAAAAAAGTTTAGTGGTTTTTCTCCGAATAACGTACACATAAACGTCAATATTGCAATGATATGCGTGTGCATGTACTTACTAGAAAACAATTCCCTAAATGCCCGCAATTCACGCAATTCTAAATTATATTTTCTATGAGACTCTTTATTAACTTTCTCAGGGTCGTTATTTAGCTTGTAAGACAAGTTATTAATAAATAAATTTGAGATAGGATAAACACAAAACAATATCAACGTTACAAAAAAAGGTTTTATTTAATAAATCAATTTTCTAATGAAATTTGCGAAAAATCAAATAAATTTTACTAAATACTATCGTCCTTTAAAAAGAGAACACTTATCTTAACGTCTCCTTATTGGGATATCCTTCACTCGAGCAAACGATGAATGTCCAACTTCTACTTCACTAGTTTGCAGGTTCCTCAAGTCACCACAAACACTCGCCTTTAGTCTGAATTTTCCTCTGGTCTGTTTTATATTATTTTAAACTTGGTTTTACCACCATCACAACTGGAAAAACTTTCTGGTTCGCTCTATACTTCTTATTCTTCTGGACTTTTCACAATTCGTTGATAATTAGTTGTATTTTCTTCTTTTATATTCACAATCACTTTTACATTACTTTTAAACTCGTTTTTCCTCTTTATTCATCCAGAGGATATAAAATTCTCTGTCTTTGTTTACAAAGACGAGTCGTAACTAACTAAACAAATTTCCATTTCTTTTGTCTTCCTTCTTGATTCCCATTTTTTTGAACAAACAGATAAATCTCATGACAATGAGTATTCTTTTATACGTTTGTGACATTGACACTGGCATCCATAATGACATTAATCGATGCACAAAACAAGTAAGTCTAAAACTTCTTATAAATTAAACCTTTTGAACAATTCTGAACTAAATTATAATTAAAACTAACATAAATGAAAATCGTATCAATCTGACTGTGTTTTTCTTTTCTTTCAGTAAAAACAAACCTCACAAATATGAAAAATATAAATTATTAGAATTTATAACAAGAAATTACAGCAATAATACGCAACCCTGAGTTTAAAAGTTAGAATATCAAAACCTTACAGCCTTCAAAAACCTCCAATCTCAAATTGAATTGTAGCAAGCATCCCAAAAATTGCCTTCCAGGAACTACAATACCCCAGTAAAAACATACACCTCCAAATATCATAGCAATATAAATTTAATCAAACTTCCAGATATTAAAACTTTGTTTAAAAGTCAGATTTATTCAGTATTCAGAATATTTTCTAGTATTTCGTAAATAAAACCATTATTGAGTAAGCCGAATATTTCGAATTTTTGGTGATATACTGATATGAATATGAACATGGCAAGAAAAAAATATTACATAAAGTATTTCCTAATTTTAATCAAAACGATAATGCGTGAAATTTCTTGCTACGAGTATAACAGATAAAAGTGCTTGTATTTATTATAAATAAATGATAACCCTTGGGGTATGCTCAATTACAAGGCAACAATTACAAGAACTTCTATTTACATTTAATTCTGCAACGCCGTGTTATTCACGAGACAATAATGTGTTTGTTGTTGATCAAGAAAGTTTAACCCCTCTATCATCACTTGCTCTTCTACGACCTTTTATATTTACACAAACTATAGCAGTCAATAAGGCTGTATTTTCAATAAAACTGCAAATAATAAAAGAGTCTAGTATTGATCGTAAACATTGAGAAAATCCGTGGTCTGACAAGGCTAAAAATGTCGCCAAAAATAATAATAAATTCAGACAGAAGGGTAACTTACCAAAGGTGAGGAAATTAAAACAAATGGCTGCAACTTACCTGAAAAAAGAAAAAAAAACAAATATTAAAAATGGATTAAGACATTTATCAGTCTAAAAACTAGTTCTTGAAAAAATGCTCGAATGCACTGGAAAACCAAGTTTTCTCCTCCAATATTTTACTTAACGTGTCCTGGTAAATTAGCAATTGCCACAATTAGAATATCGGATTAGGCACGTGGTGAAACATTATTAATCCAAATTTAACTATTATAAAAATAAGTTTGTTTGTTTCTCCTTAACAGAAATATTACCTTTTTACTAGTTAAATTTAGATATCTCACAGATTTAAGCATCTATACCAAGTGAACACGAGAACACGTAACAACCAGCCATTTATTCAATTTTTAAATTATTAATTTAGACTTCCGGTTTAACCGAAAGCGATAGCAACTTCTTATATTTTTAATGGAACACCCTCTATATTTTTGCATATTCAGATAGGCCTTTAAATTTCCTTTGCAGCCACTTATAATACTTACGCATTAACTTTTAATTTTGGCAGCCAGAGGGCGTGTAGCTATTTTTAATATTCGTTATTAATACAATAATTTTATGTTCTCTTGTTATTTTAATAATGATAAGGTATGTCATTGGTATTAAATTAAAGCAAATAAAATAGAAATTTAAAAAGTGCAATAAAATTCAAGTAGGGGAATTAAAAAAAAAAGTGATGACCGTTTAAAAAATTGAGATTTTTTTTCTCTTAATTTTTCTATATCTTCTTGCCACAAAAAAAAAGATGCTCAAACAAATCCAGTAAAAAAAAAAACGCTTAAAGTTCATTATGCTGTTGTTTTCAAAGCCAACTTAAAAAATATTAGTTATGAATATCATTATTAGAAATTAAAATTTTTTTGCAACGGCCCTTGGGGGCCCAAAACTAAAAGTTGATGGGTAAGTATTATACATGGCTGTAAAGGAAAGGTCTATCCAAATATGATTAAATATACAGGGCGTTCCATTAAAAACTTAAAAAATTATCACTTCCGGTTAAACCGGAAGTCCAAATTAACACCGTTTTACGTCTTAATATGAATTTTTGTGTATGCTATCCAAAGAAATTAAAAATTAATGATTTAAAAATTGAGAAAATGGCCGAATGTTACATGTGAATGCTACACCCGAAAATCTTTAAGAAATACAAAACTCCTTTGCAAAGTTTTTATAAATCTACTTGAGGGGTGAAATTCAAAATTGCGTTTATTATGTGAATTTGCTTCTCGTAATACGAAAAATTGTTGACAGATTTAATACCCTTATTTTTGTTCAGAATGCAAATTAAAAATATGAAACAAAAGAATTCCCTGTTGTACATTTATAGCAAAAAATTCGAAACACCAAAGGAGTAATTGGAGGATTTAATTAATCGCCATTTTTTTAACATGAACTTTGTGAAATGCTAAAAAATGTATGTTTCATTAACTTCTATTTTCACAAAGTGGACTGAAAGGAAGCCGATTTATGTTTAGCAAATTAGGCTGTGTATGGGCACATTTAATTTTGTTTTTATGAAACTTGCATATTAATTCAGGAAACCTTTTAAAAAAAGTAACACAAATTCCGAAAATCCTTCAACTTTTCATGCAAAAGCATAACTAATTGATTTTATCAAGAAATTATGTTCTTTTATTACCTTACATTTTTCAGTAAAAGCTAAATTGCTTCAAAACATATTTTCAGTAAAACTCAATTATATACAAAAGCAATATTTAAAAGTTCTAGGTACTTCAGTTAATGAATCTAGTTGTTTTATAATTTACTGGCGAAGTTTCTGGAAAACATATTGCCAGACATGTACTAGAAAATATAGTAGCAAATTTTACTGCAATAATACGGCAACGTTGAATATTTACACAACCCTACAGCTTTTCTGTTTATGTTTATCGTTCCAGTTCAATGACTAGATATGGTGAAAGCTTTACCAAACTAATAATTAAACAAAATAAATTTGAGATTCTAGCGCTAATGTAGATGTAAAAAGCTACGCTTCGCAGCCCATTATGGGTTTCCCTATAAACTGTTCAGACTACCTACCACAAAGATATCGCTCAGAGGTTTTTGCGCGAGTGTTGATGTGGTCATTTGTAAAAATACAAATATTTTTGAAATAACGAAAAATCAATGGTGGGGATGACTGTAAAGTATATCGTATATAACCTCCGCAGATCAGCTGTTTGGTAACCATAGAATACTACTACCTTATGTATTCGTTTAGACCGAGCCTATACTGAAGTAAAGTACCCTAAAACGTGTAGATCCATCAAAACCACCTCAACTTCCAAACGTTTGACGAATAGAATACCTGCCTCTTATTTCTGCTTCGTATAGGGTCGAAAAAAGTAAACATGAACGATGATTGATAGATTGATTTTAAGCAGTGTTATAGTCAGGTTAATGAGCCCAATTTGCACTTCGACTCTGTGGTCTTTTGTGCCCCCCTGATCCTTTGTTTAAGGTAGTCCTGTGCCCTCGACGAGTTGCAGGATGTTTCTTACAGGGTGCTCGTGTGTGAAGGTTGGTTCAGGCGGAGCTTCCCCGAAAAGCTGCTGTCTCTTGCGGTAAAGCGCTGGACAGTCAAAGATTATGCGTGAGGCTGTTTTCTCCTCTTCTTCACATAGTCTGCAGAGTGTGTCTCCTCTGTGTACACCTATTTTTTGGAGGTGTTTTTTCAGGTGGCAGTGTCCTGTAACAAGTCCCACCAACCTTCTGATCTGAGTTCGTCCTAAGTGGAGTCTGGAGGAAGGTGTCCTAAGTATTGCCTTTCCCAGTGTTTGTCCCTGTATATCCTCCCAGCGAGAAATGTGTTGTGTGACATGAACGAAAGAACAGATGAAGACGGCGAAGAAGAAAAAACAGTCAGAAATGTCAGGTATTACATTCAAAAGGTTATGTCTCAAATCATGTGTGATAGGACTTCCTTAAGGTTATGTCCTACATTATGTCTACAAATAGACCACAAAAATGTGATAGTTAACACATGGTTAACAGAATTGTCGTTGAATATATTTTTTTGTTCTTATCGTATCGAATTTCTGAAAAAATTTAACAAAAAACATTTTATATTTGATATGTTTTAAACGCTTATTTTGCCGGTGGGTTTTTGACAAATCAGCCGTTTTGATGATACGAGGCGTAACCCACGAACCCTCCCACAAGAGGGCATTTTTTAAATAACTTTTTTGAGTTACTACTGTTCAAAAACACGCATTTCCACCAAAATCACGTATTCGGACCTTGTCATGAAATCAATACTTCCCCGCACTGAAATAGTTTCCGAGATATTAAAGAAAAAAAATCGTTTAGGTTGACATTAACACCCCGTAAATTCTTAAGAGAAGTTTTTCTCTTACATTTACCTTAGGAATATTATGGTTTAAGACATAACTGTTATCCTTTTCTACAAAATTAATTACATTTTTTTTGTCATCTTGATATAGAAAAATTAAGTTTAGGGAGTACCTATTGAAATTCTGACAATACCAGATTCCTGCAAACATTTTAAATTTTCCAGTTTGGTATATATTGTCGTTGTCATCATGTTCCAAAGTTCATGCAGACAAACAAACACACCGATAAGAGAAAATCGAGCAACAACCATATTTTGCCGAGCTTCCCCTTACAAAGCACTTATTAGTTTCGTACCGTCTACGATATCTGCAAAATTCAGCTCTACGTAAAGTCAACCCCATTTGTATGAACATTTCCAAGTAAACAACATCCCTCACTCTTACGTCATATCACTCGAATCCCAATATCAACTGCTGTGAGGAAAACGAAATATTTTCCAATATCTATTTTCAACAAAGGTGTGTAAGTAATAAACATACGAAGGAACAAACAAAAATAACATATTCCGATGTCAAAGGGCAGGCCTATTGTAGGCTTGGGCTTTCGTCAAGCTTACATCAAACAACATAGCAGAGAATTGTGCAAACCCATCAATCTTTATCAGTCAGTCGAAAAAATCCCGAGTACAGGATGGAGAACAACTTGATGGATGGTAGTGGTCAGCATTATGGTTTCACTTTTAACTGGACTTTAGTTCCTTCATAAACTACTTTGTGTATCCGCATGAATGCACTTTATAAACACAAAAAAAGGAAAAAGATTTTGTCGAGAACTTTGTAGGGTTTAACTAAAAATTATTGCACAAAACTTATGAAAAAATTGCTTTTTTCATGCTTTCTAACTTAATGGAATCGAGGCAAATTAAAAAAAATGTGGTCTCCTATTTTCGAGTAATCCAATTCTGTGAGGCTTGACAGCGCAGCTCGGCACAACTGATGCTTCCTTCCTAAATATAATAACTGAACGTCATTTCGAAAAACTCACTTCTCGTCTAATTATCATCAGACAATAAATATGGCTTTGATTTACAAACGTATAATTCGTCTTGTTCAGCACAAAGCAAAAAAACCACAGGCTAAAACTTACAATTTACAATAAGTTACTCGGGGACGTTCAATATAAAAAATAAAATTGTTTTCGAGGGTATTAGGACTTATATATGGAAACTGGTACGTATTGTGGGTGCCGGAGTTAAAGTGATCAGAAAACTCAATTGAAAATAATTTTAGAATTCTACAATTCCTGAATAGTCTTACTACCCAACTTGCATTTCTACAATATTCCAACCAGCACGGTCGGTGGAGTTTGGTTTCGGTTCAAATAACTTTTAAACGAACTGACGGGTTCTCGGAAAAATATTACAAACGTATAAAAGTTTGTAATTTACGGGCGGATGGTAAAGTGTAACTTTCGATTTGAATACAAAACTCAAAGGGTTTGGTGGGTCGTCTGAAATTGTTACAAACGAACTTTGATTTGTACATTATTCAAATTTCTAGTAAGACCGCAGCGGGACAGGTACTGAGCTCTTTGGAGTTCAGGTGAAGAATTCCTCTTTTTCTGACTTAAAAAAACGGGGCTAGAGAGGGAACTACTCCTACTTTTACTAAATCGCGGGGTGTGCGCGATCAAGTTCAAAGTTCGCTGGAGGGAGAACGGACTGGTTTGCGTTAAAATCTAAAAGTTACTAAACTAAACTAAGACAAATTTCACATTGCAAATTATTGCACGAAACTTATGAAAAAATGTCTTTTTCTTCATGTTTTCCAACTAAATACATAGAATCGAAGGTAATTAAAGAAAAAATGGAGTCTCCAATTTTCGATAAATCAAATTCTGTGAGGCTTGACAGCGTAGCTTGGCGCAGCTGATGCCTTCCTTCCCTTTCGTTACAATGGAATAGAAAATAGTGAAGTTTCATAGGATTTTATGGAAAAACGTCTATGAAAATATCGTTTTCGACTAAAACAAACGATAACAGACTGCGTAAAACTAAAGTCACCTCTGGTTATTGGCGAATGCAATCAATTACAACTGAAGTGTAAACAGTCTCTCGGTCACAAGTCCCAAACACTACTTCTCGCCAGCCAGCCGTCTGCGAACACAATCACGTCGGTATCAAACTTGGTTTTATTGTGAGATTGGAACCGGTAAGCTTTTTCGCGCTACAGTTAACTCTTTGTCCATTTTCAACTTTTGTGCAGTGAGAACTTTCCAAATAATCGATTAACGTTTGTCGGTAATACGCTCCAAAAAAAAACTTATCGAGAGAGGATTAATCCAAACGTGTAGCGTGTGAACGCTTTTGTACTATCTAGATTTATCCAGTCTGCAATTTATCACTTCAGAGAAGCCAAATTGAAACTTCTCGAAAGAAATTCCGACAGTTAAAAACAAAAAAAAAATTCCAAATTGTGTTCACAGACCGAAACAATTTCGACAAAAACGAGCATTTTTGATGTATGAAAATTTAATAAAAGAATGAGATATTTTCGCATCCAAATCTTCACGGCGACAAAGTGAACATTTCTATGAAATTAGTAGTTGATGAAAGTAACAAAGACACACCAAATATAAAAGTTTTGTTAGAGCAGATGAAAAAGGTATACCAAGAGAAAATTACTTGGATATGGAAGGGAAATATTTTTTCTCGACCGCTTTACGTGTCTGATTAAAGAATTTTTTATCCTTCGGGCGACTAACAAGCCACGTATTCAAACTGCAGCATCAACAAAAAATAATTGAGATGAAGCTTTGAAATATACGGAAAAATATATATAATTACAGTTGAAAATAAAGTTATCAAAGCTGGGAGAGCAATTCTTTACAGTTTCGTATTTCATTAATTAAATGTGAATTTTTAAATAATTACAATTTACAAGTACTACCTAAAGTATTCAACAGTAATATTCCGAGTGCATGGAATATACGCAATCACGTGCATCTGCAACATTTATTCGCAATGATGAGAAAACAAATTCAGATTAACAAAAAAAATGTTTATAAAGTTGGTGGCAATTCCAGTCCGACATACTAGAAATACGTCAACTGCGCGTATTGAATTGCATTCAAAGAAACTGTAACAACTACACTAATACCGGGTTCGAAAGCTAATAACCATGCATTGTGTACATATCTATATCAAATCCGTAACTGTCTCACCATAACCCGACGACGGGGTCTTACATTTCAACACAGCTTATTTATTATTTTGAGCGATTGTTTATTTATGAGTAGAGTAGGGCGGCGCGACGTATATAGAGCAGAAAGCAAACAGACCTCCGAGTGCTTTTTAGTAACGGCTTAATAATTTATCTATCACCAGTTGTCTAAATACAAATATGAGTATGACTAAATCATATGAAAAGTCAAAGCAATAATTGGACAAATACATAATTACACATACGAACAAAATAAGTAGACAAATAAACAAGTAGCAAAATAACAAACATTAAGAGCAAAATAATAATAGTTCAGTAGCAAGAGCTACACAATACATAGTGATAACAATGAATAAAAAGAAATAATGAAATTTAATTCCTGTAAAAGCACATGACAAACGTTCGGTTTATATTATCCTCATAGGAACGTCAACACATTCTCGACAAAATGGACTTGTACTAAATATCGCTCGACGGTATTTTGGCAGTAAATTGTATTGACTTCAACAAGAATAGAAAATGCACGAACTCAACAAAGTTTTAAACCAACGAATTTTAACACTTAAATTTTTCGTTGAAATGATGTTTGCTACTCATACTAAAACCTAAGCGGGTTCTTACACCACTATTAATTCATTATTACATTAAATTTATAAAAGCAATACAGCCATCTGAGGTGTGCGTGCAGCTATGAGGTGAAATATGTCGAGTTGCTTTTGTTTAACATATGTAGACGCTGTTACAATCATGTTTACAAATAAATAGGATAGGGATTCAACACTTCATTGACCCAAACATTAGGAGATCGAGTGAAAATAAGAAAACATTTACGATTGCAAGAATTAAAGCACTTGCAAATTAGTTTATAAAACTAGCAAATCCCGTGGACTACAGCCCACGCTTTTCTCTTACAAATTGACAGCAAATTTATTGTAAGAGATTTAATGCTATAAGTAATACCTTCCGCAGGTATCGGAGCTGTATAGCCCAGACCACCCTACACGTCTTTTACATAAGCATCGAACCCGCAAACATAATAAATACCCTGTGCTGAGATGTATCTGAGGTCACTAAAGGTTGAGAAAGGGCGAAGAGATCCGCAGTAGATAGTATATAGAATAATAATAACCTGTGTCGAGATGTAAAGCATTGTGCAAGTTAAGACAGGAGGAAGGAATACACATTTGAGACTAGCACTTCGATATCAACCTAAATTTGCTGTAGTGGGGCGGATAACTCATATACTGCAACCGTTATACTTTTAGCTAAAGACACAAAACTTGAAATACAAGTTCTTCTTAAATAAGAAACCGTTTTTCGAGGTAGCGCTCAACTGTCCGCCATCTTGGTTCAAAATAGCGGCCAAAAATTGTATTTTCGGCAATAACTTCTAAAAGGGATCGCTAAAAAATTTCCAAACGAAACTTTTAGATCACCTTTTCTACACATGTTCGTTTCTCACCTTTTTTTTCACTAAAATGCAAGCTCGTTTCAACAAACGCTGCTGTCAATATTTTTGTGTTCGACGGTTGACAACAAAATATTAATATTATGTTGAAGCTTTAACTTCGACCCCTTGAGTACTCATCAGCACCAAGAAGTTCCCGCTTTGAACTAAGAAGCTTAAGGAAGTTTGATCTACGGTTTGTACATTTGATCATAATCATTACGTCAGGTGACTCCCAGCCACTTGCGTGAATAAAATTGTACAGAAACATTTTCAAGAATATTTTTCTCAGTGGTTGACAAACACTTCAGTTACAGTTAAAGAAACAATAATATGCTTTTTAATGAACCACTAAACCACAGCGGAAACAAGGCTAATGTGCTTCTGAAATTAGCTAAAAGTGATGCAAGTCTCTTTGCCAAACTGTATGTTAGATCTCAGCACAGAGACTCCAACTTGCAAAAATTTTTCATGCATGGAAACCAGGTCTTCCGGCCCATCACTTTCACACTGTGAAAAAGTACCACAAAATCAGACCTTCAGTGCTTCAGTAAGCTTTTTGATTATCCCAATGAAAAACCACAACAAGTCTTTACAGACATTGTTGATGGACCGGCAATCGTTCACATAATTAACCATGGGCAAGCCAACACTTTTCAAGAATATGCCGAAAAAGGCGTTTTCGAGAATGACAAGATACCCAAAGAATTAACGTAGTGTTTGATGATGCTAAGTTGAAAGTCTGAAGTCAGAAACGAGGAACAGGCATACGACGCCAGTACCTAAGGGCTCTCCGATTCCGAAAAAGTTTCTTATCAATTGACCACAACAAATCAGAGCTTTTCAGTTTGTTATCTAAAACTATATGTAAGCCCTTCTACTTGCTCCTTGGCCCTGTAAGAGCATGGTGACACTATTTAATGTAAAATTCTCTTTATAGTTGTTTTCCACTCTGTTCTGTCTTGGGCTAGTTAAGTTGCTTCATGCACCCTACGACATATAATGGGTTTCATCTGATCTATTCAACGGTTGAGGGACCTTCCTCTTGGTCGGCTTCTATTGGCTCTTCCTTCAACAGTTTTTCCATAGTAATTGTTTATCTTGCTATGTGTGCAAAGTATCTCAAGTAGGACTCTGTAATTCTGATGGTGTTTGGATGTTGAGTTTTTCTATCACGGAAATATTACTATGGTGTTGGGTCTATGGAATTCTTAGAATTCTGCGGTATACTCACATTTCAGAAGCGTTGATTTTTTTCATATCATTCTTATTCAATGTCCATGTTTCCGCACAGTAAGCTGCAATTAGGAATACCAGTATGAAGGCCGATGAAACTTGCGCGTCCCAGCCGGTCCGCAGCAGGGTCCGGGCGTAGCCCACCCGAGAATTGGGCAACAGATTGGTTCCCAAATGGTCAAAACAGCGGGTGCTCAGGTACTCTACAAGGGCTGATGGCCGATGACGCTTTTCAATCCAAGGTTGATACAGTAGAAGGGATGCACGCCACCCTCGACTGTACGGCTTGCTGAGGCTTCAAATGTGCGAAGCGTGCTCTAATAGGACATGCCTGTCCCAGAAGTAGGAATGAGCTGTGCACTACCTCCATGTTTAACCAGGGGTCCGGTAATCACTGTTAATTCTTGGTATATATATACTGGCGGTATTACTATTAACTAAGATGACTGAAGGAGTGCAGTCGTTTCGACCTGAAGCCACCTGGTAACCCCTTGTGAGGGTTTGATTCCTGGGAAACATCATCCAAGTATGTTAAAATCTGTTAGTAAAAACCGTTCCGCTGTGTGACCCCAGAAATAGCCAATTAGAACCGACACTGCCTCTCTGTTAAGTCAAGCTGGGGGACTGGCTTGCTATCAATAAACGTAAAAAAAAAATCCAAAAACTAGGCACCCGGTGTTCGCCTCCATGATGGCTATAATTAAATGGTGGCAAAACTACAACCTCGCCTGTCTATGAATTGGGCACTGGCGCTCTTGTCAGATGGAGTTTCAGACTTGCAAAAAATTATTATATATAAAAATAGGGTTTCTCTTGCAAGGCGTTCCAAATTGAATAGTCCATAGGGTTTAAGTCAGGTGAATTCGATAATCATTGATTTGCTTCACAAATAACAAATTATGGTACGTTGTCTCTTAAAAAAATTCTTAGCGCTCTATATAGGAGGGTACACCCCCTATCTAACACAAAAAGGCGACGAAATTCAAGTAGTAAGTTGCTTTATAAATGACAGATGTAATCATTAGCATCCGTTTTAATAACTTAAGGATGTTAAAAACAGTTTTACGAAATCACACGTGAAACTATTACTTCTTTGGTGGATATACGATTATTTCCTGTGATAACACGAGTTCATGCACAGCTAAGCTTGTTTAATTTCTAGAGTAATAGCTGTTCTAAGTCGTCCATTATCGGGTTTTCTTAAAATTGAACCTATTTGTGTAAGTCTTCTAATAGCTTGATTGACACTATGGATAGAACACCCTTTGTTCGGAAATTCCTTCACACTACGTTTTCTGTACCAGTGATTGTCCACAAAACATTTTTCACTAACAGATAAGTCGGTTTTAAAGTAAACAGTAAAATGAACGCATCAGAAAATGTTCCGCTGCGTTACCGTATGAAACATGTGTTTGTAAGCTCCAGTTTCAAGCTAGAATCCAAATATTATATTCAGTATTTGAACTAAAAACAAGATATGTGCTACTCTAATTGATTCTACGTAATTATTGCGACCCATGGTTCCACAAAATAAGGCCATTTTTCATTATTTATAAAAAAAGTGAAGTCGCGCACAGAAAATTACGAACCAATCCAACTTCGGTCGCTGTTCCTGGTACGATCATAAAACTAATTACACTCCAGACGTGTCCGCATGATGACCACATTTCGCACCCTCGTCAAATGGCTGACTACCCGCCCCAACCTAACCTCATCAGTTTCCAATCACCCCGAAAGATCGGCTGCCCATTCGACCACACATATTAGAGTTGCAACATACACTACCGGTTACTTTATTTGACCGGCTCGAGCGAGATAAATTGCGAGCAATAAGTGCCGACACCTAGAAACTTTAGAAAAAGGAATAAAAGAGGGTTGTCGTTTTGATGAAGTGCTCGAGGCTGGGTATAAATAGAAAAGTAGCAGACAATGATGCTTTAATTACCCTTGTTTTGGAGGAACACAGGGGAATTGTAATTGAAAAATAAATCTTTTGATAATTCATTTTAGGTATAACTGTAATTTCTGATTTTTGCCCGTAATTTGAAGGGTTTTTAACATTTGCACAGTTCCAATATACGAAAGTATTCATTTCGCAAGAATTTACGGTTTCGATATTTGACATGTTTAAAAGCACCCGAAGAAACTCAAAAAATAGTTCTAAAAAGGTCTGTTTGGGTTGGTGTGTAGGTGTTCGTCCGTATCCTCGTATCTCCCGAGAGGATGGTTCCATTAAGCGTTGAAATGTCTGAATGTTTCGAGTATATCAACAAATCACCAGGAAAATACGCGCTTTAGAACGGGATCTGGTTAAAGACACTTTTTTCAAATTCTTCAACTCTTCAAAATAGCGGCAGATTTTTTAACGAAACCAAAATAAAATTTTCTCAAATAAGTTTGATTCAAACATTTAATCTTCGAGACTTTCCATAAACATATGAGCTAAAAGAAGTGAAATTGGAAATCAAGTCCAATTGGTAGTTTATTAAAACATAATCATTAAATGAATGAACAAATGGATCTCTTAAATTCCCCATTATTAGAAATGTTTAAATAAGATATCAAGTCGTCGGCAGACATAGATAATCAAGATCAAGTTCTAGTGTTCCTATAACGACACCATAATGTATAAACACGTTGAAATGCGTATAAGGCTAAAAGAAATACATGCCTGTTGAAGTTATTAATTATTTTACGTATAATAACTATTTTACTTATTGTCACTATTTTACAAGAATAGAAATAGGAAACTACTGCTTTTAAAGCCTTTATTGCTGCTTGCTGTCTGTGAGAATATCAATTGTTGCACCTTTATAGCGTTTCCTAAAGTTTATTCTTGTGCAGAGATTTATAGCATAGCTTGGGAGATGGTAGTTCTGGCACCCAAGGGTGCAGACATGCAGCATCCGGGAACCCAGACACCCGTTCCAGTCCCGCCTCCTTCCATCTCGAACCATCCGCATACCATTGGATAGGTCCTTTCTTGAAGAAAGGCCCACCTGAGAACCATATTTCTCGGTCTGAAGTCTTTACTCTAAAAGGTTGGTCGAAGTCGTATTTTATTGACATAAAACATATAGCATTGCCTCCTTTTGCACATGTAGGTGTAGGGGCGCAGAGACGTTGTATCTTCTCAAGCTGTAGCTGAAAAGTACCTTGTTTAGTATTTAGCTACCATTCAAGTGATGCATAGGTAATCATGGGTCTTATAATAGCTACATATGACCAGTTCATCAGTTGTGGTTTTAAACCCGCTTATTCCCAGAAGCCTGCGGCATGTTTGAGTGGCTACCGCTGGTTTCTTATGCAGTTTCGTAATATGTGAATTCTACGTTCTTGTCTAGTGTAACTCATAAGTATTTCATTTTATTGCTGAAGTCAATGGTGGTCACTTCTAGCGTGGGATCTTTTCAATTGAGCTTCCTTCGTCTAGTAAAGGGAACAATAAACGTTTTCTTTGAATTTGTGCTTAAGCCTTGACCTCGACACCAGCCATGGGTGCCGTCAAGAGCTTTCCGCTCCTTATCGTATAGAACCAAAATTATATACATGTCGTCATTTGTTGCCTTGCCTTTTTGTTTCTTATATTGTTCATATATATGTATAATTGAATTTTGAGGTTACAATAAAGACATTATTCTTATTATTATTATACACTGTGTCGATAAAGTAAACCCCCCCCCCCCAACTAACGTTTGAAGGACTTGATATTTTACCACAAAATTTGGTGTGCTGTAATGGGAAATTAAATACTATTTTCTAGCCAATAATTAAATTTTGTATCATTCAAAATAGCGGATGGCCGCCTTTTTGAATTTTTTTTAATGGAAAGGGAGGTCGAGTGACACCTCGTTTGAAAGGTCTTTTGGTTCTGCGCCTGATTCTAGAGTTTTAAAGAAAAATATTTAGCCATAACAAAATTTGAATGAAAAGTGGACTACTGGATAAAAAAATCAAAACAATTTTGAATTGAGTGAGTCCATTTGTTTAAAATCCGCTATTTTGTTATGACTGAATACTTTTCTTTGAAACTATAGGATCAGACGCAGATCTAAAAGACCTTTCAAATGAGGTGTAACTCGATTCCCCTATTGTTCTGCAGTTTAGGTTTATGCAAACAACAAATTGGCGACCCTGCCGTATGCAACCGTTTATTTTAAACAAAAATTCGTCGCAGTAGGCAAAATCGAAAAGTGTCAGCACAACCAGTTTACTTTACACCTTTTTACTTTCCTATA
Source organism: Ctenicera cuprea (assembly GCA_958336395.1). Classification (NCBI taxonomy): domain Eukaryota; kingdom Metazoa; phylum Arthropoda; class Insecta; order Coleoptera; family Elateridae; genus Ctenicera; species Ctenicera cuprea. The sequence goes on from OY284488.1 coordinate 11,393,918, forward strand.
CTTTCAGTATAGGGAAGTATTGATTTCATGCAAATTTTCAAAATCGAGATTTTGGCGGAAATACATGTTTTGGGCTTCCAGGATCCTAAAAAAGTGGTTTTTAAAAAATGTCTGTCTGTGGGTGTGTGTGTCTGTCTGTCTGTCTGTCTGTCTGTGTGTGGGTAACGCTCATATCTCCGGAACGGCTGGACCGATTTCGATGTGCTTTGGAATGAGGAGGTATATCAAAAATTCATCGACAAAATAAGCTTTTAAAAAGAATCCGAAACCGGAAGCGGAAGTTAGACATGTTTTTTTGGTAGCATTTTTTTCAGAAACGGAATTTTGGAAATTTTAATAGTGGAGATTCAAGAAGGCCTTAGGACAAATCAAACGTCTTTTTACCGAACTCTCTAGCTTCAACATGGCGGCCGCTACGAATTTTTGAAAATTTCGACTTTAACGCCCATTTACTCAAAAACCAGTTATCTGATTGGAATCAACTACATCTTGTTTGGTAGCCCTTCAAGGGTACTATACCATGAAATAAAATTAATTTTGAAAATATGAAAATGATCGCAATGACATCACTCCAAAATTTTGGAATTTTTCAAAAAAATATTTCTCAAAAACTGGCCACACGTTTTTGTTTAAACTTTTTAAGCTGATAGAGCTGGGAATCTTCTACAATTTGTTTCTTTGCTCATTGCTATAATTTCACTGTGACGCCCTCTGTGAATTTTTGAAGATTGAAAATTGGTACCCTTTTATTTATTTAACGGGGGTCAATAAAATATTTCTGTTAATGTGAAAGACCTCACCATTAATAGCAAAATCCGAATATCATAATATTTTTTTGATAATTTAATATTTAGGGGGGCTACTGTTCCCCCTCCCCCCCAAAATTTTCGCAACAAACTTAAAAAATTGATTTCTTCTTTTGTTTGCTCTAGGAGAATCTTTTTACAAAAAATCAAAAAATCGAATTTTTTGACCCTTAATAATCTTTTTGTCCTTAGAAGAATTTCACATACTTTCTACAGCAGTTGTATTCTTGTACTAGTCGTTTAATGTTCAGTGTAGGCTAACTTTTTTATTTTAATAGATAGACTCGCAAACCCAAGAGCAAAGTTGTAGGGCAAATTCTTCTCGATTGTATTTAAGAAAAAAACTTGAGTTTCCAATTTTAATATGGCGGCCACGGTAAAAAATAACTTTTTTTTTAATGGAAACGTGGCATTTTGGCTTTAAAATCAGAAAGGTTTTGAAATTGTAAATACAAATTAATAAGAGTATTTTCTTGCTAAAAATAATACTTCTCGAGTTATTAATACATTTTCAAACATCAACACGCTTCCTTACTCGTGCCGCCGGTTCATTTCAGTTCGGTTGTTTTACATGTACTCAGTTGCGGAGCCAGCGTGGTAATGGTACGTTTAAGTTACGCTCTTCACGCTTGAAGTTTTTATAAACGCTGCTTACTTTTACTAGCCGGGTCTAGACAGGTGCATATCGAAAGTGTTGAAAAATATAAAACAATGTTAATTTATAAGTATAGGAAAGTCCAGGCGAAGTGTTTCGCTCATTTTTACTTTCCTATACTTTCAGTATAGGGAAGTATTGATTTCATGAAAAATTTCAAAGTTGAGATTTTAACGGAAATAGTCGAGGGGGGGTCCATGGACCCCAAAAAAGTAATTTTTAAAAAATGTCTGTCTGTGGGTGGGTGGGTGGGTGGGTGGGTGGGTGGGTGGGTGGGTGGGTGGGTGTGTTACGCTCCATATCTCCGGAACGGCTGGACCGATTTTGATGTGCTTTGGAATGAGGGGGTATATCAAAAATTCACCGACAAAATAAGCTTTTAAAAAAAAACCGAAACCGGAAGCGGAAGTTAGACATGTTTTTTTGGTAGCATTTTTTTCAGAAACTGAATTTTGGAAATTTTAATAGTGGAGATTAAAGAAGGCCTTAGGACAAATCAAACGATTTTTTACCGAACTCTCTAGCTTCAACATGGCGGCCGCTACGAATTTTTGAAAATTTCGACTTTAACGCCCATTTATTCAAAAACCAGTTATCTGATTGGAATCAACTACATCTTGTTTGGTAGCCCTTCAAGGGTACTATACCATGAAATATCATTAATTTTGAAAATATAAAAACGATCGCAATGACATCACTCCAAAATTTTGGAATTTTTCAAAAAAAAATTTCTCAAAAACTGCCCACACGTTTTTGTTTAAACTTTTTAAGCTGATAGAGCTGAGAATCTTCTACAATTTATTTTTTTGCGCATTGCTATAATTTCACTGTGACGCCCTCTGTGATTTTTTGAAAATTGAAAATTGGTACCCTTTTATTTATTTAACGGGGGGCAATAAAATATTTCTGTTAAAGCAAAATAGCTCATCATTGATAGCAAAATCCGAATATCATAATATTTTTTCGATAATTTAATATTTAGGGGGGCTACTGTTCCCCCTCCCCCCCAAAATTTTCGCTACAAAATTAAAAAATTGATTTCTTCTTTTGTTTGCTCTAGGAGAATCTTTTTACAAAAAATCAAAAAATCGAATTTTTTGCCCCTTGATAATCTTTTTGTCCTTAGAAGAATTTCACATACTTTCTACAGCAGTTGGAAGTGACTACAGTTTTGAACGTTCTATGCATTTCTATTGCGCACGCATTCAATAGCCACTTATTTAACAATAACGGGTAGGACCGGAATAGCATGGTTGAATATGCGGGTGTCTTCGAGTGTACTACCGTTTTACTGCATAAGTAGTTGTGGGGCGAGCCTCGGTTGGGGCCAAAAATTTTTTTTTATTTTATAGTTTTTTTTAAAACACTGCTTTTGCGTTTCTAGACAGGTGTATATCAAAAGTGTTGGAAAATATTAAACAATGTTAATTTATAAGTATTGGAAAGTCCAGGCGAAGTGTTTCGCTCATTTTTACGAATGCGTTCGTCCACGGTACGTCAATTCGCTGATATCTCTCGAACCCGTACTTCGATTTTGATGAAAATTGGAATGCAGAGCTATATCAAAAATTCACCGACAAAATAAACTTTTAAAAAAAAACCGAAACCGGAAGCGGAAGTTAGACATGTTTTTTTGGTAGCATTTTTTTCAGAAACGGAATTTTGGAAATTGGAATAGTGGAAATTATAGAAGGCCTTAGAACAAATCAAACGTTTTTTTACCGAACTCTCTAGCTTCAACATGGCGGCCGCTACGAATTTTTGAAAATTTCGACTTTAACGCCCATTTACTCAAAAACCAGTTATCTGATTGGAATCAACTACATCTTGTTTGGTAGCCCTTCAAGGGTACTATACCATGAAATATCATTAATTTTGAAAATATAAAAACGATCGCAATGACATCACTCCAAAATTTTGGAATTTTTCAAAAAAAAATTTCTCAAAAACTGCCCACACGTTTTTGTTTAAACTTTTTAAGCTGATAGAGCTGAGAATCTTCTACAATTTATTTTTTTGTGCATTGCTATAATTTCACTGTGACGCCCTCTGTGATTTTGTGAAAATTGAAAATTGGTACCCTTTTATTTATTTAACGGGGGGCAATAAAATATTTCTGTTAAAGCAAAATAGCTCATCATTGATAGCAAAATCCGAATATCATAATATTTTTTCGATAATTTAATATTTAGGGGGGCTACTGTTCCCCCTCCCCCCAAAATTTTCGCTACAAAATTAAAAAATTGATTTCTTCTTTTGTTTGCTCTAGGAGAATCTTTTTACAAAAAATCAAAAAATCGAATTTTTTTTATTATAGACCTTTTGTACTTGGAAGAATTTCAGCTACTTACTATTCTTGTAGCATAGTTAGTATAGGCTAACTTTTTTATATCATTAGATAGACTCTCAAACCCAAGAGTAAAGTTGTAGGGCAAATTCTTCTCGGTTGTATTTAAGAAAAAAACTTGAGTTTCCAATTTTAATATGGCGGCCACGGTAAAAAATAACTTTTTTTAAATGGAAACGTGACATTTTGGCTTTAAAATCAGAACGGTTTTGAAATTCTAAACACAAATTAATAAGAGTAATTTCATGCTAAAAATAATACTTCTCGAGTTATTAATACATTTTCAAACATCAACACGCTTCCTATTCCCCTTCTATTGCGCACGCATTCAATAGGCACTTATTTAACGATAACGAGCAGATTCGGAATAGCATGGATGGATATGCGGGTGTGTTCGAATGCACTGCCGTTTTACTGCATAAGTAGTTGTGGGGTCGAGCCTCGGTAGGGGCCAAAATTTTTTTTTTATTTTATAGTTTTTTTTAAAACACTGCTTTTGCGTTTCTAGACAGGTGTATATCAAAAGTGTTGGAAAATATTAAACAATGTTAATTTATAAGTATAGGAAAGTCCAGGCGAAGTGTTTCGCTCATTTTTACGAATGCGTTCGTGAACGATACGTCATTTCGCTGATATCTCTCGAACCCGTAATTCGATTTTGATGAAAATTGGAATGCAGAGCTATATCAAAAATTCATCGACAAAATAAGCTTTTAAAAAGAATCCGAAACCGGAAGCGGAAGTTAGACATGTTTTTTTGGTAGCATGTTTTTCAGAAACGGAATTTTGGAAATTTTAATAGTGGACATTAAAGAAGGCCTTAGGGCAAATCAAACGATTTTTTACCGAACTCTCTAGCTTCAACATGGCGGCCGCTACGAATTTTTGAAAATTTCGACTTTAATGCCCATTTACTCAAAAACCAGTTATCTGATTGGAATCAACTACATCTTGTTTGGTAGCCCTTCAAGGATACTATACCATGAAATATCATTAATTTTGAAAATATAAAAACGATCGCAATGACATCACTCCAAAATTTTGGAATTTTTCAAAAAAAAATTTCTCAAAAACTGCCCACACGTTTTTGTTTAAACTTTTTAAGCTGATAGAGCTGAGAATCTTCTACAAGTTATTTTTTTGCGCATTGCTATAATTTCACTGTGACGCACTCTGTGAATTTTTGAAAATTGAAAATTGGTATCCTTTTATTTATTTAACGAGGGGCAATAAAATATTTCTGTTAAAGCAGTATAGCTCATCATCAATAGCAAAATCCGAATATCATAATATTTTTTTGATAATTTCATATTTAGGGGGGCTACTGTTCCCCCTCCCCCCCAAAATTTTCGCTACAAAATTAAAAAATTGATTTCTTCTTTTGTTTGCTCTAGGAGAATCTTTTTACAAAAAATCAAAAAATCGAATTTTTTGCCCCTTAATAATCTTTTTGTCCTTAGAAGAATTTCACATACTTTCTACAGCAGTTGTATTCTTGTACTAGTCGTTTAATGTTCAGTGTAGGCTAACTTTTTTATTTTAATAGATAGACTCGCAAACTCAAGAGCAAAGTTGTAGGGCAAATTCTTCTCGATTGTATTTAAGAAAAAAACTTGAGTTTCCAATTTTAATATGGCGGCCACGGTAAAAAATAACTTTTTTTTTTTTAATGGAAACGTGGCATTTTGGCTTTAAAATCAGAAAGGTTTTGAAATTCTAAATACAAATTAATAAGAGTATTTTCTTGCTAAAAATAATACTTCTCGAGTTATTAATACATTTTTAAACATCAACACGGTTCCTTACTCGTGCCGCCCGCGCTGTTTACTTTTACTAGCCGGGTCTAGACAGGTATACATTAAAAGTGTTGGAAAATATAAAACAATGTTAATTTATAAGTATAGGAAAGTCCAGGCGAAGTGTTTCGCTCATTTTTCTGTCAAGCATAGAGTTTAAAAGGGCGTTACTTAGCAGTTAAAAAATTAACTCTTAGATTGCATCTAATATTTACAGTTTCACGTTTAAAAATATTTTTGGAAACAAAACAGTAACTATTTTTAAAACATGGGAAAATCCGTGCCAAGTATTTCGCCCATTTTTGAAACTTCATATTTTATTTGTTCACATCATTCTCTTGCGTTACGTAATATATGTTTCTAGAATTCTGTTCTTTAAGCTTGCAGTGATGCTAACTTTTGTCACCACAATATTCTAAAGATGTTCATCCACAGACAAAACGATATACCTACCCACGCTTTGGTCAATACCGCTTGCATGTTCTATTAGGTAGATCCTTTGTTGGTTAAATTATATTATTAAAACTACAATCGGACTGGTTTATTTGTTCTAAAAATTAATTTCCTACAGTAATTAATTATCTAACCACCTCCTGTGAATGCGAGTACTCTGAAATAAAACTAATTAAAAATGTGACTGGCGTCTTTTATCTCTAGTAATCCGACTTTATCCGGGATTCATAAGGTCTTCACAGAAAATAGCAAGTTTAGCAATTTTCTGAAATTCTTCTAGTGATTTTCCTGTCAGACGATAAACTTGTAAAGAATATTACTTTTCGAACGAAACCTTGATCTTTTTTTCATAAAAGCCCTTTAAGAACTTATTACTGTTTTAGAAAGTTACAAGCTAGAATTCTTTACTGATGGTAGAATAGTTCGTTTGCTGAAAGCAGTAAACCTTTAGAACTAATTTCGAACCAAAGTCGTCCGAATAAAAAAAACCACACCATTTGAACGGAAACACTTGTCCGTAACGATAAATTGAACTGTACGGTTATAAAATCGAATTTCGTTTTGTAACCCGCAAAGTGCTGGCACTGCAAAAGACTTTTCTGTCAATAGACGACGTCTAAACAATATTACCGAATCACTTCGAAATTGAAAATCTACGATTTGCGGCTTCCAGAATTCATTTTAAATTTACGAATACGCGAAATTACTCGAAAACTTATATGAATACGTCTAACGAACCCGTTATTTACGGCTTGTCGAGTTTTCTGCTTTTTACGCCAATGAAGTTCTACACACCAACAGCAAAGGGCAGTACGTTAATGCGGACAACACATAATGAAAAGATTTATTACTGAAGCCTCAAAAATTGCAAAGCAATACTTTAAACATATAAATAATCACATTAGTATTTAATTTGTACTAAAAGCAAACTTGTGCCGGTTACTACAGCAATTTGTTCTAAATAAATTTTATGAAATACTTAAGATTTACGAAGGGCTTTATACATAAACCTAATCAGTGAAAATTGCAAACAAAAACTAATAAATCTAATTTGAGTCTATAAAATACGTCACGTCGTCGAGAAAAGCTTCATGTCAATATTTTAAGCAGGTTCGTGAAGAGTAATTATCATAATGAAATTTCATTATTTAAATTTAGTTGCCAGGAAAAATCAAATTACTGTTTACAATAAAATTTTAACAAAGGAATTTGTACGCTCATAAGTTAAAGACTGCTATCACATTTTTGTCATCAAAACATGCCCAAAAAAATTACCCTCTAGGGGGTACATAAAAATAAAAAAAAGTAGAGCAAAACTCATCTTCCCATGGTTTCTCTACCCACCGTGAGATCGATTCAATTACGTTCTCATCAGCTGTGGAAAGCACGCTGATTATAATAGACAGCCTTTGAACTAAAGGGTTTAATATATCCTGAGCACTTTAAGGGTGGTCCTTCTAGCACATCAGCATAATTAAATATCACAGCACTCAGGACGTGAAATCGACAACAGATGACGCAGGTCCAAACAGAAATTCAATCGAATCAGCCAGCAGGGAATGAAATATCGTCTAAAAATTTATCGCGACTAGAAAAATATGAAAATACTTTGATTTAATGTATGGGTATAAGTTACAGAAATATAAATTCTATATTTCCCGATCTATCCCAAGGGAATCAAACAAACTGGTGTTCGAGGAAAATGCAAACTGTGTTCGCTCCGATAAAACTGTAGTCCTTTCTTTATCTTGGTGTTCGTCATGAGGGTAGTTATGAAATTTTAAATTATATGTCAAGTCGCTTCAGAAATAAATGTCAAAAAATATAAAAATATCCGTATATCACCATCTAAATAAAATCTAATGAGGTTCTACATACTTTGAAAAGGTCCAACAATTTTATTACAATAAAAAAATTCCAAGATGCTTCTTTGACTGTCTGCTCAATTACCTCTACAGAAAATATCCATTTCGTGGCCTACATCATCTGCAACTCGTCAGATGCACGTTTTCAATCATACGAGGTTTTTGTACGCTCGAGAAATAAATATTAGCTTGGGTTTTCCGTTTTATAAACTTAAATTGAACGTAAAAATATGATATTGGTTGTCCTGAGAACGTCTTGTGGATATTTGCTCCATTCTCCATCAAGTTATGACATTGTTGCGAAGCAAATATTTTTTATTTATTTTTGTTAGATATTTTAAATTTTCGTGGCCGTCATTAATATAAGTTAATAGAACTTTTTCACGTGTCCTTATCGGTCATATTGACTAGGACAATCAAATTTATAGGCAGAATTTCACAAATGCGGCGTTATAGTCGAGTGTTCCAGGGATTATATTTTCACTTCCGTGAGCACTATAGAGTTAAATGCAAAGAAGTAGCCAGATTTGGAAAACATGTTTTTTTCCTTACTGTAAAACTTTAAATCTGTCCAGAACTGTCAACCGTTCAAAAAAATTGAGTTACACACATATGGCCGGAAACTATGGGTCGAAAACTATCAATACATTTATTTTATTTTCCTAGTCTGAAGCGTTTATATGTATGTTTTATATTTGAAAAAAGCGAAATGCGTTGCAGCTTATGAGCAAGAAAACTAAAAAAGCGTTTTTATGCGTTCAAAAGTCTTTAAAAATCAATTATTTTTAAACAGGTTTTTGCTTTCCAAACTATTATCTCGATAACCGCTCATCATATGGAGAAATTCACCTTATCCTTTTTATACCTTTAACATCGAGGATGATAACAGTTTCAGGATTTTACGGCTAATAATACACAAAAAAAGTCAAACATTTAAAGTAGCGCATAAATTACGGCGGTTGCCCAGCATCACCACGCTCACTGAACAGAATAATAACGCCGGCCCCTTTGTGCGCGCAACAGCCAATCAGCGCCTCGGAGGGCGTGGTCGCAGCAAGGACAGATGATAACATCGCAAAGGAAATTTCGTACTCCTCTTTCTCTCCCTCTGCGTCAGGACACACTATGTCCTGCTCTTCGAGCAACATTTTACAAAATAATATATAATATATACTAATATAAGATATAAAAGCGCGTCTGGAGTAAAAATGGCTTCTTATCTCTCTCTCTTTCCCTCTGCATCACATCCCCGGCTTGTCTCATTCTTTAACCATATACTAAACAAATTGCGTAATAGCAAATAGATGCCAAAACTCACTCTAAGGGTTGCAAAACCGTGGAATTAATGTTAACAGACAACTCGTCGCCCATGACAACGGAAGAGTATAAAAGCAGACGAAAGAACACCGGAAAATCAGTGTACCTTCAGTTTGAATAAGCCCGGTCATAATCGGATCGAACTCAAGCTACAGGTACTGTGATCGAGCTCAGCACACGGTCCTCAATTCACTAACCCCACCAAATCGGACTGAAGCTACCGCTGTAGTAGTCGAGCTCAGCACAACTCCCGCAGAGCCTTTTAGCCACGGTCCCGAGCCACAGTTACCCTCTCAAATGGACTGCCACCATCACTCGTAATTAACCGTCTTAATTTTTCACTAAAAGAATCCTAAACTATTTCCACCCCGTTTGTTTGACACAGTTCCCTAGGTCAAGCTACGGCGAAGTCGACCATCCCGAGCCAGAAGGGTACAAACCCCTCGGCAGCAAGTCAGTGTTCCACCACTCCAATTGGGAAAAGAAGTACAAAACGCTCTTCGGAGGCAAGGAATCACCAGGTACCCTTAGCGTGGACCCGCCAAAAACAGGTTCTCTCCGGTCACCATCCACGGGTCCAGAAGACACCCCGCCCCGGAAAACTGCTGTTCCGCCATTAATTAGCCTGCTTCCTCCTCACTCGGCATACGACAAAGAGAACCTCCCCGCAGGACCTAGCTGCCCACCAACCGGTAACAACCCAGACGTTCTAGACTCCACCCCGACCCCAAGGAGTACGCCGGAGTAGGAATTTGAGAGGGAAGTGGGCGGAGTTCTCTCAAAAATGATGTGCACCGTATTCTTGAAATCGAGGAGTGCTCCTATCACACAATTATTAGGAGAACTTGCTTCTCCTGCCCTGTTGTAGGAGAAGTGAACCGTTCTCACGAAAACTGATATTTTAATAAGCACACACAAGGTTATACATAGCCAAACTGGTGGTTTCTCCAGCAGCTACTCCCAGAACGAGTAGACTACCCAGAGCCCCGGAAACCTAAGGACCCCCGAAATCATTGCTGTGTGCCCGCAAATTGCCGTGATCACTTTACCGCAGAGTGAAGTCTCCGCCTATGAACATCTTGTGGTGCATAAAATTCGGCGTTAGCTACGTTCTTACAAACTTATTTTCTTAAAATGACCTATGAAATAACCTCTGTATTTCGGTCGTTGTAATTTTGCGACACTCTGTAGTAGGCAAATTATTCTCAGTACATTTAGAGATAATACATAATGGTATGATACTTGAAAGCTTGACACTCTGCCCCTGTTTCTAACGTCCTCGGTTGCTCAGTTGGTGCAGCATTAGCCTAGGCAGGTAAACATTTTCATTATGACCAAAAACGCCAAAACAAAAATTTACTTTAGGTTTATTACATTTATTTATCGTTAACCTATTTCTGATATTGTGGCTTATCACCCACACAAATTCAGCCAAATCGGTCATCTACAGAATGAAGGTTTTGAACGTGCAAACATCTTTCACAAGGAACCGAAGGTTTTACATCTATTTCCAAATGCCAATCCTCTCGGTTCAAAGGCAAATGTGTCAACCCCTGGAGCACCGACGCTGGCAGATGATCTCATTGACAAGCAACGAGATTTCATTTGAACTTTCGTCACACTGAAATATCAAAGATTAAATGGGCTTAAGAGATTATTCTGCAAGCAAACCTGAGCTTCACACAAGTCTAATTTTAAGCTATACATTTTCAAGGAACGTTAACATTAGCTATCGATTATCCAATAAACTGAAATATTGCTTTTGAAGTTCCTCCACCAAGGTAACGTCATCATCGCTAAAAATATTCCAGATACGGATTAGTAAATTTGGATTACAACTGATTTTATGCCAAACTAATTCAATCAACTGATTCTTTTAACTCGGGCAATATTTTCAAATATGTATGACAAATGCTGCAGTATCATTTGCAGACGAATAATAAATAAGAGAAACCCCCGCAAGGACATTAAAGAGAGTAAAAACCCGAGGCAACTGACAGCAAAAGAACGCATCTCCTCGTTGTAGAGAATGTTCGCCATTATTCTTCTTTCTTTCTTTCCTGAATAACTTATAAAAAGCATGTACGATGACTTTTTGCGACAATGTCGCGGATTGTCGCAAACACATGGCTCTCCACATTTGCTTACTAAAGTCATTTTCTTTGGATGCAATTCGACGAAAAATGCTTCATTTGCGTCAGAGTTGCGATGGTTGAAACTTAAAATTTTAAAATAGAATTTGAATTTCTAACCTACGCAGCGGAAAATTGGGCCTACAAGCCAATAAGACTAATTCAGGTTTCAACAGGAAATGAACAAAACCGTGACCTACATGCATAATTCTAAATGTCTATGGGAGGGAATCAATAGTGAATACTCAGAGAACTAGCAGGAGTCGTATATTTTAGCCCATGTGTCGCAAAAAACGTGACTAGATTGGTAAAGCTTCGAAGGGGACATTATTCTTACAATGTTCTTTTGATGGAGACGAATGGAGTATGGAAGTATGCGGGATGTTTGGCAAAGGAAGAACGCTTTCTGGAAATGAGACCTTTGAACAGCCCGCACGTTATTTGATTCACATAAAACTCTTATCGAGAAGTAAATAAAAATTAAGCACGACTATCTAATCAATTTCATAACTTTAGAAAATTACATTTAGGAAATGTAACAAATAATAGATCAGCACCATCTGCACTCGTTCTTACTTACACTAGCGGAAATTGCTTTGGATGTAGTAGATAATACAGCGCCGTAAGCAGCGCCTTACATTATTAAGAGCTCTTTATCGTTTTCGCGTGAACACACTACAATTTTCTTTAATGTAAAATGGTTACGAATTCATAATCAATAAATTTCTTCTGTCTATAACCATAGATTTCTACGGTTTCTAGTCAGACTATTAAAACCAACTAGTTAAAATACAATGTTAGCTGGCCAAACCTAGTGGGATTAAGAAAAAATTACATTGTCATTTAAATTTATTGATCCACAAACTGACCCTCGATTCTTCTTCCTATCAGCAGATTGCATTAACATAATTTTCAAGCGAACATATCAGCAAAACGCTACCTGCTTCTGAAAGATAATCTATTTCTAGAGAAAGTATCCTGCGCCTTTGTAGCTACTCCGCTTAATGCGTGTGAGTTTCAGTACTGCACCTGGGAAAGTGTTTCTTTCTAAATTAAAGCTTTTTAGATGGAGGACGTATGACCTTAGTAGGTGGTGCAAGAAAATACTAGAATACAGTGAATATAATTGTAAAATTTTGCATATAACTTTTACGGGTAATTCATATTTTGCTGCCCTCCAGATTCTAAACTTTTGTAATGCAGCTTATATGTATTTCAATTTTATTATTATATGCTTAAGTTGAGTTTGTTGATTCTAATGACAATAACAAAGGTCCTTAAAAATTCCCTCGCCATCTATTTTCATCCATCCGATGGTGTCCAAATCATTTCAAATCTTTTATTTGTATTCTATCATAGTCTCTTCTGCATGATAAGCCTTCTTATCTCTTCGTTAAGGAAGTGAGGGTGGGTTCCATTTTTGCCACTCCTCCACTTCGTCTTAAGTAATCCATTTCGACGGTATTCAATTTATTTAGATTTTCCACTTTAAGCGTCCAGACTTCCGACCCATAGCATAATACAGGTTCGACCAGAGACTTCCCTATATGTTTCTTTGTTTTGTTTAAGATGTGCTTACCCCACCAGAGAAGATTGCGGCATCCTGCAATTTTTTTACTCTGCTCAATTAGGGCAATGCCGCATGCTCTAAATCAATCTAACATATCAAATGTGCATCGAATTGACTGCCTAAATAAGTTGGCCAAGACATAAAATCTAAGACAATCAACTTATCAAATTGGCAGTTATTAAGAATTCAAGACTGCTTCTCAATTCTTCTTTAGCGTCGTGTGAATACTACTTGTTGAAACATTGGATTACGTGGGATTGCTTGTAATAAAAAGCGCGGCCTAACGATTAAGTAAGGACATATGACAAAAAGTAACACCGATCAAATAGCGAGTTACCACAGTGCATGTTTTAACTAGGAAAATTCCTGTCCATTATAACGTTTCCGTCACGCTATTCATTTATATCTATAGGTATTAATCTGTATTGTGTATGATTTTTGTTCACATTTTACTTAGCTATTCGAGAACCTCGGCTTGAAGTCATATTGTACTTATTTTCCTGCATTTGGTGTGTTGTCATTCAAAATTTAAGTATTTCCCTATAAGAAAGATTTGAGTTTTGTAACCGGACTGGCAGCCTACGGAACTCTTTAAAAACCTGAATCGTCCTGAGATAGGAATATTGTAAGTGCTAGACTGATTTAGACCGAAGGAGGTTCAACAGTAACTAACTAAAACTAAAAAAAAAAACAGAAAAATAAAGAACGGCTACACTTTCGTTTATAAGCTGTATTTTCCCAAAAACAAACAATGTATCAAAATGTATCCAATTATTATCAGAACGCGTTAGTTATTTTAGAAAAAAAATATCAATTTACTATGTTTACTTACCGAGAAAGCTTTCAGGAAGACGAGGCACTGTATTATACCCTCCATGGTATCTCCGGTAAGGCAAAATGTGCCTGTTAAGTGGCGACCTCTACGACTTACAGCAGCAGTGGTAGCTAAACTAGCATGTACTAACGCTCTTCTAGGAAGAGAATTGCCGCCGGCCAGAGCAGGAGGCAGTGGCTTAGCGGCACCCATTAACCGCTCTATGGAGTCCATAGCAGCGGGAGAAAGGTTCATGGGTGGCTATCCGTTTTGAACACCACAGATTTTAACACTTTAGATGAATAGCACAATGAAATAACAAACACAACTGGTTAAACGTTGTAACTTTTCATTTAATTTAAGTGTTTACGGGAAGCCTGACTCAGAACGTCTCCGAACACTCTTTCAGCACACTGAAAAAAGAGAATAAGTTCCGAAAGAACTTTAATTGTGTCGCAAAGTTGAGATGGGAAGGGAAAAAGTAAACATGACGCTAATTATAAGCTACTTGGGATACCTCTCGATGTCAAAGCCCTTTTTTAAAGCAGCAAAATCCATCCAGAACAAATTAAAGGGATGATACAGAGAGGAGCCTCAAAGTCATCAATAAAGGTTTGCACGCGTAAATTTTAGTTACTACCTTTGTCGCGCCACGACTGTCACGTAAATCAAATGAGTGAACTGCTTTGTTTCGAGTTACTTCATAAACTGTTACGTGATAATGATAAGGGTCGGGTTTTTATCATGTTTTATCTGATGGACTAAAAATGCTCGATTAAGTTATGTCTTCGGTTCTTTGATTTGGTTGAAGATGGAGATAGGTTAACTTTATTTCATTTTCTCCTGGTATGAATTGGAAAATGCAACTGGATTAATAAACATGAAGAAACATTTTCCCAATTTGAAAACTCGTTAATCTAAATCAGTACATTGTATAAATTTGTTTTGTGCTTCAAAGCACCGTAATTAATACAAAACCAACTCCATTACATTAAAAACTCAATTAAACTGAAAACCCAGCAAGATATTATATGAGAAAATGAAATACCTCTCGGTCTATTCCTGGATGATCACAGTAACACTGCGAGAAAGGGGACTATAATTCGGTTTCTATTTTCCAACATTCGCCTGCTTCTATATATTTATCTAAACAAAATCGAGTTACTTATATGAATTCCATTACAAAGCAAAATGGAAGCTTTTAGAGCAGCACAGCCTGCTCTTTGCTGAAAAATTATGTAAATGCAAGCCTTTTATCCTCAAACGAAATAAAGAGCACCGCCTGAAATGCCGTCGAGGTTTGGTTTTAGATCGATGTTTTCACATCTCATTCGCATTTTCGCACACAAGCAAGAATTTAAGGCATAATTAGAATTCTGATGATAATTACCATTACGCTGAAGTAATTTACTCTTATTTAAATAATTGAACACGCATATTAGCTTGTGGAAGAGAAACCCTTTCCGTTGCTGGGTAAATATTAAATTACTTTAAAATCGTACAAAACCATACTCTCGTCCATCTTCGTAGCCAAACATATTGTGAGCTAATTCCGAAAATTGCATTAATCACACACAATTATATGATTACATATATTAATAATTACATCAGAGTAAAATAATTCAAGCCCTAAAGCTTGCATCACATATTATACCGAATGGCAACTTTTGTCCATAATTGAATTACGAGTATATGTTCAATGTAGTTTATTACCTATAATACAAATAAATCATAAAGTTAATGCATTGTTATTCGCCCACGGTCCATAACTAAAATTTACGTTTCACCAGCCGTACGTAACTAATTATGCTGGTTCGGACTCGTATATTCAAATGGAAATACTCCTCCTGGAGAGCCAGTAATCTTTAATTATTAGTGAAATTGAGTGTGTGGCTCTAAGCGATATGACTCCAATGCGACTCCGCGGTTAGATAATCTTAGATTTACTTGCGAAAGTAAAGCTGTACGTCCCCTTTATCTAGAATACCGGTAGTAGAATGTGCGAGTCTGTGAAAGGCGATTAGCAGATTTATTGTTAAGCACCCGTCAACAGTGATGATGATGGGTTTATAAATCAATAACTTTTGACAGGTGCACTTATTCTACTACCAGTTCCGCAGTAATAATTTCTACCCATTTTAATTTACAACACCATTTAAGTTTTATTACGAAAGATGAACGATATTTGTATAAAATCTTGCGCGGTGGCAAAATATGGGTTAGGAAGCAGTAACAAACAAGCTTATTAAAGTTGCGGCTTTAGCTGGCGTTCGTTTTCAGTTATTATGTTATCGTATAAACAAACCTTACCGCGGGATAACAAGGTCAGAAAACAATAGCGCTTAAAATGTGATCAAATTGATCAACAATATCTGCAGTTTAGAAAAGAATTCGCAGCATTTGTTCACGAAGTCAAGCAATAAAATAAACAATGTGGGCCCACCCACATTCCAGCGGCGGGGTCTCAATGACCGATAACATGTGTAATAGTTTCGGCTATACTTGGGAAATCAGTCGGAAATAACGGCAATCAATAGGCAATAACTCGGCAATCACTGCAATATCTCGGCAATCACGACCGGGGTACGGGGGGGGGGAGTAATTCATTAGCAAAATTGTAATTCGCATTGTAATTCGATTTATATAGGCCAGACAATTAGAAATTTTGATATTAGGTATAAAAAAAGACGTACGTTGTTACAAATACAAACACCCACATAAATCCAATTACGCTAAACACTTGCTAGAACAAAATCATTCAATGACATCTAATAACACCATAAAATGTTTACACTTTTGTGATGATAAACGTTAAGTTAGATATACTAGAAGCTTTTGAAATTCACAAACATTTCAAAACTGTACCGTTAATGAAAGAAATCAAGTCATCTGCAGACGATTACCGAGATCATGTCACCAAGTTCTATTGCTATAACAACTTTAACTGTTTACTTTCTATTATAACCTTTGACAATGGCATGCCGAAATACGTATAAGGTTAAAATAAATAAATATTTGTTAAAGTAATTAAGTTTTTTATATACAGATAATCATTTCAAAAATGTTTGAAAGTTTTGTAATTTAGAAATATTTTAAATTTTTGAAAATTTTAGAAAATATTCTAATTTTTAAGTTTTGAAAACTAAATATTTTCAAACTTTTAAAAAATTTGAAAAAATTGAAAATTTCGAGTTAAAAATTTATATTTTTTTGTTTTTAGTAATTGCGTTAATTATTAACAATGAAATCTAAAATCGATTTCACAATTTGAAATTGTTTGAACTGTTCAGGTAACACGACCAAAAGAAAACCTCCCAGAGATGCTTTCTCAATGGAAGATTCTCATTTAACATGTTTCTACCGATTTTGAAGCGCAAATTCATACACACACCAAAAAATCGGCAGTGGGGGGACACTGGAGCGGTAGGATGATAGAGCTTGCGCAGATCGGCCATTCGACATGTGTAGAATACTTATCTTCTTTTTCGAGCGCATCTATTTTGAAGTAAAGCACTCCCTCCCCAGTCACCCCATTTTTTTATGCAGTCGTCCGGTTTTACGATATTTTGTACTTGCAACCAATGTTTGTCCATTGAAATGTCAAAATCATTTCAACTAATCTGTTCAGGTAAGCGACCAAAAAACCTCTCAGTGGCGTTTTCCCAATAGAAAGTCGTTCCTATTGTCATTTAACATACTCATAAAGATTTGAAGCTGCAATTCGTAAATATTAAAAAAAAACAAAGAACTGATGGTGGGAGCAGTGACAAGGAGATTGCGTTTGCGCAGATCGGCTATTCGACATGCGTAGAATACGAATGTAAATTGTTTTTCGAGTGCATATATTTTGAAGTAGAGCACCCATCCCCCTTTCTTTTTTTTGGGGAGACCAACCTCACTTTTCGCGGTGTCATCTCAATGGACCAACCTTGGAGCCAATTTGGTTTTTCTAGTGAAAGAAAAACAATAAAGAATACGTGCAAAAGCCTAACACAAAATATGCATAAATTTGAGCACTGGATTTGCGGTTGCGAAGTGCATTATTGTGTTGTGGTGTGTCTGTCCCTTCTTGTACAGCGCCGGTTACAACAATTTAAAACATTTAAGTGGGAAGGTAATAACATCATTCAAAACACAAACATTTTAATGATTTTAAGTAACCACTTTGTGATGCAAAAAAGAAGGCGTATAGATTACGTTTACAGAAGTCTTAATGAAAAAGAGTGTTTTTTTTTTAAATTTGTGCCGCCTCTCGTCCGACTTAAATTCCCAATCTTTCTAAAACTCCACTTCCTCACTGTGTATACAAAAAATTTCATCCAATCGATATTGATTTAGAAGTACATAATCTAAATTGCCAAAAAAATACTTTTAATAAACAATACCAACAATCAAAATAAACATCAACGCTACAGCCAAAATTAGAAGAGTTCGTTTTCAGGGTGCGATTAAATCTTCCTTATAAATGCAAAAGTTTTCCCGACTTTTTGATCCGCGCAATGAATTTAGTAGGACCACTGACTTGAAACTGAACTGTGAGGGCAACTTGGGACGCGACAAGAATAATTCGATTTTCAGAAGGACATGTTTGAATAATAAATTACTTTCGTTGGTTTATTAATGCCAATCCTCGTAATACAGAGACAAACCGCAAAAGATGAACGTTGTGATCGGGTTTGCCTTAAATATTTTCCTTTTGAAGCTTTAATTAAAAACAAGAGTAACTAAATACGAAAAATAAGAAGAGTCAAGTGGTTTACACACAGAGCGTCACTAGAATCCATAAGAGTGTTGATTTGTTGTGGATGGGGTGTCTGGGGGAAACAAACAAGTCCCCAGAAATGTAATAATCAGCAAATATACAAACTTTTTTCAAACTTTTCCAATATGATTTTGCCAGAATTCAGTTTAATATATTTCTTGAAACAAAACAAAAATCATTGATGTTTATGAAACTTCGGAAAGAGTCCAGCAGAGAACAAGTATGCCAACTCGTATTTTATTGCACGGCATGAAAGATCTGATAAATACATGTGCTTTAAAACATTTCAGGAAAAAACTTTCGGTAAAACAGTCGTAAATTGAGGGCACCGGACCGATCGATCACTGCAGTCAAGCAGAGACTAAACTTGCAAGCTGAAAAAAGATGGATTGTACTTCAATGAAACGTCTGGAGTGAAATAGATGATACTAAAAACGTCGTTATCAGCAGTTTTGAACGACAATTCGCCCCCCAACAGACGTGACAATTGGTTTAGGTTTACGTTGCATGATAAAAATGTTGAATAAACAGGAAACAGGATTGAAAAAGAACAGGAAAAGAAAAGTGGAAGAAAATCCCGTAGGACCCACTCGCAAAACAAAATTAAATATGTTTGTTTTAATATTACAGGAAAAATCCATTACGCCTGGAAAACAATTCGGATTTATTCCACTTCAATTACAATCGACGAAAATCAGAAATTTCAGAAATAAAATATTGCGTCATCAGATGCGCAACCCCGGAGGGATGATAATAATCGAAAGTGTTGGCTGTTGCTTAGTTATTGTGATCAACTCAATTCAAGCAAGTTTGAAGTTTCCAACTTTAGAATGTGCCTTAGGGTTTAAACTCGAACTTGCTTCATTTGTTATTCCCCAACCTCTAACCACGGCTAAAAAAAATTACTCGCCTCGTCACACAATCCAAGACGAAAACTGGCAACGCTACAGATGTGACAATATTGATGAATTGCTTACTTTTGCAAACAATATCAAAGTTATATTAGCAAACATTAGACTTTTAAATTGAACTAATTCCCCAGAAAGCTGCATTTTTGCAGGCGCTGATACCAATGATGACAAAGCCGATTTTGACCACAAAAATAAGGTATCCAAAGATAGTGAGAATCAAGACCGTGGCAGTGACACCCATAACGACACAGCCAATTTTAAGACGGAAATGGCCAAACTAACAAATATACATATAAAAAAGAGTTGCAGTCATTGACGATGAGTACGGCTAAGGAGGATTGAGCCCCCCGTACCTTTTTTGTTGATAATTTTATGCGCTACAGATTCCTGCATAACCGTTTTTTACATATAATTGACCTTTTTGAAGTTAAACGCTAAAATTGAGATAAGTACTACGCCTAGACTCTTCTACATGATTTTAGATGACAAAAAAATACCGATTTTTATTGATTTTTAGAAAAACGTCAAACGAAAGAAAAACTTTGGTAGGATGAAAATGTTGCTACCTAAATACTGCTCTACCTAAAACTTAAGTTATGAACCTTATTCTAGTATTTCTCATGAGCAATATAACTAAAAACAGAAATGCTTAATCGTCTCCCATTTATTAAAAAAACGGTAGGAAGTATCGTAATGAAATTAGCGGACGAAGAGAATTTTAGGTCATTCCTAGCTCTATTAGCCTATAGAATTGAATAACATGATGTGGGCAGTTTTTGAATAGAATTGTTTTGAAAATGTGAAAAAAATCACTCTGACAAACCAGTTTAAAAACAATCTGAAAAAAACGGCCTAAAAACCGGCCTGAAGAATGGTCTGAAAAAAACGTTCTAAAAAGGTCTTCAACAGCCGGTCTGAAATTTGGTTTCAAAAACTAGTTTGTAAAAAACCTGCCTT
The DNA here is from genome assembly GCA_958336395.1 of Ctenicera cuprea. Taxonomy (NCBI): domain Eukaryota; kingdom Metazoa; phylum Arthropoda; class Insecta; order Coleoptera; family Elateridae; genus Ctenicera; species Ctenicera cuprea. Next base: position 11,414,303 of record OY284488.1, read on the forward strand.
AAAATACCGAGCTGAAAAAACTGGTCTGAAAAAAACGGTCTAAAATCCGGTCTGAGGCACCGGTCTAAAAAACCGGTCTGAAAATACCGGTCTGAAACTACCGGTTTTAAAAACAGGTTTGAAAACACCTGTCTGAAAACCACGATCTGAAAAAAAGGTCAAAAAAACGGCCTAAAAACCGGTCTGAAAACACCGGTATGAAAAGAAGGACTAAAACAACTGGTCTAAAAACCGGTTTAAGAAAACGGTTTAAAGAAACCTGTCTGAAAATCCCGGTCTTAAAAATCCAGTCTGAAAAAAGCAGGTTTAAAAAACGGCCTGAAAACCCGGTTTAAACAAAACGGTCTGAAAAATGAACTAAAAACAGGTCTAAAAAACCGGTCTAGAAGGTCTAAAACAACCGGTCTAAAAACCGGGATCAAAAAACGGTTTGACAAAACGGTCTTAAAATCCCTGTGAAAAAACCTTTTTGAAAAACCTGTCTAAAACGCCCGTCTTAAAACTCTTAAAACCGGTCATGACATGACTCCTGTCGATATACGTAAACTAAAACTTCGAACCTATTATTATCCATTGGAAATAAATAATAAATACCGGCTTATATACTTACACTTTTGTTTTATTAATTTATTATTATTTAAACTTAATTCTTCTTATCTACATCAGCATATGAAGCGAAATACTGAATTGAATAGTGATTACGTCAAAACTAGTTTAATGCACGAATTGAGACCGTTTTTAGACCTGTTTCAGGTCGGTTTTTAGACCGATTTTAGCATACCCGGGTTTTCGCACTGGTTTTTAAAAAATTCGTACCGGTCGTACTCCTTCAAAATATAAACCGGTTAACCGGTGAACCGTAACCAGTCGACAGCACTAATAAAGTTGGTGGGAAAAATTGTTTTATTAATTAATAAAAAAAAAACGAATGCAATTTGTCCACACCTTAGCACTAAAGCTTTAACCTCGGCTTTAACAGACATTTTGCTATAGACATTATAAATACTAACAGCAAGTATAATGATGTATCAAGCGTAACATTTAGGTTAGCGTGAAATCCCTTTGCACTTATGCGGTTTATCAATTATGAATAAACCACCGTACAAGCCGTGCTCATTCATAATGCAACTGAAGGCTCCATTAACAAATAAATTTCATGGAAGTACCCCCTCGAGTATTAAATTCAACGAAAGCTCAAAGTAGCTGAAGTGTGCGTCATAATCGTCTAGAAAATTATATTAGTAACAACAAAGAGAGAAACCACACAGTTAAAGTATTTTAAGGAATATTTCGAAATAAAAAAATATTTTTAGTAAATGTAGACTGTTACGGTTTCGTGTACATATAAATGAACTAAGTAAAAAAATAGAAAATTCTATGTTTCGGGAGATTAAGAAAAATTGATTTAATTCAGTTACACTAAACGAATCAAAATCTGTTGAACGAACGCAATATAACCTTAGCCATTGAGTCGTTTATAACAATATTTATTTAAATCTAAAACATTTGCTATATCTAATAATCAATCCCTTTAACACTTTAAAATATGGGCGGGGCACTTCGTCTGGACACTCCTATACATTAGCAATTTATTGTATCGGCATATTTAAAAAGTATGTTTGTATGAACGTTTTGCCCGAGAACGGCTACAGGTACAACTTACCAGTGCCGCCACTACACCGGCTCGGCGGGAGAGGGAAGGAGGCAAACGCTACTTATCTAAACCATAGACGGTGTTTCAAACCTACCTGAACATACGCAAATAACAGGAGGAAACTTAGCCTGCTATAATATCTATCTGAAATGCACACGTCAATTTTAGACGTCATAACAATGATCAACGGATATTTTATATTACTTGACAGATTATTTAATTACAGCTTTGAGTTTTTTTTTCTCAAATACTTTATTACGCAAATTAAATGAATATAATAAAAAAATTAGCGGCAATCGCAATTGCAATCGTTAATATTACAGCAATTAATAAAAGCCGCAACTGAACCGGAAAAAATATCCGTTCTTCTTGGTTATCACGTTTCAGTTTCCTTATGTTATTTTCCTATGTTGGGGTAGGCTTGGGACACCTTGTATAGTTATGTGCGTACAACTAGCAACTCAGCATATTCTTTCCCCTTTTGAATGCAATTAACGTTAAAAATAATACAAGTAGTGTATGCTACAAGCGAACCGAACTAGCCTACAATCTCTCCGCACTCCAACATATCGCAAGCGGACTAAATTGTTCTATAGCAGCAAACACGCCAGACATACAGCGTTGGCTCACTTAATCTTACACACTTTCCTGCGAGCACCTCTTATTGTATCTATGTAGAAACCAAAATGTCATTATGAAGAAAAGCAATTTTTAAATTTTTTGGAAAAAATCCTTGGAACAGAAACAAAAATCCGCCTGGAAAATTTGGATCGCAGGAGAAAAATTTACTCCCCTAATTTTTGCTGAACCAAAAAATTAAGTTGTAAACCTCATTCTACTATCACTTATAAGTAGTTTTTTAAAGCAGTATTTTTTGAACGCTTCAAAATTTTCAATATTATTCACTTCACACTTTTAATAGTTCCAAAATTTCTGGTAGTTCGTTACATTCTCGATGAAGCGAGTGGAAATCGTATCAAATCACTAGCTACATTGGCCACAAAATTTAAAATAAAAAAAACGCCTATTCGAAAATTTGTGCATAGAAACATTTCGTCTATATGGCTATTACGATGCAAAGTTTGATACCAGTCCCCCCACTCGTTCATACAACATAGAAGGCTCGAAAAAAAAAGGATTGCTTTGCCATAAAGTATTTTATCATATTTAGAAATTTTCAATTGGACAAAATGCTACAAAAAGAGCTGAAAGGCAACCGCAACGGGACGCTCCTCGCATATTAAAATTTTTAAAAATTCTTGGATTTCAAAAATTTTGGAAATTTAAAAATTGAAACAATTTTGAAAAATTTGTTTTTTACCAAATGTTTTCAAATTTTTCACAACTTCAAAATTGTCAATGATATTAAGAGCTTCGCATGATTTTCAAAATTTTAAAACTTTCCGAAAGTTGTCAAAATTTTTGAAAATTTTATAAATATTAAAAAAATTCAAAATTTTCAAAATTTTTTAATTTTTTTGAAAATTTTATAACACAATATTTCCAAATATTCAAATTTTAAAAATTAAGAATTCATTAATTTTGAAAATATATGGAAATTTTACTATTTTGAAAATTCTTGAAGTTTATAAAAATTTTCAAAAGTTTCCAAATTTTAAAAATTATCAAAAATTTGTCCCTATTGTAATTAAACATGTTCATATCGATTTTGAAGCCTAAATTCGTAAACTTTTTTTTTAAACCTATTTTGTCGAATGAGTTTTGTTGTACCTCCCTCCACATTCCAAAACTCATAAATCAGATCATCCGTTCTGAAGTTACAAGGCACCTCAAACATTCATACACATACAAGCCCGTCCATCCATTGACAGACATTATTTTAAAATCCGGATAATCTCAAATTTTCATTATAGGAAAGTAATAGAGGAATACAGCAAAACAAACCTTGTTATTAACGAAATCTGAGCTTTAATCGATACCAATCGTATCACTTTTTCATAACGCAAAATTCAGGCAACAATGCTTGTCTGCTTCCCTCAACCAGATCAGTTTCAAACAAATCAGAGCAGAAAAAGCACTTTCATGAAACGTTTCCAAGTGAAACAAATAAAGCGAGAAAACTTCAAAAGACGCCAGTATTTCTAACAATAGGAATCGAATTCGGCGATGTGTAACGTGATGCATTTGAAGTAAATGACAACTCGGAGGTATTCGACCCACAGATATATTGGTATTTCCGTTAATTTTCCACAAAAATGTATGTGCGTGTAATAAAATTCCCACATTCCTTGATGACAAAATTATACACTGAATGAACACAAAATGGAACAATTAAACCGATCAAAATGGTAATTTTAACGATCGACACTACTTATATTAGAACCGTAATTGGTTAAAATCTAATAAACTTAATATTCTGCTTGAAAACTCAACCTGGCTGAAGATTTTAAAATGCGAAAAACATCCTCGATTTACTTAACGTCGTCTGGGAAACGAACGCAAAAATAAAGTCGTCAAGCTAACTCTGTAAATAAACAGATAAAAGTCGTTTAACGTTTTGAAGTAAATTAGACGCGACTTGAAAAGCACAGGGCAGATTAACGTTCAAAAGCAATTTAAATTTCAAACCGCAGAGACAGGCGACAATCAAGCAATCTGTCTGCTGCTTATATTCACTGTTCATTACTTAAAAATTCCGGACACCGAACCGAATCTTCTCCAGCCGAGTCTGAGGAATTTAACCAATATTCTTAACATATTCCCGCAACCACAATATTCCTACGTCATCCGGCGTGATTCTATTTATCGCGTCCTCCTCCTCCTCCTCGGGCGAAATTAATTTTGCTCGGAACACATAATGTCAAAGCAAATGCGATTGAAAGTGTGAGAGGGGATAACAACTTGTCAATAAACGTCTTGTTTAATCAACTTGATACACTACGGAAGCGCTGCTGTTTCAACAAAGACGACCTTACGATACATATTGCTTACGGAATTGCTAGCAGTTCTTTTATAGCTAACTCGAAAACGACCATTTAATTACACTCGTGACCGGAAAGGTACCTGAATCGAGTGCAGTCACATAGATGTGTTAATGAATTCTGAGCTTAGTATTTTGAAGCTAATTATAACACCATATGTTTCAAGCACCTACGGCAATGTAGCTGTCTATCTAAAATGGGTATTAACCGCTAAATACCGAAACGTTGCTTTATCGGATCCAGATATTAACAGGAGCTTGTGGTAGTTATGACTAACAAAGCTCGGATTTTATGCAAAATATAATATTGGTATGTCATTCGAATTAATTTCCACTAATTAATGCGCATTTTTCGATGCACATTTTTATATAGCATTCATAGTTCTGCAAATTCTACAAACATTCTCATTTTACTGTAAAACTCGGTGGTAACATGTTTTTTAATAAACATATGAATACTACTTGGTCCACCCAAAAGATTTCAGAATGTTTACCATTTTTATTCTCAAGTTGTTCAGCAAATACATTTTTGAAAACCTCAAGGCTGAAGAGGCAGTGATTCTCAAATTGTGGGCTGCGAAATATTTAAAGAGATGGGAAGCGTCAAGTTACGTTAGATAGATAGACATGTACATACAGGGTGTTAATGAATTGTAGGGACAAACTTCTAGGGCCTGCAAAACACAACAAACCAAACAACTTTTGTTAATAAATGTGTGGTCACAAGTGTTTCCTTTCAGGGATAGAGCTTCTCAAAGATTCTTTAAGAAGCGCCTAAATGTAGGCAACTCAATTTACTACCTACTATTTGTTTCCATAACGACGGAAATTAATACAGGATAAATAAAGCCCTCTTTCCCACTTTTCAAATTCAAATTAAATTTAAAATAAACTAATTAACAAAATGTTTCAAAACTAAGCAATAGAAAAAAGCGAAATTACAAAGCAAAAATAAACTTTAAACAAACTACAATAACTAATGAAAAAATTAACAAAATTATAGTAACTGTTCAAAATGTAGCTACACACGAAGCACATAATTCACCATAACACAAAAATACGAAACACAGAACGAAAATAACGAAGAAAATAATTATCAAAAAAACCACAGAACGAAAAAAACGAATTGTAAAAGGCACAGAAAGAAACGAATGCAAGAAAAGTCAAAAAATATCACAAAAATATCGAATTGTGTCAAAATTGACGGCATTTGAATGCACGTATGTGTAGATCGTTTCTTTTCAAAATTCCGTGTGCCTGGGCAAAATAAATGAAAATGCAATTTGGGTTGCCTATTTTCAGGTACTTCTTAAATAATCTTTGAGAAGCTCTATGTCTGAAAGGAAACACTTTTGACCACACATTTATTAACACAAGTTGTTTGCTTTCTTGTGTTTTGCAAGCCCTAGAAGTTTGTCCCTACAATTCATTAACACCCTGTATACAGGCCCATGGCTTGCTTAACTAATATTCTCCACTCTTTTTTACTTGCTGCTTTCTTTTTCCATCTAAGTCTTCGAGATCTCACAATTCCTACTATATTGGGTTCTTAAACAGCTCCTTTAGTTCGCCTTTCCCGCATACCATTCACTTCTCCCCCCCCCCAAATCTTCCTTAACACTTTCCTTTCCCATGCTCTTAACATATTTTGTTCTGCTGCTCCTACAGCCCACACTTCACTTCCAAATGTCACAATTAGCCTTATAATTGTTTCAAAATTTCTTAGCTTTAATTATTGTCTTATTATTTAGTTACTTGTTGAGTGACTATAGGCGTCGGTTTTCCTGTCGTTATTCTTTGCTGTATCTTTGTTTTATGTCGGGTTTTCTACTAAACATTGTTCCCTAGATACGAGAAATTCTCCACTTCTTCCAATTTATAAGTTTTACCATCCTCCGCTATTAATTGTAGGTCCCCACTTTCACCCAGATCCTTATCTGTCCACGTCATGATATTGGTTTTATTTTCGGTGATTAGCAGAACCATTTTCTTTGCCGATAATTCTAATGTTCGCATTACTACATGTAGCTCCTGTTTACTTCTTGCTACCATCGCTACATCGCCTACGAATGCAATGCGCTGGTGTCGTTTGTTGTAAACGAGGCCTGATCTATTAACATTAGCCTCTCTTGTTACCTTTTCTAGTACGTAATTAAACAGAACAGATGACAATGAATCACCTTGTCTTACTCCCTCCTTCATTTTAAATTTTTTCGTTGTCTTTCCTTTAATTATAACTTGGTTTCTTTTAAACCACTCCTAATTCTCTTACCGCTTTGAGTAATTCTCATGTTTTCACTCTATCGTAAGCTTGTTTGAAGTCAATAAAATTCAGAAACGTCTCTTTTTAATATTCGTAACTTTCTGCTTGTATTTGTCGTAAACTAAATATCTGGTCTACCACCGATCTTCCCCTTCTAAAACCGCCTTGATAGTCTCCCAGCTCCTTTTTCAATTTTTTTTGCTAACTTCTTCTTTAATATGAAGTGAGTAATTTATAAGCAACGTTGAGCAAAGCTATTCCCTTATAATTGACAGTCTCCATCTTATCACCTTTCTTGTACAATAGGTGTATTATTGCTTCATTCCAACTCTGTGGCATTACTTCTTGTATCCATCCATACTTCTGTTAAAAGATTTTGCATACATCTAGCTGAATCTTTTCCTGCGAATTTAAACATTTCTGCGGTTATTTCATCATTCCACTTCCTCTAAGGTTGGTGGTTCTTCTTTCTCCCCATTCTGTGCATTCTTCTGCTATTTATTCATTTCGCTCTTTGCCTTCGTTTAATAGAGCGTCATAATTATTTTTCTACAATTTCAATATGTCCGTCTCCTCTCCTACTACTTCCCCATTTTTGTTTTTTTTATAAAATCGCGCTTTTGCTTGGTGCCCTTTTATTTCTCTTCAACCCCCCTAGAAAGACTCCTTATTTCATTGTTTTTGTGGTTATCTTCTATTTCAATAATTAAGTTTTCATTATATTTTCTTTTTTTCCCTCAGTATCCTTTTACATTTTGTTCTTCATATTCTCTTGTCGCTTCTTCTTGTTTCCCCTTTCAGCATTTTTAGTCGCAATTCTCTCCTTTGTGCTGACTCCAATTTACATTCCTCGTCAAACCATTTTCTCTTGTATTTTTATGTTCTTATCTTCATTACATCTTACTTATAGCTTCACTCCTTCGCTTATAGCTTTCCATAAACTTTCTATAATGTCAGATTTATTTATTTATTGTTTAATTTTTCTTATTTATACACTTCTTCGGTTTCATCTGTTAATCTATTTAAACTTCCATTATTTTTTGATTTCTTCTTTTTTGTTTTTTTGTCACTGGTATAATTTGTTTCATTTTTATACCCAGCAAAAAGTGAAGAAAGTGTTCGTCGGGCTCGTTGTAACTTCTTCCGTTAGTTATACATTTTTTCTCATCTTTTTCTATTAACACACGGTCTATTTGGTTCACATAAGAACCATCAGGTGATCTACAATTTCCCTTATGGATTTCTTTCCTTTGGAAGTATGTACTTTTAATTAACGTGTTTTTTGAGACAGACTCTAAACACTTGACCACCCGCTGACCCTTATTGAATTTTTGAGAACGTATACAACAAAAGTTTGTGAAACAATGTAATAGGGTATTGAATGAGATAAACAAAAATAACTTAGTTTCTTTACCAAACATTATTTAGCGGTGCTCTGTATCAACGGATCAGTACTTAATTTTTTTAGCATGCCAAAACTGAACGATTTAGCTTCTGCATGGATAACAAAATTTCCGGATCTGACGCTAATGACAAACAAAACGCTTCTGACTTCTATTAACTTAGCTGTTGGTTATTTCATTCAAATACATTCGTCCATCTATTAAGATGTGTCCATCTCATCTAGATCATACTATGTCTATATCGACTTTGACACTATCTGTGTACGAATTACGTCTTATACGAGTGCCGCCTGTTATAAGAAACGTCCTGTTAATCAGACCGTCACAATGAGTTCACGAAAGATCTTTGCGATATTTATTTACTTTTCATGAAATCCGTAGGTTTATAACAAAAATTTTCTCAATTAAACAGTACCATAAGAAATTAACAGAATTAAAGAAGTTCATATAAGTAGAGATTGGACTGAAGTAATAGCCGTAAACGATAGACCTAATCCGTGCCACATTAATACGTTTTAACGACTTTTTCATAGTTCGCAAATTGATTGTGAGTAGATCCTCAACATCGTCTTTAAGACTCCTAGACTTATATGCAATTTAGGGAAGCGATAGTTTATAACGAGTTCACAAGTCAGAAAACTGGCAATGCGGGATGATTTAAGTAATGATATCCCCATAAGAGAACGGAGATCGTTTTTCAAGATATATTTACTTATCACCAAATTTATCTCTCATAAACAAGTTAGGATTTTGACACTACACACTACACATGTCATTTAAATGAATGGAATAACGATTCTTAATAAATGGTAATAAAGTCAGTATCTCGTCTCACAAAACAGTTTCTGTTTGAAATTAAGTTTAAAGTGTGACTGTCACGGAAAACAGATACATTACGGGTTCGCGAAAACAAGAAAAAAAGTTTACTACAAAAGAATTTACAAAACCTGGTACGACCGCCAGGACTGTAAATAAACTTGAACTTCTTCTTGTAGCCTTTTACTACCCATCTATGGCTAAAAGTTAAATTTTTCGCCTTCGCCGCTAGCCTGTTGTTTGTCATCTGTTGCCAATCTTTTGCCATGTCGTTTCCACTGCCTTTATTTTCATCATCTGGTTAAGCCTTTTATTCATCTCCATAAAGTCCAAATCTAGAAACTTTTTACACCATTTATATGTAATTCTGGCCATATGTCCTGCCAATTCCCACTTTACACATACCACGATCTACCATTCTACAAATGTAACCCTAATATATGCCTGTCAAACTATGTGCTATGATCTCCAAGATGTAGGAACTGGAAACTGTTTAGACAACTCCTTTTTTCAACTAGGAGCCCACATTCCACACGTTTGCAATCACGGCAATACGTTGCAAAATGTAGGCTAACAATCAACCACATGCAACCTATGGATAGAATAGTGACACTTCAAAAGTAAATGGAAGGTTAAGTTTCAAGAAAAGAATGTTTAATAGCTCGGAACGCACTGTTAATGTTATAGTTTTTGGTGTTTTAGCTATAAGGCAATTGAATTTTAGACACAGTTGCCTTTAGTAATAACCGGCTATCTAAATATTACTCAGCTAGTCCTCTATAGCCCCCATCAAGGAGACCTTGAACTTCTCCGAGGAAAGGTAGATGTATTAAATTGAAATTACACCGGCAGAAACGCCTTTGATCTGACGTGTGTCCTGGGTCGTTCCACTCAAGTCTTACGGCTGATTTTGCTACATTTACAACTGGATTTTTGCTATTAGGTAGCTGTCGTACATTTTATTACAAACTATTATTAAGATGACAGATAATTTACAATAGCAAAACAAAGTGTCACGTTGATTTTGACATCGACTCTACAAACACCTTATTGCACAAATCGCGTCTCTTGAGCTATGAAAATAAAGGACTGAAACCAAATACATATACCCTTCAAGCTGTGCATTCCTGGGGAAGAGACATAACGATTCAGTTCAAAGAGCTTTATGAACATTACCTTTACATAGTAAGCAATGTTTGAAAAACATAGCACTAATTAGTTTATAAGCAAACAGCTAACAACCGCATCCCTTTCAGAGAACGATTCTGTAATCTGAAAGAGAGATTATCACATGGATGGAAATGTAAATCGCTACAGCGTTCGTTGACATTTTTGCCGTAAAAGCGCTGAATATCGGCGAGCCTAACGCTTTCATAAAAAGTTTTTATATTCAAAACAGAACGCTTTCCTTTGATGAACCTCTAGTGGGTGCCATAAAACCTTTTATTTGGCAAAGTCGTTTAAAATCCTTAGGAAGATCATAAAAATTACTTTTGCCCAATCTGTCATCAAGAAGGGTGCATATTTAAGGAAGCATCTCAAGCCAATAGCAATTCCTGTCGCGCGGTTCACATTTTCATCTGCGAAAAATCTGACCGTCTAAAATGTGCAAAATTCGGCCCACTTCATTCGGTCACGATCTCTACATTTTTAAACACACTCTATTTGCGCCCCATCGTCCATTAGCATGCATGCAGCTTTACACGGTAGATTTCCCGTGGGCCACAAGCAGCGTGAGTAATCATGTGAGCTGGGTGCGTTGACAGCCTGTCCGATTTGCGTATGTAAATATGAGGGTTGGAGGCCTTTATACTCTCATGCAGCGGCTCTTGACGTCCTATTCAAATGCGTAACTCTCGCTCTCGCAATGCTTTTCGATTACCCGCACGTGTCGACTTAGATTGTTTGCTTCTTTCTGCCGCTTAGATTTGTTTGTTTTGCTTCAGTTAGATCCGCGATTTCTCCAGTAATTTTCTTGCAATTCCATGATCAAGATTTTTATCATAGGATGTAACGAACAAGTGAAGGGAGAAAACTTAATAAAATACGGAAAATTAAACTGAAATTTCTAATTCCTTGCAATATTGATAAAATTTTACTCCTAATACCGTGCATCCTTTATTATATTCCGTCTCCGATAAACGAAAATAAATTAACGTTAATGGTGCAAATGCAATTTTCGAGAAGGGTTACTCGCGAGGAAAGCTATATTGGAGGATTATTGGAAAATATTACCAAAAGGGAAATTCCGAGGTGCAAAATTTTAAAGATAACCAGCCAAAGGAGATAAACAGGAACGTACAAAAAATTTTTCATTATATGGACCAGAAATATATACTCTAAAAAAAATAAAGAGGGGTCAAAAGTGGCACTGAGTATACAGGAAAAACCGAAATTTGCTGAATTGTGCTGTCCTCTACTCATAAGACTTCATATAGTCAAACATATTCACATTCGCGTCACAATACAGAACAATTTGCCTGGAAGCGTAAAAAAGAAACGAAGAAATCGAATCGTAAGACTACTCTTTTAGCAAAAGACCTTCAACTAATAATTAACTCCACACAAAACTAATGAAACAATTACTAATTACTGCTATCCTTTACCTTATCGGCCTTATCTGTTACGAGCATTGCGTATTCGACAAGTGGTAGGAGAGGCCAGAGCAGCCGATGATACTGTATAAGGAAAAACCCAATTTTTTGTCGAAAACAAAAACAAACGAGAACTGTACGCATCACTGAATTCTGATGTACGGCGACTTAATATTTCGTGAAGAGTCAATTTGCTTACGACGCAACCTGTCAATATCACATACCTCCCTTTGATCTCCAAGATGTTTTCAATGAAACATTCGACAGGCCATTGCTTTCCTGAATAGGTTTATTCAAAAACCGCTGATCAGATAAACCGGAAATTCCCGGACTAATGCACATTGGTGAACTATCTCTCAGAATCTTTATGCGATACTTCCAATCTCATCCAAATGAAAAGTATCCGTTTAAGAATGTTCTTCATTTGCAAAGCGAAAAAAGTCGATATTTACGTTGCCGCTGTGTTGCCTATAGTAACACCAAGCGAATTACAAAAGCAGAAGTCACGTTCAGAAGTCTAACTTTCACAATTAAGCGTGATTGCTGTTTGATTTCAACAGATTACATCGAAAGCTTAATTAACCATTTCAAGGCCACTCACATACTTATTAGAAATTGTATTACGTTTCATATTCTCATTAAACTCAAGCTTAATAAAGGGGTTAAAATACAAATTCAGAAAATTAAAGGAGATAAGATATTATTACGTAATGTAATTCCAATCATTTCTGTTTATTTATTGCGAAGCCGCAACGCAATGGATTTTAAAACCTTAGGTGGTGTCGTTGTGCCAAGAAAACTCTGAAATCTCTAGGGAAGGTCTCAAAAAACATAAACCTCTTGTGCCTAAAGTGAAGTGGATACTTCAAAAGAGTCTATACTAAACAACTACTTCAGATGAACGAGTCTCCAACTTCCCCTCTTGCACGTATGTTGAACGGAAATAAGCTTCCTTGGGTGGAAATAAATTTAAAGGTAAAATTCGCAATATAACAAATTATAAACTATCGGAAGATAGGACATAAATAGAACCATAGATCTGTTCTCACAGAAGTATGCACCTTTTCCTCATTCAAATAAAATAACACAAAAAGAATTATAAATCGAGCTTATATATTCGATTAAAATTATTTAAAGCTTTCTGCGATTTCATTTAGAAACCTCGATCTTCATCAGATTCATTTGTTTAAAACTAGAATCATTTTCTGCATCGTTGGGTCGTCTCGAAAAAAAGTAAAAACAATCAATTCAACGTTAACCTATGCCATAAATTCCACAAATACATTTGCTTTCCGACAAATACCCATATAACATACACACGTGCACTGATATGATACAATAAAACAAAATCAATTGATAATTTGAAACAATTACTGTTATGGATGGAGCTTCAACCGTTAAATTCAATTGCATTTGCTGCAACCCAAGCGGATTGAGTTGCAATTTCATTTGATAAACACATTTTTTTTTAAATTACATTGCCAGGGTATTTTACTGAAATTTGCTACTGCCCTTAATTATTCCGAGACATATTATGAATGACTGTGAATATGTTTCATAATTGAATTGAGTCATAACAAGGTTTGATTATGTAAAGCTTCAACGGTAAATGTATAATACAATGTTATGTATGTACACTAATTCGAAATGGAACACGTTCCACGTTTGTAATTAGCGTATAGAAAATTACAGCTCATATTTTAAAAGATAATATATTTTCCACAAGCAGCAGCATTAAAAAACATAATCAAAAATTAAAAAAGGTAAAAAACAAGATAATCTCAAGATAATATTTGCAATTAGGAGAGAGTGCTATTATATAAGTAAGAGAAAGATTTAGGATGTTTACCATGGGCAATTTAAGAAAAGCTTATCCGCTAAAAATGAAAATTGCTAAACGGCAACGTTTAGGGGAAGACATGTATTAGTTATGTTGTATTCAACTTGTCCCTCGTTACCTCTTAGCAACGTACAACGCACTATCTTCTATTTCCAACTCTTTACTAAACCGTTCAAATGGAGATATGTAGGATTTGGAAAAGACAACGATCACCAATACGTTACCTCGTAGTATTTTACAATCTCACTCTCCTCTATTTCAAATTTTTTTCTAGGATTGTCAAAAAAACATGTGGAGTTGAGGAAATGGAAACATTAACACGTTACCTCTCAGTATCTCACAACTCCACTCTCCCCTATTTCAAATTACCTAAAATTAAAAATATAGGTATGGTTGGGAAAATGAAATAATCGTCACTACGTTACCTCTTAGTTATCTCACAACCGTATTCTCCTCTATTTCAAATTTATTTCTAAAGTTTTCGTAAAAAATGCACGTTTGAGGGAAATGTAACAATCATCACTACGTTGCCCCTTAGTATCGCACAACCCCACTCTTATTTTTTTTATTACCTTCTAAAATTAAAAAAAAAATACGTATGATTAGAAAAATAAAATAATCTACACTACGTTACCCCTTAATATCTCACAACCTTACTCCCCCTATTTCAAAACACTTTCTAAAATTTTCAAAAAAAAAATTGGTATGGTTGAGAAAATAAAACATTCATCACTACGTTACCCCTTAGTATCATACAACCGCACTCTCCCCAATTTAAATCTCGTTCGAAAAAAAATATGTACGGTTGGAAAAATTTAACAATTATCATAATTATATTTCCTTAGATGGCAGAAGAAACTTAAAAAAATAAATTCTTTTGTGTGTTTCCTAGTCATGAAAATCATTTTTGTTTTCATTTCATTTAGTACTTATTTCACAGCATTTGTATTATCGGTTCTGTTCCGTCGTATCAATTTTACCGTGCCTAATTTCAATTCTATTTGTTGCAAAGAAAAAGGGCGAAAATCTTGAAAAGAAAATCCCTAAAAACTTCCTCTTTCGAGCTTTCACATTACTCCCGAGACTACATTGATCGAAGTAAGGCAGTAGGTCGTAGGCGCTTCCACATTCTCAACTTTCTAAATGATGCATCGTTTTCGTAAACAATTGCGATTGGTTTTTGTCTGGACGTAAAAACACTCCTGTTTCCTAAATAGTCCAGGACCGCACTTAGTGAAATTTGAGTACATGAACATATAAAACTATAGCTGTTGGTAAGTTGGCCTGATACTCATCCTCTTTTATTTACATTCTAGGTAAATTTCCGCTTCGAAGGACTAACGCCGACGACGTTAGAGTGTCTTCTACGGATTATGGACCTAAGAACAAACATGTATCACACGGAACCCGCATACATATCTACCAAACGGTGGCACATTGACAAATTGTTCTGTAATCATTTAAGGGCTTGATCGTAAACCTACCCTAAAAATTGTACAAGTATTGCCGAAATTATAGCGACTGCTGTTATTTCCGATATATTGCCAAGTAAATTTTGTTTTTTTAAGTATTGAAAAGTATTGCCGAGTATTTCAGAGTGCTATTGCCCAGTATTGCCGAGGTCGTGTACAAATATTGCCGATAGTGTGAGACTCCTCGGGCTTGGTATTCTTTTTGTTTTAACCTAAAATTACCATTGCTTTGAAAATACTACACTTCTATAATTATTTGTGTCAGAATTCCTAATAGTTATAACTTCCTCATTATCTTTTATCTAAACAAAACGGCATACATGCAAAGTAATCCCTTTTATTGAGCGTTGGCGTTTCTGTTAAATTTAGAGACAATGACTTAACAATTTGAGGTGCTTACAACGTTAGCAATTTAATACCTAAGACAACGTAGCAAAGCAGAGTCAAAACTGTCAAAGATAGCTTTAAAATACTTATGCAAATACTCTGAGGGTGGCGCTTTTAAACGAAAGAGAATTCGAATAGTGGAAATTCGCCAAAGTCAATGTATATTTTAAGAAATACTGATTTCAGCAAACACCCTTGGCAAAACAAGCCACAAAACTTATATCCTTACGTCGCGTCGAGAGGGTTTAGAGATGCACTAGTAGATTTATAAATATAAATTATTCTAGACGTCCCGCGCACATGAACTACGTGTCGCTGTTAATCTCGTTTACCACTGAACTTGACACTTTTATACAACAGTAAAACGCAGGGATTACATCGGTCACACGCCCGGTTAGTGATTTACAACTCCTACACAGGACAGTTGCGATTCTGGAGTTCTTCCGGACGTTCCGAGATGGTGTAAATCACCTGGCGTTGCTGCTCCGCCCTCGCAGAGGTGGACAGGCTTTCAGTCCTGTTCACATTGCCACATTGCAAAAGCATCTCGCACAGTTCGTAGCAAAGAAAACAAACACCTAATATAATGAAAGTCTCCATTTCGATGATATATTAGCCCGCCCTCCCTTTAATGCTCGGATTTTCCATCATAACTCTGGCGCCAGATATCCTGGCTTTTGCTCTATTGGCGCGAAGGGAGGTCGTGAAAATATGCAGTTCAATTCCAGAAATTGCCTTTTGACAAAACGAAACCCCTGCAAATCGTTGTTTAGGGAAATATCCTGAGGGGTACGGTTATTTCTCAGCAATCTCCAATCTCGAAATTTTCTAACTTGCTCGTTCCTCGAATAAAGAGAAAATTTACCCTACAATCCTTAGCTCGATTAAGAAATTTTCACAAAAGTTCGTGAAAATAACCACCACGCGTGAAGCGTGACAGTAAACACCTGTAATTTGGTTTAATTCGAAGAAAACCCTGTAAAAAGGCTTGTTAGAAGCAGTACGAATCAACGCACATTAGCATCGTATTTAATGAAAACACGTTGTTTTATTCAACCTCTAAATATTTCGTTAGAATCACTTCGCGAGAAAATATCGACGACGCGGCCGGGGCTCAGGACAACACGCCTTACGAGGACGTCGAGGTACTGCAGGAGTGGTCCAGGCGCCGTCGTCGGGATGCTGAGCGAAAATGCACGATCCAGGACGAAAGGATAATGCGTAACACTTCGACAATTGTGCCACGTACGAAAAAGCGCTGACAAGTGCGACCTATTAAAGATGTAGGTTGCAGATGAAAACCTGTGCTTCAATGAGGGCAAATTGGTTTCATGAAAATTACGTAACAGGATGAAGAGGCTCGTTAATTTGGGCAAATTCAATTAAAATTTAAAAAAAATTGTAATGATTTCTGTAATTAAATCGGTCAAGTTAAGAATTTTATTAAATAGTCGGTAGAACAAAATACGTGCCTTCAGAAAATGTTTCGAATTTAATTAATTAAATTTAATAAAAGTATTTTCAGGAATTTTTAGATACTTTGACATGCAAACGCGACGCTTCAGAGTTATGCGGAATATCGAGAGCGCACATTCCTGAATTTCATGTTTCACAGTTAACGACCGACAGTGCCGCACAAACTACACTAAAATTATAAAATTGTTATCTAAAAAAACAATTAACATTAGGTGTTGTGCTGGATTACAGTTATATTTTTCAATAATTTTAAACTTATAGAGAGATTTGCTACAAAACAAATCTGAATACCTTCGCTTTCAATAAATTAACAAAATAAAGAGGGATAAAATTAAAAGAGGACGAGAAATAAAGAGCGGGATAATATATTGAGAGGAAAGGGAGAAGCGAAAGGGGTATGGAAAGGGGCAACAGTTGGGGGAAGGTAAATAAAAGGGGAGTTAAATAGGAGGGAAATAGGGAGAGAAGGAGGAAGAATGAAAAGTACTAGGGATGGGAGAGAAGCAGAAAGACAGACAAACGGTTAGTACCATAGCGATAACAAATCTTTCCGTAGCCTACCCAGAGCATAATATATACTTAAGAGTACGCATGAACCTTGGTTGCTATTGCCTTATTCTGCAGTGTTTTAGAGAGAGAGCACCGAGACAAGGTTACTACTAAATGTACTATTTCGAGGATATTCCTCTCGCTAATGCTGTTTTTTTTTAATTCACCATTAAGATTACAAATCTGTCAATGAGTGTGATTGCAATTACAACAATTACAAAATTTCAACAATGGTTAAAACTAATGCTGTCGACTAGTGACGTTTCACCGGTTAACAGGTTAATTTTTTTAAGAACATCGTCAATTACGTATTTTCTAAAAATCAGTTTGAAACCGGTTTAAAAAACGGATTTGAATCCGGTCTGAAAAACCGGTTCGAAACCTGTCTGTTAAAACCGGCCTGTACAACCGGTCTAAAGAACGGTGAAAAAATTAGTGCTGTCGACTGGTTACAGTTCGCCGGTTAACCGGTTATATTTTTTTCAAAACCGGTCTGAAAACCGGTTCAAAACCTGTCTGTTAAAACCGGTCTGTAAGACCGGACTGAAAATTAGTGCTGTCGACTGGTTACGGTTCAACGATAAGTTTTGTACGAAAACCGTCGCGTCGGTTACAAATGTTCCAAAAACAGGTTTGAAAAACGGGTTTGAAACAGGTCTGAAAAACCGGTTTGAAACTGTTTTAAAACCTGGTCTGTAAAACCGGTCTGAAAAACCTGTCTGAAAGAACGGTCTGACAACTAGTGCTTTCGACTGGTTACGAATTTTCTAAAAACCGGTTTGAAAAACGGGTTTGAAATACGGGTTTGAAATATGTCTGCAAAACCGCTTTGAAACCGGTCTAAAAAACTGGTTTGTAAAACCGGTCTTCAAAACCGACATGTAACGACATCAAGAGATGAGTTTTCTCTTGTTGTAGGTGTTCTGCACCTGAGGTTCGGACTCCTCTGATCGTTAGAGTTTCAACAACTATGGTTCAAACTTTTAGAACAAATGCTTGTAAAGGCAGAGAAGCTACACGTAGGTTCTTATCTGATTACGTTGAGTAAATCCCTAAAGCGGACCAAGCGGCCTAAACCGAAAGTAAATTGTAATATTGAAACTATTGGTAATATCCAAGAAAATGCATTTATTTTCAAGCATATCCCTAATTGACGTAAAGAGTTTTAACGTAGAACTGCAGATATACAAAATGGAGTGTTTTTATATTTTCTGTGTAGGTACAGAATTTTTATCATCCCACGTATTATGCGAAATGAATGAATAATCATTCAGAATTTAAAATCTCCCTTTCATGTCCAGAGTGCTTTTCGAGTCGCGCAATTAAATCAGCATAATAAGCTCTTTGTAATCGAGGTTATATTTTAAAACACTTAGAATATAGGTCATGTTATTGACATATTTTAAACGGTATTCCATTATTAGGTATTGTTCGATAGGTGCACAATTATATTATATAACATATAATTTACGCGAACGCCCTCCAAAACGGTTCATTTCCGGCGGCGCGGCGCTTGGTTGAACTTTTAAACAAAATTTAAGAATGATATAGGTTACATTTCCGATGCCAACCTTGAAAGATGGTGTTAAATTGAAATGATGGTTGATTTCCCAGTTTCTTTTAAAAAATAGACCCTGACATAGTAGTTTTTTTGTGTACAACTGGAAAAACCTACATTTAATACTTATATTATTATAAATATGTAGGTGCATTAACAACATTCACCAGTCGGATAGGATCTGTCATAGAACCAAAATGATTTTGTGGAGAATAGTTGGTGTTATCATTGTTTGTGCGTCTATTAAGAGTCAGTTTCCACCACCGCCAGGAAGTGGTTCCGCCACAATTTTAAATGATCCTGGTTTTGATCTGCTTGAATTTCTACCACCAGTTCCAGGAATTGGACAAATTCTTGGGCAGCCAAGCGTTGCTCAAGCTTTACCGCCAGGACTACCAGCAGCACCACCACCACAACCATATCCAGAATTGTCGTTGCAAGTACCATTAGTTCCAAATCCTAACATTGTAACAAATCCTGTAGTTGTACCAGCCCCTGTAGTTGTACCAGCCCCTGTAGTTGTACCAGCCCCTGTAGTTGTGACAAATCCTATAGTCGTACCAAATCCTGTAATTGTAACTAATCCGCAACCAGTAGCAGCAGTACTGCCTGCAGGATATGTTTGTGTGCCTATCGGTACTTGCAACCCTAACAATGGCATTGACATCCGGATCGTTACTCCAGTAAGTACAAACAATTTTTAATTGTAAGAAATAAAATTGAAATTATTTTCTTTTAAATCTGGCGACCTCCTTGGCTACTCCCAAAAACTGTCGGGCAACCGCCACGGAACCTTCCTTGCATTTATAGAAATTAATTTAAAAAAAAATTTTTAATACGTTTAAAATTTTGAAAATTTAAGAAGGTTTTGATTTCAATAATTTTTTTTATTGTTTTGATAAAGTTTAGTTTTAAAAATTTTTGAAAATATTAAAATTTAGAAAATTTATGAAAATTTATGAAAAATTTTGTAACATTTTGACAATTTTAATCACTAAAAATTATTAAAAACATTTACAAACATTGAAAATGTTTGAACACATCAAATGTTTAGATCTTATGAAAATGTTTATTGAAAGTTTTTAAAACTTTTAAAACATATTTTAAAAATTTTGAAATTAAACTTTTCAAAATTTGAGAATGTTTTAAAATTTGCAATATTTTGAAACATTTTGACCTTTTTTGATATTTAAAAAAATTTTGGAAATTGTTCAATAATTTTTGTAAATTTTAAAACTGTTAAAAAAATTTAATTTTTTGAAAACGTTGGTATTTAAAAATGTTTGTATATTTCAGATTATCTAAAATATAAAAAAAAATTTTAAAATTTTAAAAATTATATTAAAAAATTTGCGCGTCTATATCAAAGCAGAGCACTTCCCTCCACCATATTCTTTGAAGCAGTCGACATCAATTTCCTATACAGCTGTAGAACAAATAAACTGTTGAGGTAAACGACCAAACGAAAACTTCCCAGTAGTGGTTTTTTAATGGAAAGTTGTTCTTATTGTCATTTAACACGCTCATACTGATTTTGAAACCAAAATTCATAATTAACAAAAAATTATGGTGGAAAAAAGTAGGGGTGATAGGGAGAGCGCATTTGCGCAGATCGCCTATTAGACATGCGTAGAATACAAATTTACTGTTGTTTTTCGAGTGCGTCTATATTGAAATAGAGCAGCCTTCCTCCTACCCACCTTTTTTTCGCAGACCAACCTCATTTTGTTGCGGTTTTATTCCAGTGGAATTATCAATCTTTGAACCAAATTTGGGATTTCTGCATTAAGGTGGACTGTAAAGTGTATACAGACATACACACAGATACGCCTGCAGCGTCCGCTTTATCGGTCTCCCAAAGCCTTAAACTTGCTCATTAGTCAAAATGTTACGTTAAAAATGTTTGCCATACATGTACCTTTCTTTAAGGCATCACCTGGGTATCGGCCAGTACGCGAAAAGAACTTATAAAAAAATATTTGCTCTAAATCCTACATGACGATCACAATACCTTCCTCTACAGCTATATTTCTTATAGCGAGGAAGGTAAAATTATGTTTTCGTACATTTGAAATAATTTTTTTTGTAAAATTACGAAAGTAAAAAATGCGCTTAAAATTGTTTTTCATTGTGCGTCATGCTAATAATTGTTGCGAGGCGGGGCTGTATTATGTCAACCAGGAAAGTCCCGCTGTCAGCGTACGGCTTTAAATCCCTGGAAACTGTAACTTTGGACCTGTATTAGCATAATCGCGTTTCGAAGAAGACAATATTTGGGTTTTCTAGTCCCGTCGACGCGGCGATAAGCCCAGACCAGCATTACGACATACTGCGCAATGCAGTAAAAGCTTGTTCATCATAATAAGAAGGCCCGCTTTTTACAATTTCAAATAGTTATAGCTCTGTGTTCTAGGACATTTTTTATTCAATTGATGGAGTTAACTAGTCATAAAAAAACGTAACTATTTCAGATGCTTTTTTCAATGCAAGGACTGCTGTAGGGCTAGTTTTCAAATAATCTGCCTACACTTCTGAAACTTTTATTGGCAGGAGCTGATTTTCACTGCACTTGGGCAAGAGATATTTCGCCATTAGCTCCTTACACTCTTGAATCGACACTTCTATCAAGACAGCAATATAGTTTTGCCCGAATCAGAAGCTTTTGTTAATGCTTGTTGAGCTGATCTTCCTTCCTACCATTATTAGCATCATCATTACGTCCTTCATTGACATTCTAACTCTCATTCTACGGCACTGTTCTAGTGCCATTATCTATATCTATTGTTCTCACATAGTTCCATCTATTGGTTCTAACCTAAGCCTAACCACAAACATTTTTTTAGGGTGCAGGCACTCCCTGTCCTGCGGGTCAAGTTCCCTGTGCCGGTTCGGCAGGAGGAAACCAATGCGGTCTGAGATTTGTAAACCCAATCAATACCACCGACGGCTTTGCCACCCTAGGAGCATACCCATGGCAAGCCTACCTTGTTAATCAAACAGGATATGCCGGAAGTGGTGTCCTTTTGGATCAATTTAATGTCCTCACAGCAGCCCATAAAGTTTACATGAACACGTAAGTGGAATAACTTAACAAATTAATGACATTAATAGAAATGTTATTGTGCTTTAGGGGCACTCCTAACATGATAGGGGTTTATATGGGTGTGTACGATACCTCCCAGTTGGGAACACGTTATACCGTACAAAGAGTTTTGCTTCATCCTAATTTTAACCCATCGAACTTGTTTAATGACTTGGCTATACTACATCTGGCTACACCCGTTACGCCCGTCACCCAGCTGAATGTTAATACGGCCTGCATTCCAGCTCAAGGACAGTCTTTTGTAGGGCAAAAGTAAGTAAATAACATTCATCATCATCATCATCATCTGACATGGAGCTGACTCGAGGGTCGATCCTGGATTACGCCAGGCCCACCCCATGCCAGTAGGTGGTGGGAGTTTGTGATAGGTGGGATCGGGTGGGGTGTTACAAAAAATTTGCCAGCCTTTCCCATCAAAGACTTACCATTTCTACATCTCAAAGCAACCGTAACGCCTAGAAGTATATGAGAGTAGATTGGAGGTCATATCATAAGTACTGATATACGAATGCCATCCGAAGTCGGATCCAATATAATTGAATTTAATTAGGTTCGGATCGGTTCGAATCGGTTTTACGGAGATCAATATATAAATTTAATTATCCGAGATCCAACTTGTATCCCAGATCCAAAATTTCTTCGAGATCCTAAAATTATTCGACATTCAAAAATACCATTTTTTTTTGTAATTTGACCGACTTCATATCTCTTACACTTACAGTTGCCGAAATAAGCAATAGCCATGACAATATGACACATATTTGTAAATTGGCCGACTTCGTATCTCTTACAGTTTCCGAAATTGAAACTTTCGATTTTTCAGTTTTTTCCAAATATTTCAGAAACGGGTTGAGTTATGGCAAATTTGTTCAGACATCTTTGATAGTAATAGGAATATGGTTATTTTCTGTAAGGTAATCGAATTCGTATCTCTTATGGTTTCCGAAATAAAAATATCTCGAATTTTCATTTTTTCGTTTAGAATATTTCAGGGACTTATAGAAAAATTGTTCACACTTTCTAATTAGCCGTGAAAATATAAAACATTTTTGTCATTTTCATTGAATATTTGCATCTGTTGCAGTTTCGAAATAAAAAATATCGAATTTTTCAGGTTTTTCAGAATATTTAAGGAAAGAAGTTTAATTATGGCACATTCGTTCAGACGTTATTATTAATAATAAAAATAATTTTTTTTTTGTAAATTGGCCAAATTCGTATCTATTATACTTACGTTTCCGAAATAGGCAAAAGAATTTTCAGTTTTTTTTTTCAGAATTCAGAATTTTTTGCAAATATTCTTAATAGTTCTTAAAATTTGACAATTTTTTTTGTCAATTGGCCGACTTCGTATCTCTTACGATTTCTGAAATTGAAATTTTCAATTCTTCAGTTTTGTTCCAAATATTTCAGGATCTTGACCTATGGTAAATTCCTTAAAATATTCTTAATAGCCATGAAAATATGACAAAGTTGTGTCAAGTAGCTGACTTCGCATCTCTTACAGTTTCTAAAATTAAAACTATCGATTTAACAGTTTTTTTTTCAGGAACGGGTTGACTTATGGAAAATTTATTAAGATATTCTTAATAGGCATAAAAATACGACACATTTTAGTCAATTGCTCGGCTTCGTATCTCCTGCAGTTTCGGAAATTGAGACATTCGTTTTTCAATTTTTCATTTGTTTTTTCAAAATATTTCTGGAACGGGTTGACTTATGGAAAATGCATTAAGATATTCTTAATAGTCATAGAAATACGACACATTTTTGTCAACGGCTTCGTATCTCTTACAGTTTGTTTTTTTCAAAATATTTCAGGAAAGGTTTGACTTATGGAAAATTTCTTATAATATTCCTAACAGCCATGAAAAAGTGACATATTTTAGTCAATTGGCCCATTTCGTGTCTCTGACAGTTTCTGAAATTAAAACTTTCGATTTAACAGTTTTTGTTTTCAGGAACGGGTTGACTTATGGAAAATTTATTAAGATATTCTTAATAGGCATAAAAATACGACACATTTTAGTCAATTGCTCGGCTTCGTATCTCCTACAGTTTCGGAAATTGAGACATTCGTTTTTCAATTTTTCATTTGTTTTTTCAAAATATTTCTGGAACGGGTTGACTTATGGAAAATGCATTAAGATATTCTTAATAGTCATAGAAATACGACACATTTTTGTCAACGGCTTCGTAGCTCTTACAGTTTCGGAAATTGAAACATTCGATCTTACGATGTTTTTTTTCAAAATATTTCAGGAAAGCGTTGACTTATGGAAAATTTCTTATAATATTCCTAACGGCCATGAAAAGGTGACATATTTTAGTCAATTGGCCCACTTCGTGTCTCTGACAGTTTCCGAAATTGAAACTTTCGATTTAACAGTTTTTCTATATACTTAATAGCCACGAAAATATGAAACATTTTTGTCATTTGGCCGAGTTTGTATCGTATTACAGTTTCCGAAACTTTATCTTTAAACGGCAGAAATGTCGTTACTATTATTTGTTTAAAAATGGCTTCAAATTGTGTGTAGCTGCTACCTGTTTGAATTTCACATCATCAAAGCAATGCAAGGTTTTTCACCCATCTGTATTCCAGTTGCTCGGTATCCGGTTGGGGAAGAACAGCTTTCAACGTCAACGACGCACCCACTCGCCAACAAAAACAAGTACAATTACCCATAGTGTCTTATACTACTTGTTATGCATCAATGAGCAGCCCTGCTATTTTAGGAGCAAATGTCAATACTTACTTAGATGCTACGGGGGAATTGTGCGCAGGAGGTCAGGCAACACGGGATGCTTGTACAGTAAGTAATCATCAAATTACAACCAATTAAGCATGAAATCTGATAAATTTAGTTCGTCCAATTCTACGATAACTCTTTCCGTATTGACTTGATTTTTGTCGAAAACTCAGGTTTAAATTTAGATGTTACAACTAGTCCTAATTCCACTGCATTATTTTCTCCAAACCTGTGGTTTTAAATTAAAGTATGTAAGTTTCGTTTTTATTTTAGCAAGATGGGGGTTCGCCTTTAGTTTGCAACGTTAATGGTAGATTTACAGTGGCTGGATTGGTAATATGGGGCAAAGGTTGTGGAGACGCCGGAGTATATGGAGTGTACGTTAACGTTGCAAATTATGTGTCCTGGATAACAAGTTCAATTACTATGTTAAATGCATAATGCTATTAATGTAAATTTAAACTTACGAAATTATGTGTACAATGTTTATTTATTACTTACGTTACGAATAATTAATTATTTTAAGGCGGTTATAATGTAAAAGTATTATAATGTATTTTTTTTATATGTATATTGATAGATATGTTTGCACAAGAATTGGTCCGAGCTGCTCTCTCACATTTGGCCACCCTATGTCGGAACAAAAGTGTACAACGGTAATTGTGGCTAATATAATTATTTAATATAGTAATAATGCAGCTAACCTTACAACTTATAAAACAACACACTGTTGGGCCACCCACCGCCAAGGAAGTTCCTGGCATTTATTAATATTTTTAAAAAAATTTAAAATATATTTCGAAACATTTGACCATTTTATGGAAATTCTCGAGAATATTTCGAATATATTTTCTAGCGAATGTTATATAAAAAATTAAATTTTTTTTTAAGTTTTGGAAAATTTTGTATACCATGAAATCTTTTTAACAATTTTATTATTGAAAATATTGAATTTTTAAAAATTTTAAAGATTTTGGAAATTACGAAAATTTGATGTTTTGTTAATTATACAAATTTTAATAGTTTTTGAAAATTTTAAATTTTGAAAATTTTGTGAAATTTCAAAATATTTTGAAAATTTGAATAAATATAAGTTTGAAAATTTTTTTGAAAATTTGGAAATCTTTTTGTCTTGAGTATTCGTTAATCATTCGACATGTGTAGAATCGTTATCGTAATCAGCCTTTACGATCCACTGCTGGGCTCCGGCACTATTCTCTGCTACGTACTCTCCTCCTCACCGGATTGGGTAATGAGAGTGGCGGGTTGCTGCATAGCTTCGGCGGGGAAACGAACCTCAGACCTTTAGCTGTTGAGCCCAAGCGCCCAACCTCTGAGCTACCGCCTTCTTGTGTAAAATGCTAATCTAAAATTCTTTTCGAAGCGCGTATGTATTGAAATAGACCACCCAATCTCCCATTTTTTAATTCAGTCGCCCGTTTTTATGATATTTTGTGTTTTCTAATTGCAACCAATGTTTATCCATTAAAATTTCAAAATCCGACTTTCACGTCCTATAGACCTTTGGTTGCTAGCCGTATTTTTGCAATCACTCAATTAATCTGTTCGGGTAAACGACCAAATAAGAAACCTTTCACTGATGTTTTCTTTCTTTAAAATTGTTACTATTGTTATGTAACATGGTCATGCCGATTTTGAAGCCAAAATTCGTAAATTTTTGTAAAAACCAAAAATCGATGGTGGGGGCAAAGAGGGGAGGGGGAGATAGGGCAATCGAGTTTGCGCACATCGGCTATTGGGTATGCAAAGAATACGAATTTAAGGTTATTTTTCGAGCGTGTCTATTTTGACATAGCGCACACCTACCTCCCCTCCCCCTTTTTTGGCAGACCACCTCATTTTCTTGCGGTGTCATCTCAACCATCATTTCAATCTTTAAACTGTATTTGTTTTTTTGCGTTAAGGCATACAGGCATACAGACATACAGACACCACTGCAGCGCCCGCTTTATCGGTCTTCTACAGCCCTGAAACCTGCTTATTAGTCAAAATGTTTGACATAAAAGCACGGTTTGGCATAACTCGTATATCGGCCTGTAAACACAAAGGAAAAAAAACTTCGCTGAATGAACGCGTTTGCTCCAAACTCAACCTGTCGATCGCAATACCTTCCTCTATAGCTATACTTCGTATAGCAACGAGGGTAAAAATTCGCACATAAAATGAATATCACAGGGTCGATGTAACAGACTTCGGTATCTGCTACAACATGAAAGGAAAAGTTGTAAAAACTTAATACTTCGACTTTGATGCTTCAAAAACAGGAAACATTTGATACAAACTTGGCATTTAATTACCCACTTTAAAATTTTAAAACAGCCCCAAAAAGGCACCAAACGATTTCATTAATTTTAGCTAAGTATTTGCATTACGAGAAGAATTCTTTATTTTTAAAAACAAAGCTTGACTCGCTAATTCTTTGTTTCAAATATCACGCTTTTCCAGAATTTTGTATTAATTGAAAAAGGCGCGGTATATTATTTTATCTACGACTGCTTGGATAAGGACTTATTATGTCATTCATTTGCGTTAGGTAATCACTAGTGAGATAATGGATTCGTTATCTAACTCATTTTATTTACACAAACAAAACGGAAGCTTTATTTATAAGAAAACTGGCTGGTTGATAGCATTGAACAAATCGAATGGATCTCGTTCCTTTGATTTTAAAACAAAAGTATTTTTAAAGTGACTTGACATTTGCAAATAAATTAATGGAAATGCCAAATATTATTTCAAGCAAAAAAATTCGATTTTTAACAAATTTTGAGCAGTCGTCAATAAAATTTTGTATGTCACAACACGTGGGATAATGCATTATTATGGCACTCGGTTGCTTACACGACTTGGTCTACGACCTCGTCGTGCAACTTTCAAACTCCATGTTATAATAACGCCTTTATCCCACTAGAAATATAAATAACTATTACACAACTGCAATGTTCATAGAAACAAAACTAAATTTTGGAGAAACGACTCGAAGTACATTTAATTTATCCTTAATGTAAAGTTGCAGAGGACGAAGTTGCAATATTTCTCACTTAAATGCAATGTAATGAAGATGAATACATGCAACTAACGAAGAAGTTGATTAGTGGTTACTAGTGGATAATATCAAGGATGGAATTACACACGGCAACAAAACTACCATTCTTTGGGGAGTTCGTGCACTATTATAATCCTGTAGACATTATTCACTTTAACGGCCCCTCATAAATTCACAAAATAAAAGTGCTATAAAAATTTGTTCATTTATCAGTTAAAATTACCTTAAAACCTTTTGAAATAGCGATCACAGTAGGAGATTATAGGTATGTTGAGTTTGGAACCATCGTTTTCTAGTTGCGATTCCAACTTACCTGCAAAAAAGACATAAATATAGTCATAACATCTAAATGGTAGCATAAATTAAGCAATATCAGTTACACATTACAGTAATAACAATTAACAAGATGGATATTAGGTTACCATTTGAGTTTACAAAACAGAACATAGAATAACTATGGTATACGACTATTCGGTAAACAAATAATGCACCGTTTGTTCAGAACACAGAATTAGTAGCAATGTAACTCTATCTTGATATTATGAATTCATATTCTAACGGAAACAAATAACAGAAAATAATATTTGCTTTGCATGTAAATTGACTTCGTTGTGACTACTTGTATCGTTACAGTTACGTTAATTTCCAAAAGAAAATTGCTTTTCTTATGGGTGAAAAAATTAGTTACGCGTTTTTGTAGACCTTTTTTGCTTTTTTCCCTGTTCTCTGGTTCAAACTATAATTACATTACACTCTATTGTACTAGTCATGTAGACCCATTCATGTCATTCCTATAAATTTTCAATTTTTAGGGGTTGCCGGTGCACTGGAGAGTGTATTTAATGGTTTGTTTTAATAAAGAGGGCGCGATTTTCGTGTGTTTACAAACTTTTTGTTTTTAGGGGTTGGAGATGCACTTAAAGGTGGAATACACGAACTGGTTTAACAAAATAAACAATTCTCCTCATTCGTACAAATTTACAATTTTTAGGGGTTGCCGGTGCACTGGAGAGTGTATTTAATGGTTTGTTTTAATAAAGAAGGCACGATTTTCGTGTGTTTACAAACTTTTTGTTTTTAGGGGTTGGGGATGCACTTAAAGGTGGAATAGACGAACTGGTTTAACAAAGTGAACAATTCTCCTCATTCGTACAAATTTTCAATTTTAGACTTTTTTTTTACTAAAAAAAATAATACTCGTCATTGCTATAAATTTTCAATTTTTTGGATTTAGGGTGCACTCGAGAGTGGTTTAGAGATGTTGCTTTAATAAAACGGATGATTATACTGTAATTTTTCAGTTTTAGAGGTTCATGGTGCATTAAAGAGTGTACGGGATGGTTTACTTTAAGGAAATGCATGATTCTCGTGTTTTCACGAATGTTCAGGTTTTAGGGGTTGGGATGCACGTGACGGTGAATTAGAGGATTTTTTTTAATAAAAGGGACGATTTTACTCATTTTTAAAAATTTTTCGTTTTTAGGGTCTGAAGATGCACTTGAGGGTAATTTAGAGTCTTGCTTTACAAAGGGAGATAATTTTCCTCATTTTTAGAAATTTTCATTTTCGAAGGCTTCGGGAGGGATTGAAGGTATTTTTTAAATATATCGCACTTTCGCAAATCACCTAAGTGGTATCCGCAGAATACGAACCTGAACTTTCGAGCCCGCCTAAACTGAGAGCGACTTTCAAATATGCCACGATGAAACCGCGGTTCTTGGCCTGGTCACGGTAAGGACCATTCTGGTGACAGTGGCAGGTGTGTGCAGCTAAGATGCGCCGTAGTGAGGATGAGCTGCGCTTCAGCACAGTCACTGATCTGCAGCAGTAGAAATTTAGATAGTTTCGCTGCAACCAGTTGACTAGGGCTCGCAATCTTATATAATACTGGTAGTTTGCTCGTGATTCGCCCTAAGCAAGCACACTGATTAAGCGTATCTCAAGTTCTGGTCAATGCTGGTAATCGTAGCAAAAGATTAGCGGGTTCCCACATGAACATCAAGGGGGCCGTATTACCTTTACACTTAAAACCCCAGACTCCTCAAAATACAGAAATCTTTGGACGAGAAGAACTTAGCAAATTGCTTATAATGAGAAAGAGAAAATGCCTTGAAGGACAGTTACAATAAATATTTCCAAGTTAGAACAATTTTGGAAGCTGTCTCTTTTGTGGAAGAAAGCTTTGCAAATATTGTTACTAACTTTAGCTATTAACTATCAAAATAATTCTTTCACGTCGTTATAATACCTACGAACAATAATTCACGAAATAACTTTTTACAATATCATTCAAATATCGAAAAAGAGTCTGTATTAGTAACGAATGCCCGTTGTTATTAAAACTTTTTATATCAAAAAACACACAAAAAAGTACTACGCGTTAATTTCGCACACTCCAACAAAAACCGTGTCAGCACCTTTTATTCGACCAAGCAAAAAAATATACAACAATAACATTACTTTGAGAGAATCATTGTATTTCTTTTTAAATGCACAATAAGTGAACTCCGCTAATACGCGATTTTAATATTTTGCCCTGGTGCGCCCATTTATCTTTCTTTATCCCCTGCTATTTATGTATGTACTTTATAGCTGTTATCTCGGAAGCTTTCGTAAGGATGTATTATGGCCGGTTAATGTATACAACAAGTTAAATAATTGAATAAATTTTTTATTCATGCTTTTAAGTAGGTGACGCGTATTCTAGCTAGGTGCGCTATTAATAATGAAATTTCGCAGCCTTTCACCGTTGAGTGTTTTAGGAAGATATGCACTGCTTGCTTTATTCAGTTCTCCGCAGTGAAAACTTTTATTTCAGTTTTACGCGAAATGATTGTTTATATTTCCTGGCGTGAACTGAAGCTCTGAACTCCGTTTTTAAAAACACTCTACTGCAGCATCCCCGCCAGAGAAACTGCAGTGAGAGCTGAGGGAATGTGTATTTTACGGATTTGTAGCACTAGAATGTTGGCTCTATTCCAACAAAAGCAAGCTTTATCCTTTCAAGGCTTAACGTAAATCTGATTAGTGAAAAGAGCGAAAAAATTGAATTACACGGTACGGAATAATGAAAACAAACTCAATTAAGCGCAAGAGAAAATTTCTATGGTAAACTATATCTAGTTACAATAACAACATTGCAGTACCCCTTACGTAAGCAGATGTTAAATAATTGAAGATAAAACTTACGGAATATGGAAAAATTGTGAAAATTTGCCAAGATGTTCCGCATTTTTGGAATAAGCCACCATTGTAATGATTAAGAAATAAACCGTTTCATAGAAAAAACATTAAAATCTAGTAAACAAAAATACTAATAACTGACAAAATTTCTGCTCTGATCTAGAAAATCTTTGTAATTCAGAAACTATAAATTTATTAGCATCTGGTTTTAACAGATTTTTTTCTGATATTAATGGCTATACGCCTTCAACCTTTCCAGGTTTGCAACAACTCATATAATACTCGAAAAAAAAAAGTGAACTTGTGATACCCTACCATAGAATCAAAACAACCCAACGTAGCATCAACCAAAAATGTATTAAAATCTACAATAAACTACCTGAAAACATAAAACAATTACCAGTCTGTAAATTTAAGCAAAACTTGAAACTTTTTCTTATGGATAAAGCCTACTACTCGGTAGAGGAATATTTATAAGTAGACGATTAGCAGATTATATTATCGAACGTGCATTGTCTAATGTGGGTACTGTGATTGATCTATGTAAGTTGTCTTTACTTTTTACTTATTTTTATATTATATTTGTTACTAGTTACTACATGTACGATTTTTTGACGAGTGTATAAAGATGTACTATTTCTAACACTAAAATAAATTACTATTATTATAACTCCTTCCTTCCTACGAATATTCGATCTCGACCAATATGAATTATTTTTAAACATAAGCGTCAATACACGACATTCATCATCATCATCTCGTCTGACATGGAGCTGACTCGAGGGTCGATCCTGGATTACGCCAGGCCCACCCCGTGCCAGTAAGGTGGGTAGGAATTTATGTGATAGGTGGGATCGGGTGGGGTGTTGAACCGCCTTAGCATGTCTGCAATGCATACCGCAAGACACCGCTGCTGCAACACCGGGTAGTTAGTAGGCTACGCATCAATGGGGTTTTTGAGTACGCAACCAAGAACGTTATGCGATTATGCATTTTAACTTAATAAACTTTGGTATCAAAGTTTCACATTGTTCTTATGTCACACATATCTATTGTTCTAAGATTACAAATTGAAAATATCTTAATTTCCTAATAACTAATAAACTACTTAATATTACGTATCGTCCGGGTGGTATTGCTACACTTTGTTCCTCTATTCTTTGATCTGGCATGATCATATTTAGCGTTCCATTCCTACTTCTCGTGGATTTCTTTTCTTCTTTGGCTGTGATGCTGTCGTAATGATTTCTGGAACCGTCTCCTGATGTCCTGTACGCTATTCTCATTGCCCTGGGTGGTTGATTGTTGTCTACCGGAGTGTGTGTGTGGAGGTTGGACCTGCTTTGTAGTGTATTTCTATTGACGCCTTTAGTATTTCTGCTGCTGCAGCTATTGATTCGGCTCCTCCCCAAAATCCTTCTTTTCCTAGGTCTTCTAAGTAGGCTTCTGTTTGTAGTGCTGGGCCGTAGGTATGTGCTAGATGGTCGTAGCGCGGAGCCAAGTTTCTTACATTTTCCTCCAGTTGCAATTGGAAATTTTGTAGGTTTTCTCTGATGTATGACACGATTTTTTTCCTTAAGATGAAAGCTTCTTGTTTGAGCTGTTCTCGCGTTGCCGTAACATTCGTGTTTTGGTCTGCTATTGAGGTGAATAAACAATTTCCATCTCCTGGGATTTTCCGCACTGTCAATTTGTGTCTGTCCGTATATACTGTTTCGTGTTCCATGGTAGGTACTGTGCTGCTTCTGATGATTTCCGTTGGTTTGCTGGTGTGTGCACTTCCGTATATATTTACGCCGTTAGATTATATTTACATATAACGTATACCTATATACATACATACATACATTTACATATAACATATAACATATACCTATATACATACATACATACACATTACTCTATGCTAGTATCAATAATTAATTAACTCAATAATCAAATAAAACTTTACATTGAAAAACTACGTTAAATTTCCTGCTGCCGGAGAATTATTTTACTGTTTACTGTTTGTAAGCGATCCTTTCTCCCCGGCTACATAAAAAGGGCTCTTTCTTAGAAGTATACTACCTGCTCCACGACCCTTGCGTTTGGCAACCCTATTCCCGGAATTTGTTTGTGTTCGTGGCTGCCGGGTTTAGACAAGAATCGGCTCTATTGCAAAACTAATGAAATAAGATAAAATAAAAGCTCCTACTTTTTACAATTATTTTTGTTGTTTAATATCTATGCCCCCCTGATCTACCACTATCTTGGGGGAATTCTATATGTTTTCTACAAGGTATTTATTTTTACTTGCCTAGTCTATCTTATTGAGTATGTACTTATCTTTTGAGTGGTTGCTAGTTAACCGGTTTCCTTTCACCTGTTGTTAGATGAGCAGGTAATCCAGGTGTTCAACCTCTCCTTTCCGGTAACTCTTGCCTCTTTGTTGGATTGTTTTTGAGCACTGGCGCACTAAACACTCAAATGCACCCGCCTTGCTCTGGCCAAACAAAGGACCTGCGTGACGCGCTATGTTTTTACCTGTTTTACCTGTTACGTTGAGCCACAGGTATCAATTCACGAACCCTGCTTTTGATGTTCACTCTAGGATCGAATTTCACTATAAAATTTCCGTTTTAAACGGCGAAAATTCTCGTTTTACTTTTAAAAGCTAGAGCTGCGCTGTTACACGTCTGCTCTCGGCCAATGTTCAAACTGAACAATACACGACATTCAATATCAAAATCTAAATCAAATTGTCCAATTACTGCTTTTACTTGTACATTGCGGCGTAGTTTTGTCCTCAAAAGTAAACTGTTGCAAACGGAAGGGTCGCCACTAGAATTTTGGTGTTCGCATAAACCTAAACTCCAAAAGAAAACAAATGCTTTGTATTTCGACGTTTGGATTCCAGTGGCTTCTCATGGGCGGCGTAAAGAACCCAGTTGTGAATGTACATATGCAGCAGTATGCAATAAAAGCTCATAATAATAACAACACACAACTACGTCAACTCAAAACAATATGTGGTTATAACATTGTACAAATTATAAATAGTTTTTCAATTAAAGTTATCTGGCATAATAATCTTAATGAACATAAAAATAAAATGCAATTCTGGTTTCATACGACAAAGAGAATAAAATATTATTTAACGATCATTCTAAGATGATACGGACGGGGACGGCTGCAGCGCTATCCTCGAGCCGTAACACTATCGGACTACAGAAATAGACTAAAATAGGTTTATATCGACTTAAAGTGGGTTTAATAACCTGGTAGAAGGATGGTTGCAAAATAACTGATACCTTAATCTTTTGCCTTTATTTAAGTTATGGTGCATTCCAATAAAGATACGGCTATGTGGGCTGTTCGTCTGAATTATAATGTTTATGATTTATTCAAACTGGTTGTCAATTCTAAAAGCTAATTTCTCCCAAAATTACAATCAAACATTTTTCAACGGGGATTGATCAACTCCAAAGCCAAATATAAAACAATCTGAGAATTCCACATTTCCTAAATATTATTTCTAGCGAATTTCGATTTCTACAATATTTGAACTAGCAATAAAATACAACACGGTCAGTGCAGTCGGTTTTCGATTTCAAATAATTTTTTGACAAGTTGTCCAACAATATTACTAAAAAATTTCAATTTCTCCAATATTCAAATTTGTAATAAGATCTGATAAGATGGACTAGTAAATTCGGCAGAGTTCAAATATGAAGTTCTCGCTTTTCTGAGTTCGGAGCGCGTTTAATAGAGAAACGGGCATGGAGAGGAGTAAAATAATTAGAGGCGGGAGGAAGTTTAACGAATTAGTTTGCGTTGAATTGAACTAAAAAAAAATGATTTTTGCAAAACAAGCTATATGTTCGCCACAAATATCCTAAAGAATCTGTCATATTTTAGTAGTATTTTACAACATTTTGTAACAATAAATATTTAACTATTAAAAATTAATGGTTTATTAATAAAATAAAACACTTGGTAATTGTTTCACAATTTGTTGGATATTATTTATTCGGCTCGAGTTTCAACCGTCTCGGTTATCTTCGGGAGTTTACAAATAAAACTAAACTAAAACCTAAAGATGTACAATACTACCCATTTCTAGAATTGTCGTCGCCGCCCTGATTTTAAGTGTTAACACATGTGTTTCTATGCTTTGTTGACTGTAGGTCGAGGAGGGGTGAATTACCTAAATCGGTGTGGTCGTTAACTATATTTTTATTATTATTTACTACCTTTTTTATTTCTAAATTTTCTAATTTATTTAAACGGTTGCCCTTGTTTTCTACGTGTAACATTTTTGTATCTGTGTTTGAAAAAATGATTGTTTGTAACACAATGTTGGGAAATGCCGGTTGATTTGTGGTTGTATTTAATTGATCTAATGTGTTCTTTAATTCTTGTATTAAAACTGCGGCCTGTTTGTCCTATATATATTGCATCACAATTAGAACAGTCTATTTGATAGATACCATTTTTTGAATATTTTTCTATTGTGTCTTTATTGCTTACTAGATGTTTGAGTTTGTTCGGATTGTGCATAGCTACGTTATTATTTAATATTTTCAGCCTGTTAGAAATTTTATAGCTAACTATATAATTGATTTTTGACCATATCGCTTTTTCAGTTGTTGTCTTTTGTCCGCTGTGCAAAAGTTGTTTTACATTTTCTATTTGTTTTATTTTTAAAATATTGTTTATATAGAGTTAGCTATAAAGTTTTTAACAGGCTCAAAAAATTAAATATTAACGTAGCTATGCACAATCCGAACAAACTCCATAAACATCTACTAAGCAATAAAGGCACAATAGAAAAATATTCAAAAAATGGTATCTATCAAATAGACTGTTCTAATTGTGATGCAATATATATAGGACAAACAGGCCGCAGTTTTAATACAAGCATTAAAGAACACATTAGATCAATTAAATACAACCATAAATCAACCGGCATTTCCCAACATTGTGTTACAAACAATCATTTTTTCAAACACACAGATACAAAAATGTTACACATAGAAAACAAAGGCATCCGTTTAAATAAATTGGACAATTTAGAAATTAAAAAAGCAATAAATAATAATAAAAATATAGTTAACGACCACACCGATTTGGGTAATTCACCCCTCCTCGACCTACAGTCAACAAAGCATAGAAACACATGTGTTAACACTTAAAATCAGGGCGGCGACGACAATTCTAGAAATGGGTAGTATTGTACATCTTTAGGTTTTAGTTTAGTTTTATTTGTAAACTCCTGAAGATAACCGAGATGGTTGAAACTCGAGCCGAGTAAATAAAATCCAACAAATTGTGAAACAATTACTGAGTGTTTTATTTTATTAATAAACTATTAATTTTTAGTAGTAAAATATTTATTAATAATGTTTCACCATGTGCCTACCACACAATCAATTCAAAATTTTGTAACACATTTCTAAGTAAGTATTGGTAGCGTCCGTGTTTTCGAGCCTTTTTACTTTCCGCCTAAAAGCGTGCGTCGACCGCGGTGTTTTTCTTTTCGCCTGCCTCCAACGGTGGATTTGTAAATGACCGCTAGTTAGACTGCGTTCGAAATTCCACTAATCGAAACAATCATCGTAAAGCGAATTTTCTTCCTCGCGTCGTCAACTGCACTGGATATTAACACATGAAAGCAATATACATACACGTATGCTAGCATTCGTAAAATTTACTGAACAGGGATTAAGCGCTTAGGGCAGAAAACATGGTAATAAACACAAATTAAACTAAAACCACGGTAATTGTCAGAAACCCAAAAGTAACATATATTACAACTAAAGAAATCGAGCATGTTACACCATTTCAATATTTAGGGGTCGTAGTTAACGAAACGGATGATATAAATAAAAAGGTAGAAAGAAGAGTCACAGAAGTGGTATACAACACTATATCTGTGCCAACATTAACATACGGAAACCAAGCATGAGCTCTGACAAAAAGACAACAGAAGAAACTTTAAACAAATGAATTAAACTTCCTAAAAGCCATGATGTAAAAAACGAGAAGAGAGAATAAGAAATACGCAAATACCAGAGCAGCTAAACCCACCTTCACTCTTACAAAAGATAGAACAGAAAAGGCTAAGTTAGTTAAGTAAGATAACAAAAAAAAGTGTGGGAAGAAAAGACAATAGAAAACAATAGAAACGAAAGATCAAAGAATCGCTGGAATGACAAAGTAGCAAGAACCTTTCTAATCGATGGAATACTGGAAAGAAAAAGTATCCTGCTACACCGAAAACAAAGAAGAAAACGGTGCAAGATGTACAGTAAGAAACAACATCGACATTGCTAACGCGGTAATAGCAAGAAAATATTAAGTAATGTAGTATGGGAACATAGTGGCCAGTGTTCTATTCACTCTGAAGATGCCAGCTGCAATGTCTTGCGAAACGTTAGTGTGTATGGTGTGTATGTTCACAAACAGCTAACAGGCATAAACCGATTAAGTATTATTGTCCTGGCAAGCAGAATACATTTAATGATTATCTGTATACATATAAAATACTTAATTACTTTAACAATATTTATTTATTTAAACCTTATACGTATTTCGACATGTTTACATGCCATTGTCAGAGGTTATTATTAAAACACATTAATATCAAATCCTTGTCCGCCCCAAGGTTTAAATAATCTAAGCACACGGCCCTGTTTAGGCAGGCCTATGAACAAATATTATGCTCAAACTTGTAGAGCAAATGCTTGTAAAGGCAGACAAGCTACAGGTCGGTCCTTACCTGATTGTGCTGCGTGTAGTTCCCAAATGACGACGCGGTCTAAGCCGAAAGTAAATTGTAATACTGATGGTAGCATATTGTTGATTCGTCCTGATCAACGGCTAAATTGAGCGGGTCTCAATCCTTTGTCAATTGTGATCGTGGCAGATTAAGCTTAAGGCAAGTGACGCCACGTTAAAACAAAAGAGGAGCCTTTGTCTCCTCATTGTGACTGAATATTTTTCTTGTTCGACCGAGTTTTCGTCTAAAATACTTTCACTAGGCTGCTGTTGCCTTACTTCTGTGTTAGTCCTATATCGTGTAGATTTCCAAGACATATGTTAACGTTAAGTTTTGGTCTGATATTTGTTCCTCTCTTTCATAATATCCTCTTGAGATACGTTACTTCTAGAGAGTGACAGAAAATTAGTGAAAAGATAATTATTGTGGATATTTACAATAAACAGCCAGTCAAAGACCAGTTGTTCCGAGTTGGTTACGGAAATTCCTGTCGTTATGCTACACCCACACATAATTCAGATAATAAATTGTAGTAATTTTTTGTTTCTACCATATATGTATATTTATGGCTTGGATTATTGCGTCACCAAGAGAAATTTAGGATTCGTTTCATTTCACTAACTGGAGATATAGAACTGGTTTCAGTTTCATATTTTCTAGTTTTTTTTTTTTTGTAAAAACAGAGAAAATCCATTGGAGTGGTTTGGTATTTTATTAAAAATAGATTCGTCCTGATTCGGATTAGATCGACCTAACTGCCACTATGTCTCAAAAGTTGCAAAGAAATCAAAGGTAGTATAATCGCATAAACATAAAAAGTAATGGTATTCTAAACAAGACCATACCTAGGTAAAAGGAAAAGAGGACGTCCACCGACACGCTGGACAAATGATCTTAAGCTGACTGCAGGACTGAATTGGACCAGAGAAGCACAAGACAGAGACCGTTGGAATGCCATGGGGGAGGCCTATGTTCAAAGATGGACGGTAGAGATGGGCCTTTGAGATTGAGATTCTAAACAAAGTTATGAACAAAATCAGCCGTATCAAATTTTCCTAAATACCATAAATATCGGCAAAAAAGATATGGAATAATCAAACTTAAATTTAATGTTAGGATAAGCAACCAATCTAAACTGTTGCTATAGAGAATTTCCAATCAGAATTCGGAGATATTCAATATAGCGAGAGCGAGATTTGAATGGCCTTGCAATGTCTCTACCTTGTTCTAACGTAGAAGAAATTCTGTCTTGAATAATCTCGTAGATATATGCAGATCTGGATAGCAATGCGCTTTAGTACAAAAACAAATGTAAGCACGTCAAGCGTTTTCGTAGTGCACAACGTCGTCAGGTTGAGAACTATTCAAATACTCCGGTTCTCGGACTATTGCTAATACAATACATTCCTGCGACGACATTCCTCGATATAATTTTAGTTAAAAACGGCCAAGTACTCCAAAAAATTGGAACTAGTAATAATCAGTAATTAAAGTAACAAAAATGATATTTAATGTTTTTACGTGCGCATAATGGGTATAAATCTAGAAGAAATTAGGACGAAACGAACATTACAGTTTTAATTTTATACTGTCGTTGGATTTCGAGTCATAAATTGGATTACAATTTGCATTCAGCAATTAAAACTGATTAGGATTTAAGTTCAGAAAGTCTGGAACTATGTTCGCACTAAATTTACTAATTATCTAGTACTCTGTCCTAATTTAAAGTTAATTATAGTTTGATCTTTATAGGGAAAACTTAAATTAGTTTATTATTTGCGAACGCTACGTGAAATTTCCAGATTAAAATTACACCGAAAAGCCAGATATTTTCCTAATGCCCTCTACAATACGATTCAACGAACTAAATAATAACCCAATGATCACAAGCTTGGCAATAAATTATTTTTACAATCCTGAAATCCGTTGCAACAACACAAAAGCCATAATCCATACTCATTCAATATTTTCAGATCGTGGGTGGAAATCGTAAAACCTGGCGGGACAATGGACATTACAATAAAACGAATGCGAGCTCTGACCACTCATTTGTCATGCTGTCCTGCACGGTCTTTATTAATCTGGTCGCCGGGGCATTGATTTAAACTAAGATTAATTATAGGGTCACTGAGACGCAGGCACAATTCGCTAAAATATCTGAAATCCGCCAACATACGGATAAATAAGGCCCTTCCAGATTCTTTTTCTTTTCGGCAGTATTAATTCTATTTGTAGGCTGGCAGATTAAACGGAAGACGTATTTCTCCTTACTGCTAAAAACTAGAGAAGCTCTTACAACTTGATGCTGTTAAACCTGTCAGACGTGTGAAAAATAACTACACTTGTTTCTAGATGCCAGTACGAAATTGTTGGGGTGAGTAATTGCCACAAATAAGACGCTTAAAACTTTAAAACTCGGATAGAAGATGCAAATTTCTGTACATATGGAAAGAATTCAACGATTATTGACATGAACATTAGGAACAAAATAATTAAATTAAAATTTTAAACTAAAATTCCATATTTAATGAAAAAAAAACCTTCCTTGAACTATATCACAAAATGAAAGGTAAACTCCTTCTTTGATTTATCACCTCCGGGTTCGTCGTTACGCCATTGGAACACGATTGTAAATTTTCAGGCCGTATCCACCAGAACTGCCAACTTCGTTCGACCAAGCAGTACTGCGGCCGAAAACAGCTGTGTTTCGTTTTTCGAAAGGAACACGGTTTCAAACTAAATTAATTAAACATAGCATATGTGCTATCTCTGTACAATATAGTGGTAAAATAGAATATACTGTTAATGCTGAAATTAGGGGAATCATATTGGAAAATAACGGTTAAAAACCCTTTTTTTCGTATATATCTCGAAAATAACCAATCCCACGGCTTTTTGACCACAGTACAAAATTGTAGAGCAGAAAAATTACCGTAGAATTGCCAAATCTGAAGTATTATAGAGCAATACGATATAAATAAGAAATATTATACGACTTACTATTGTAATTTATACTTGTTTTGAATTAGGGGGAGAGGAGAAGGCAAACTCTAAGTTTTAATATTTGGGTTCACTTTGCGATTGGAGGTTTGTGAAAACTATGAGATTTTGATATTCTAACTTTTAAACTCAGGGTTGCGTATTATTGCTGTAATTTCTTGTTATAAATTCTAATAATTTATATTTTTCATACTTGTGAGGTTGGTTAATACTGAAAGAAAAGAAAAACACAATCAGTTTGATACGATTTTTATGTATGTTAATTTTAATTATAATTTAGTTCAGAATTATTTAAAAGGTTTAATTTATAAGAAGTTTTAGACTTACTTGTTTGTGCATCGTGAAATGTCATTACGGATGTCAGAGTCATTTGACAATTTGAAAAACTCATTGATCATGAGATTTATTTGTTTTCAAAAAAATGGGAATCAAGGAAGAAGACAAAAGAAATGGAGAATTTGTTTAGTTAGTACGACTCGTCTTTGTAGACAAAGACAGAGAAATTTATATCCTCTGGATGAATAAAGAGGAAAAACGAGTTTAAAAGTAATATAAAAGTGATTACGAATATAAAAGAAGAAAATACAACGAATTATCAACGAATTGTAAAAAAATCCAGAAGAATTACAAGTATAAAGCGATCCAGAAAGTTTCTCCAGTTGTGGTGGTGTTAAAACCAAGTCCAAAATAACATAAAAGCAGTCCAGAGCAGGATTCAAATTAAAGGCGAGTGTTTGTAATTACTTGAGGAACCAGCAGACTAGTGAAGTAAAAGTTTCGACATTCATCGTTTGCTCGAGTGAAGAATATCCCAGTCAGGAGACATTAAGATAAGTGATCTCTATTAGAAAGACGATAGTATTTAGTAAAATTTATTTGATTTTCAAAAACTTCATTTAGAAATTGATTTATTAAATAAAACCTTTTCTTTGTAACGTTGATATTGTTTTGTATTTATTCTATTTCAAATTAATTTATTAATAATTTGTCTTACAAGCTAAATAACGACCCTGAGAAAGTTAATAAGAGTCTCATAGAAAATATAATTTGTGATTGCGTGAATTGCGGGTTTTTTAGGGAATTGTTTTCTAGTGAGTACATGCACACGCATATCATTGCAATATATATCATATAGAAATTCCCCAATTAGGTTCCAGGCAGAAATAATGAAAACCAAGCAAACACTTCATAAAATTGGTGATTATTTTGAGTTTTTAAGCAATCGTCACAATGAGCTTCACAAGTACAGAGTGCTGTATACTGGAAACTGGCTGGTCCAGTACAGCCTTTCTTGCAGCCGCACCTAATGAGGTGTCTGCAGACTTTTGAAACTTCTGGAAGGGTTGTTCATAAAATGTCCCAGCCACTGATTGAATTTTTCATTCATCCCCAGTCACTAGGCGAGGAAACCTTAGAATTAGGAACCACGCATTGTGACGTGCTCGATGAGTGCAGTTAGTGTAGGAGGCAGGACTCCGGTTCCACTGCCTTTTACACTGACTAGTTGTTTTCTTGTCTCATTTGTGTACTTGTACGGTCGTACATGAACACTACTAAATGTTCTAATGGCACTTGGTGCAGCACCGAATGCTTCAAACGCCGGTATAACATCTTCACACACTTTCCAGGTTTCCCATGCAGTTCGCTTCCCCCTTCCAGCAAAAAATGAGACGGTTTCATACCGTGGAACATAGGCAAGGCCGAACATCTATCGGGACGAAGAGCATTGGCTATCACATGTGCAGGAATGTAGCGGTAGTTTCTTCCAGCGCCAAATGCTAGACAAATTTCACAATGTTCAAAGCAATGGGCAAATAAAATTGCAACAACTGTGACATCTGTGTCAACAGTGCGTATTAACACTTTGGTATAATGCCTAACCATATCTTGAATATGCCAATAAAAATGCGGCTATCAGCCTCTTCTTAAGAGCAGGGTGCTAGGCCTGTAACTTCTTTGTCAGCACATAGCTGTCATGTGTTGAGATGAGTTGGTTTTCCAGTGTTGCTCCTGTCGTTGCTAGGAAAGGAAAAAAAAGCGGTTTTGCTTTCATCAACTAAAAGGAAATCTTTCCAATTTTTGGGGATTGGATTTGAATGTTCAACCTGCCTAGAACACCATTTCCTCTCTTCTTGCAAGTTTCACCTTTTAAGCACTCAGGCTTGTATACATCCCAGACAATTAACAATTGCAGCTCGATTAAAGATACCAGCTTGGACATAAAGGTGAGTATTTACTTCGTCAGTTGGCAGTAGGTCTTCCATGCACTTCAATAAATTTCATTTGGTTCCAGTTCTCATACTACCGTTCTTAGACAGCGATAGTTTTCACAGTTGAAGAATTCATCTAGATTAGATGACCTGAGACGCAATGCAAAGTCTTAAAAATAAGTACAAGCCGATTCTTCAATGAAAGACATTCAAGTTGTTTGTTGAATTTTATTCTGAATGGAGAATGACTGAAAACGTGGAGGTTGTTTCTTTTGATTGAATCCAAGACGAGATTTTTTCTTTTGACAAATCTTGTTGGTTCCATGGCGAAGAACTGCAGATGCCGGTCACACGGTATTACGAGTTAAGCACTGTCCGCTCTGGTCCCCACTCGGATGAGTGACCAATAAAGGGGTATATCTGCAACCAACCGTGCTTCGGCAGGCAAGTTTAGCCGTCGTCGGTCCCGGTTGTCAAACTAACATCTTTGGCAACCGTAAACCATTTAGTGGAACTTCTTCCGCCTTCGACGGGTAAGGCCAGCCTCCTGCCCGGCATACGTGCGAAGAGAGCTCACAGAACCCGCAATAGTTGCGGGTATTAAACAGGCCTATGGACTATGGTCTATAATAAGAGAAAGAAGAAGAAGATAAATATTTTATTTACATGCGGTTCATGTTGCGGATAACAATAAATATTGACCTTAACAAAAATAAAGACGTAAACAACAAGAATAATTCGCAAACGGCAATTTAAACATTCAACGCCGCATATACGTACACTGCAGACATTATTATAAATATTTACACTATTATTACGGCAAAACGCTCCATCCTACGACAAAAAGTATAAAACCCTTTTTTTATAGCAAAGTTTTTGCTCCAGAATTTTTTACTGGGGT
Source organism: Ctenicera cuprea (assembly GCA_958336395.1). NCBI lineage: Eukaryota > Metazoa > Arthropoda > Insecta > Coleoptera > Elateridae > Ctenicera > Ctenicera cuprea. The sequence goes on from OY284488.1 coordinate 11,458,233, forward strand.
CAAAAAGCTGTGCAATTAGCGGTTTTCAAGATATATGCGAAAAAAGGAGTAACAGTCACCATTTTCCAAAATGGCAGACAAAATGGGTGATACATAATGCCCCTATATCCAAAAACACTCACTGCTATCTTGTTAAAATGTGCTCCCAGTTTCATGCTTTTATCGTAAAAGTCACAATTCCTTGAAAATTAGTAACATATCAACCCCACAATAGTTAGAATAGAAGAAATAGAATACAATCACATAAATTTGTACTTAAAGTCCGCATCCAAATCGCCAAAAGGTTCTAGTTTTTACAGGTTCTCGGATTCAGATAAAATTCAAGACGATGAAACCCGCCACACACATTTTTAGTAAATGCTGTAAGGTTTTAAGAAATTAATGGGAATGAATCTCGTCACGCCAATCATTAATGGAATAGCTTTAATTCCTTTCGGATAATACTGTTAGTATTATGTATTTAGCTGGTTTTCGTACCCTCTGAATTGTATTAAATTTCGAAATTTACTAGTACTACTCTATAGGCTTTACTAGCTAATACTAGAAAGTATGGCTGGTATGGTAAATTGGGCTGTCTGTTCTTATATCTCGATCATTGACCCTGACGATCATGCGGGGTGGTTGTAGTGGGAGCGACAATCTTAGGTGGGAGACATGCGAGTTCTACGACCTCGCGTTGCGTACTTGTGGCAACAGCAGCGCGCAGCGTCTTAATTTGTAAATAAATAAATATTTAATGCTTTAAACGCTTAAGCTCCGTAGATGAGTTATCCAAGCATCTGGCTTGCAGACATTAGTTTTCCGGTTTCTTAAAAACTTTCCAATATTATAAACAGATAGTTCTGTACTAAGAATTTTCTGAAAATAGACGTTGTTCTCGTTATTTAGTGATCAATTTTGGTATTAATGGTTGTAAAGTTTATGCAAGTAGTAATTTTTTATAAGATGTCCGAAACTTATTTTTCTTGCATTTTCTGTTTGTGTCAAATGTTTGTACAGATGAGTCTTTTTGCGGTAGGGGTGTCAACCTTATGGTTTTGAATAAGTTTCCATGAAGAAGAATGTTAATTTCGTAAGGCATTTACACATGTTCTAAAGTTGCATACAAGAAAGCTGTCATACATTGGATGGGTGACCAGTATAAAATTAAGAACATGCAGCTGACTAGGGTTCGGAACTGTCTTTAAACTGTCACTGGAGCCATGATACGGAAATGTAAATATGGCGACAAAATGGCCCACAAAAATCTGATACGGATTTACCTTTTACTAGATAGAGCAATTTATGTAGTGAATATCTTTAATTAATAATAAGAATCAAGCTAGCTCCATGCGCAGATAACCTTGCTTCTGTATTATTAGACAGCATGATCAAACTGCAAGTACCGTATCTTGTTATGAAGCCATTATGAAAACTTTGCTACTAACACACTGAAAAGTTCATGCTCGCATCCGGGCTGCAACATAATGAAATAACAAGGATTAGTTCCGTACAACTAAAGTGTGGCGTGTTAAAAGTTTTGAACACAATAGTGACGCTTATTAAGGATTGCTCGCTATAACCATAAAGTTGTAAATTCAATGCCCTTACATTAACCAAGTTGATTATCCATTAACGTAACGCAACGGCTAGATAGCATATTCAATATAAACCGTCTGTGTGTGAGCGACAGTTACATTTGAAATTCAAATTTAAATTAGGAGAAGCACAATATGTCACTAGCAACAATTTACATGCTGTTCATTAATAAACTATTTTGACATACGTGTGACAAGTTTTGTATGCCGGCATAAACAAAGAGCATGGCAACTGATGAAAAGCCAGGTTCAATAATTATTTATCTTCTTCAAATCATACATAATTAACTTTTCGTGCGCGTAATTTATCTAGAAAATAACCGATACAACGTTATTAATAAAAACACCTTCAGTTTGTCAGTAAAACTTCGTCTTAACCATCTTTACTGTTTTCATAACTGTTGCAGTAGAATCAGAAGTCTGATATTCTGCAGTTTCTAATTTACGTCACACCAGCTAGATTTCATGTAAAGAGAAAACCGAAACTGTTTAGTGTTTCAGTAGCGTGATAGTCGTAATCTAGATAGAGGAAACCTACAACTTCAGGTGCATCTTCACACGCTGTTCCATTTCCGGACAAGCCCTGCAGCTAAGGAACTTAGCGGGTTGCGTCCAGCTGCACTAAATATAAGAGGACATGTCGAAATTTCTGACTTCTTCATCGCAATTTTTGACTTTCACTTAGAACTTATTGCAAACTTCGGATTTCTCAAAGCTTCGACTTGCATCTCAGAATTTGCAACTGTTTCTTTAAGAATTTCGACTTTATTCCCCAAGTTATCTACTGTTTCCTCAAAATTCCGACTGTACTTATAAAACGTCGCAATTGTTGCGTTTTTCACAGAAGTTCAAATCTATTCATAAATAATTCTTAACCTGCGGAATTTTAGAACAATTTCGACTTTGCTCTGAAAAAGTCTAAATATTTTTGTCATAATTTCCGACTTTTTTCTCCCACTTTCGACGCTATCCTCAAATTTTAAGAAAGCTTTCTGAGTTCTGACTATATCAGAATTTCTGACTTGTTCTCGAAATGTTCGACATTTGCTTCCACAATTTCGAATTTCCTAGTTTTCCTTGATATTCCTAACCCTAGAAATTTTTCTTAGGATTTCAACTTTAATCTCTAAACAGTCCGACAATTGTTTTAGAACTCCGAATTTCTAACTTTTCTCCAAATTCCAATTACAAAATTTCCCACAGTTTTCTCGGAATTCCAACTTGACTTTCAGGATTTCTGACTTTCTCTGAAAATTTCAAACTTTAAACTCGGCTTGATATGTTAAACGTCGAAATTTCCGAATTCAACTTAGAACTTATGCCAATTTCTCGTGACTTTAATTTCAAAAATTTATTAGGACTGTTTCTCTTCAGAATTACCTACTTTTCCCTGAAAATTCCGATTGTATGTATTGAAACGTCGGAATTATTACATTGTTGTCAAAAGTTTTCCCAACCCTCAAACTCTTTGACCATTTCTCAATATTTTTAACAGATATTTCGACCTTATTCACGAAATTACGATGTTCTTCTCAACAAGTCTGAGGTTAATCTCAGAATGCTACTTGTTGTCGAAAATTCCGATTTTAATCTCGAGCTTCACGTCCTCAATATTTCCCCTAATATTTCCTCCAAATTTGCCACTTTAACTCACCACTTTTCCTAAACCTCGGAAATGACTGTTTCTAGTGATTCCAACTTTAATCTTAGAACTTACGACATTTTCTTTCAGAATTTCTGCTTTTTTACGACTTTGCCGACTTTTCTTAGCCCTCGCATTTTTATTAAGAATTCCGCGTTTGCTCTGAACAAATCCGAATATTTTTGGCATGATTTCCGACTTATTTCTCCTAATTTGCACTCTATCCGCAACAATTCATTTTTATCGTAATTCTGAATATAACACCAGAATTTCCAACTTGTTTTCAAAATGTTCAACTTTTACTTTTAGAATTTCGAATTTCCTACTTTTCCTTGATATTACGATTTTACCGGCTAAACATGGGAATTGTGGCATTTTTCTCGGAATTCCGACTATAATATTAAAAATACCGACTATTATTTTTAAGAATGCCAACTTAGATCAGAATTCCGACTTTGCTCTGAATAAATCCGAATATTTTTGTAACACTTTTTGACATTTTTGTCACACTTTTTGACTTTTTTGACACACTTTCTGATTTTTTTCTTCTTATTGCGACTCGATCCTCAACACATCTTTTGCTTTCAGAATTTAGTATTTCCTACTTTTTTTAATATTCCGACTTTACCGAATAAACATCGGAATTGATTCCTTTTTTTTTTTTTTTTGAAATTTCGACTTTAATCTCTTAACGCTAGGAATTTCTGAGTTTTGCCTACGACTTCGACTTTAATCTTAAAAATTCGACTATTACCTTCGAATACCGACTTAGGTTAAAATTCCAAATTTGCTGTGAACAAATACGAATCTTTTTAAAATAATTTCCTAATTTTGTCTCCTGATTTCGACTCTATCCTTAACTTTCCACACATTGTTCTCGGATGTCTGACTTTATCCTTAGAATTGACAAGTTATTCTCGAAATGTTCGACTATTCAGAAATTCGAATTTCCTACTTTTTCTCGATATTCCGTCTTTAACGACTAAATATCGAAATTGTGTCCTTTTCCTTGGAATTTCGACTTTATACTCCCAATCCTAAAAATATCTGAGTTTATCTTAAAATTTCGGATTTAATCTTAAAAATACCGACTATTGTTTTAGAATTCCGACTTAGATCACAATTGCGACTTTGCTTTGAAAAAATTCGAATATTTTTGTCGTAATTTCCGACTTATTTCTTCTAATTTAGACTTTATCCTCAACTTTTCATTTCAATTTCAACTTTACTCTTAAAACATTTTTAAAAAAACTATTATTTTAGAATTCCGACTTCCGATCAGAATTTCTAACTCCAGAAATTTCAAAATCAGAATTTCATACAGTTTTTGACTTTTTTTTGCTACATTAATCTCGAACTTTTCCTGAACCTCATAATTTTTGACAAGTCTTGGATCTCCTGAAGCACTCGGCGGGTTGCGCCCAACCGCATTAAATCTAAAATGACCTGTTCAAGCAATCGAACTGAGGTCATACGGCTCAGAGCCATGATAAATAATCGCTCTAAAATAAAACTTAATTACGTTTTTAATAATGATACAGACAATGAATTAATTACCAAAAGTCTAAATAATACTGAATTTCTTTATTTGTTATTTGGGCGAACAAATGCCCAGATCTGCGAAAATATTTGTGTAGATTTTTATTAGCCTGGCTTGCTGCAGCACTAAATTTTTTCTATGCTTAGTTGGAGTAACGAGCGGTTTTCTAGCAACCAAAGCTGTATGCAATATTGAAGAAAGCTCCAACTTCAATATCGAGTATGCATTTACAAAGAGAGTAACCGGATCGAAACCGAGATCTACGCCGTAACAAGTTGATGGCCCCAAAATGCAACAGTAGAACTTTTCAGGGTAGCTTACAGTAACTTTTCATGGAAATGTACAAGGGCAGCTAGCGCTGATAGCAGGAACACGAGATGCCTCATTAGATTGCGGTTTGCCTAATTACCCCACACGGTTGCTAAGCGTCGGAGCCCATCTGCACGCTCGTCCTACGTACATTTATATTAAATGATGGCCATGAATGCATTTGGGCTTAGATACCTAACTAACTTTGCTGAATAAGTCATCTTGAAATTGTATCAGGTTCCTAAATGTTTGAATACGAATTAACAAGAGGCCTACGTGAAGCATCGTAGAAATGTTACATCCATGGCGTTCATTTAGGCACCAAAGACGAAAAATTCGTTTAAAACGTAAATTTTCAAAATTCAATTATATACTTTAATTTATTCCATTTCCATACATTGGCAGATACGGAAGGGTGAAAGTGAACCACAATGGTTATAAATATTAAAAATCCTTATAAAGGGATTTTTAATTGTCTTTTCCGTCTGTTTCCGCAGGTTAAGGCTGGTTGGCTAATGTTATTTTATTTTGCTTTAAATTTCATGAGTTCGGATACAAATACAACAAAGCCTTTCGAGTCTTGTTTTCCACTCGAACATATCAAGTCGAGTTTCACGACAGCGAACAAAAGCTTAAAATTTCTCATTGCCAGTAGTGTAGTTTAGAATACAGGGTATTGTGCACCCTTAATAGATTAAGTGGTGAAATGTGTTACAACGCGTAATTAGAAATATAACGTATAAATAATGTGAGCGTTGTTCTGAAGTTGATACAATCAATTTTATTAACAATGAAGTACAATCAAAGCCATAAAACATTTTGATTTAATAAACTACAGGACGTCGTTGCATTTCCAATAAATACAGCCCCGAGTCAAAACATACAAGTGTTAGTATATTTCTGCTATTTGAGAAGAGAAGTAAAAAAGTTACTAATAAAAGTTAAGCGAACCGACACGTACTATAAACTGACATACGAAAATCTTCTACAGGGTGTCCCATACAAAAAATATTTATTAAATAATACTTTTCTCAAATGGAATGCCCCATATTTTTATCCTAATGGTAAGTCTATTTAATTCTCAACAAAAAATCTAAATAACTTTTTTTAAATGCCAAAGTTTTTGAGAAAAGAAAAAAGTCACTGTCACCGTCCCCCTTTCACTCTCTATCCCTCACACCATTCCTTCCCCACCCTCCCTCCCGCCTTGCGTTAATTATGAAAATATGCTTAAAATCACCAAATACGTAAAATATTCAGTATTTATGAAAATGGTCAAGCATGCAGTATTTTTTATGAAAATATGATCAAAATATCTAAAAGTCGTAAAATATTCACAAACTGCATGCGAAATGTGCATTATTTACGACATTATGCTCAAAATTGCCAACTATACAAAATATGCATTACTATTTACTAAAATAAGCTAATTATTACCAAATATAGTAAATATACATTATTTTTGAAAATGTGCTTACAATTGCCAAATACACGAAATATTCAGTATTTACGAAAAATGTTAAAAATGGCCAAATATGCATTATTTATATTTATATATAATTGCCAAATATACAAAATATGCATTATTTGTGAAAACAGGCGTAAAACGCCAAATATGTAAAGTGTGCATTATTTATTTATGAATATTTACTCAAACCTAAAGCAAAAAATGTTTCATTTCTGAAAATATAATCAATACACTAAAATGCAAAATAATTATTATTTAATAATAAAATGCTATGATATTTGGAGGTGTATGTTTGTACTGGAGTATTGTAGTTCCTGGAAGGCAATTTTTGGGATGCTTGCTACAATTCAATTTGAGATTGGAGGTTTGTGAAGGCTGTAAGGTTTTGATATTCTAACTTTTAAACTCAGGGTTGCGTATTATTGCTGTAATTTCTTGTTATAAATTCTAATAATTTATATTTTTCATATTTGTGAGGTTTGTTTATACTGAAAGAAAAGAAAAACACAATCAGATTGATACGATTTTTATTTATGTTAGTTTTAATTATAATTTAGTTCAGAATTGTTCAAAAGGTTTAATTTACAAGAAGTTTTAGACTTACTTGTTTGTGCATCGATTAATGTCATTATGGATGTCAGTGTCAATGTCACAAACGTATAAAAGAATACTCATTGTCATGAGATTTATTTGTTTGTTCAAAAAAATGGGAATCAAGAAGAAGACAAAAGAATGGAAAATTTGTTTAGGAGGTTACGACTCGTCTTTGTAAATAATGTAAAGGTGCGCTGCCCGAGAATAAATAATTTGTATCTGATTTTGATTTAATTGTATTGTTTTATACTTTAAAGTGGGAGCTCCCCTAAAACGTAATGCACTTGTCTAATAACTTTGATTTATTTACAGGAATATTATATTTCTTTCAGCAAATACAGACTTTAATTAACAGTGATCACTTGACTTAGCTAAATTGCTGTGATTTAGTCTTAGCTAATTTTAAGCAGGTGGTTGTTTCAGAACAGCTGCACACATTTTTGCAAATAAATGTAAATATTGTAAAACACATGTTAACACGTGTCAATGAGTTTGCCGCCTGTTGTGTGGATTATTGGGGCCAATCTAATATTTAAAATTTCACGCTCTCGCATTTTAGGGATTAGGGTAAATATTGGGTTGTAGTAATTAACATAAATTGAGGAAACTTGACAGCTTTAATTAGCACAAGTGTTCAAGAAAGCTTGAGAGTGTGAGACAAAATTTTATTGATACTTCTATCCAATCAAAAATTAAAAAGAGTGGGGCTGTAATTTTATTGGAAAAAGAAACAAGTCCAACCTCTTGGAGGATGGACATAATTTTAATAAAAGAGTATGTTCCCTAAAGGAAAGAATCAATCTTCGAATTCTCAAAGATCACTCAGTTCGCTGAAATCTGAACGTCAGTTTGAAAGCATTATTGCTAACATTCTATTACAATATTACAAGTCTGGGACTTGCAACTTTAAAATAAAACATTATCTTCGTGGGTTTTGGGCTACGAAGAGCACTTTGCCAAAATCAAATAGGCTTAGGCGTAGTGGCTCATTCTTGTCGGTGTACCTGATTAGGTGTATCAAAAGCGGCGCTATTGTCCCTCTCAGGGGGGAATTAGGCGTAGCAATTGAGGCGCTATTGCAGGGAAGCCGATTGGAGTGAGTAACGGCGCTATTTCCATATTGGTTGCGGCACGGGGTTTTGGGCTACGAGGAGCACTTTGCCAAAATCAAATAGGCTTAGGCGTAGTAGCTCATTCTTGTCGGTGTACCTGATTAAGCGTATCAAAAGCGGCGCTATTGTCCCTCTCAGGGGGAAATTAGGCGTAGCAATTGAGGCGCTATTGCAGGGAAGCCGATTGGAGTGAGTAACGGCGCTATTTCCATATTGGTTGCGGCACGGGGTTTTGGGCTACGAGGAGCACTTTGCCAAAATCAAATAGGCTTAGGCGTAGTAGCTCATTCTTGTCGGTGTACCTGATTAAGCGTATCAAAAGCGGCGCTATTGTCGGACCTACGTTGTGTTTTATTTATTTGCTCGTGTTTGATTTACCCTGTCGCTATCGAGGTTAAAAAGGATAAGATTTTAAGCTGATTTAAACAACAGTAAACCTTTTGAAGAATTCATTTATTCATGTGGTGTAAATATTCGTGTTATGAGTGCTAGAACCATTTATATAGAATCTGCGGCGCTATTGCAGGGAAGCCGATTGGAGTGAGTGGCGGCGCTATTTCCATATTGGTTGCGGCAAGACGCTCTGTTCGCATGTTGTTACACATTTTTACTTGCGTAAACTGCAAAATACTCGACATTTATGAACAGTCCCACTGGGATAAACATTTGGATTGGCAACTTTACACGATACAACTGACAGGCAGATTCTATATAAATGGTTCTAGCACTCATAACACGAATATTTACACCACATGAATAAATGAATTCTTCAAAAGGTTTACTGTTGTTTAAATCAGCTTAAAATCTTATCCTTTTTAACCTCGATAGCGACAGGGTAAATCAAACACGAGCAAATAAATAAAACACAACGTAGGTCCGACACCGATCATAGCAAGTAAATAAGTTATCAAGCATAAATACTTGATAAATTTTAAATAATACAATTAAAATTTGTAAATAAAAATATCAACGAAACTGCACGATCACAATAAAGGCAGAAAATTTTATATCCTCTGGATGAATAAAGAGGAAAAACGAGTTTAAAAGTAATGTAAAAGTGATTGTGAATATAAAAGAAGAAAATACAACTAATTATCAACGAATTGTGAAAAGTCCAGAAGTATAATAAGTATAAAGCGATCCAGAAAGTTTTTCCAGTTGTGATGGTGGTAAAACCAAGTTTCAAATAATATAAAACAGACCATAGGAAGATTCAAACTAAAGGCGAGTGTTTGTGGTTACTTGAGGAACCTGCAAACTAGTGAAGTAGAAGTTGGACATTCATCGTTTGCTCGAGTGAAGGATATCCCAATAAGGAGACGTTAAGATAAGTGTTCTCCTTTTAAAGGACGATAGTATTTAGTAAAATTTATTTGATTTTTCTCAATTTCCATTAGAAAATTGATTCATTAAATAAAACCTTTTTTTTGTAACGTTGATATTGTTTTGTGTTTATCCTATCTCAAATTTATTTATTAATAACGTATCTTACAAGCTAAATAACGACCCTGAGGAAGTTAATAAAGAGTCTCATAGAAAATATAATTTGGAATTGCGTGAATTGCGGGCATTTAGGGAATTGTTTTCTAGTAAGTACATGCACACGCAAATCATTGCAATATGCTCAAAATTGCTAAATATACAAAATATGTATTATTTACGATAATACGCAAAATATTCAGTTTTTATAAAAAACGCTGAGAATATGCCAAATATGTATTATTTATGAAAATATGCGTGAAACGTCAAATAAGTAAAGTATGCATTATTTATTAATGAATCTTTACTCAAATCGCCAAAGATGGAAAATATACTTTATTTCTGAAAATATGATCAACACGCAAAATATTTATTCTTTATTAATATATGCTCACAATATGCACTATTTACACAAATATGCTTAAAATTTGCCAAGTATGCATTAATTATAAAGATATGTTTTAAAATCTACAAATACAAAAAATATTCAGTATGCTCAATATGCTCAAACCACCAAAATCGAAAAATATGCCATATTTATGAAAATAAGTATCGCCAAATATGCATTGCCAAATCAATGTCTATCTACTCAAGTTAATGTAATTCGTATAGGAACAAAACCATTTCAATGACACATCAATAATTACAGAACATACATTTTGCATAAAATCCCAGCTCTAATTACGATACTCAGAAACAAGTTCTAACAATTCCGTTGAAATCTCGGAACATCAAGTTTATTAGCTTATCCGCCTTTATGCATGTTTCGACCCTTAAAAATTCTTCTGTAGCACATCAATTATCGGCTTCAAACGTTTTTCGTTAGAGGCGTGGATATGTTATATTTACATTGCCCATTTTCCTGCCGTTTCCATTGTTAGGCTCCAACAAAGCGCCGTAGATATTCATTATAGCGTATGCAGAGCAGCCCCTTTGTCCTCGGCCCTTTCTCTCTGTTAATGCAATATGTGTGCTGTGCATGGCGGGAACAGCCAAGATGACTTGAGAGGAGGAAGCCTGTTAAAGCCACTCGCAAATCCTTACTTTTATATCGACTTTCCTTAGTACGAAAAAATTGGATTTTTTTTGTGTTCTCACGTACAACAATAAAGACTTGTAGAAACAGATTTTGCTGCGTTTTCACGTCTCGGATGTTGCAAATAAAATATTCCAAATTAAATTCTTTTATTGAACCTCTAAGTTGTTTTACCCAAATTAATAAGTTTACAAACGTTACTGAGCTGATTCAGGTATTTATTCACGATCGTCTACTATTACAAAACATACCCTGGCTGTAACAAGAAGAATTGAATATACTAAGAAAAGAGTAAAGTAAAGCAACTTGGATTTGGTCATAAATCCGGTCGGATCTTGAAGCGTACGCCTGCCAATATTGCTTAATCTCCCATTTTTATTCATCGGATGTTGTCCCATTTCTTTAAGCTGATAGAAGTATTCCTTTATCCGATTAATTCCACCAATTTCGGCCACTTTCAAAATTACGTTCGCTTTTTATAAAAATTTCCCGAGTTTATCGAGCACTCTAAAAAAACTTTGATGAACTGCCTTTATTTTCCGAAGGAAGGTAGTAGCTGCGCTGCTATCCCTTATATTATTCCTGCGAAAGTTCATTATCGTAATTGGATTTCGGCGAAGCTGCAGTAACATCACGGACCTAATACAATATGGTTTGTTCTATCATCCATCATCCCATCATCGTCAACGTTATCCACCTCGGCCTGGGAAGTCGCATGTGCAACATCAAAAAAATAATTTCAGCGACTGAATTGTCGTTTTTATTCCGTATAGAAATTGTTTTTTTGTATTTTAAAAAACAGAAGGAAATTGGTTCGATGACGGTTGGTGACACTTGCTGTCTAATTGCCATTTTTTTTCAAAAGCTCCGATTCATCATGCAGTTGTTTCACTTTTGCAATTAAAGATTTTATCTCCCTCTCTAACTTTAACTGAGATTAGCAAACACAGATAATTTCTGAATTCCTCAGGATTATCAGCGTTCTCCTATTTTCCCTACGCTGTTTGTTTTTTGTGTTATTTTGCTGGAGGTTGAAACCCGTGTAATGTTAAATAAAATAAAATGTATATGCTAAATGTATGATAAAAACTTAAAAACTGAAGGTCTAAACTTGAAATTTGATGTAATTTAAATTACTTAAATATTTACATTGGCCACAGAGATAGATAAATAGAAAGTAATATAGTAGTACCTCTATTGAAAATTCATACTAGTGCCGAGTTAAGAAATACTAAAATTTTGAATCCAACCGTTTCAGGACTGCTGATATAACAGATCAACGTTTTCTTAAATATCGAAAAATACTTCTTCTTCTTCTTCTTCTTCTTCTCCATACACGGTTTAGACCATTTCGATCTGTTCCGGCTCCTTCTTCATGGTTGATCTGACCATCTTTTTCGTGGTCTTCCTATAGCTCTTTTGCCTCTTGGACGGTAATTCCATGCTTGTTTTGGTATGCGATGCTCTGCCAGTCTATCTAGATGTTCTTTCCAGTTTGTTCTGTACTGTGTTATCTTGTCGTTTAAATTAAATATGCTAAGTTGTCCCCTTATATCGACGTTAGGTATTCTATCTCTTAATGTATGTCCGCTTATTCCTCTGAGAAATCGCATTTCCGATGTTTGTATTCTGTTCTGTTCCTTTGCCCGTAATGTCCACGCTTCGCTTCCATACATAAACGTTGGTACTGCCATTGTTTTGTATAATTTTATTTTTGATTCAGTTCTAGCTTTTCCTTGTAATGTTCTTTTAATGGTTCCGCACATCCAGTTAAATCGTGCGACTTTGTGGTCTATATCTGTCTCTCCTGTATATGATATTTCGCATCCTAAGAATTTAAAGCTTCTTGTTTGTTCTACAGTTTGGTTGTCGATTATTATTTTTGATCTAACTGGGTGTTGGCCTTGGAAAGCCATTACCTTGGTTTTCTGTATGGATATTTCAAAGTTATAATTTTTTATGATATTGTTTAGGTGAAACGTAGCTCTTTGTAGATCATCTTCATTTGTTGCTAACAGTACCTGGTCGTCTGCAAATAGTAGCGTCTTTATATTGTTATGTTGTAGAAGAATTCCGTTTCTGGCTGTTTCTGTCCACAGTCGGATTGCGTCATCCAGGTATAAATTAAATAACGTCGGCGATAAATTACATCCTTGTCTCACTCCCCTTGTTGTAGGTGTACTTATGTCGTTTTCTTCTACGGGATAGACGTAAATGGCGGTTTTTTCGTACAAACTTTTAATTACTTTTATAAGGTGTAATGGTATACCTTTCTTCTCCAGTATTGCCCATAATTTTCTTCGATTTACTTTATCGAAAGCTTTTTTATAGTCTATAAATAATAGATGTGTTGGTAAATTGAATTCTCGTCTTTTTTCGATTATCTGCTTTAAAATGAAAACATTGTCTATGCAGGATCTTCCTTTTCGAAAGCCTGACTGTTCTTCAAGTAGGATTGCATCTGATATTTTATTCATTCTTGCGGTTATGATTTTTGAGTATATTTTGTATGCTGAAGTTAGTAAACTTATTCCTCTATAATTTTCACAATTGCGTCGGTCTCCTTTCTTGAATAATGGTATGACTACTGTTTTTCTCCATTCCGTTGGTATTTTTGTCTTTTCCCAGCATTTGTTATATAGGAGTAGCATTCTCTGTTTTAGTTTAAAGGATCCATATTTGATAAGTTCTGTGTTTATTCCATCTATCCCACAAGCTTTTCTATTTTTACAAGTCTGTAATGCTCTTTGCAGTTCTTCCATTTCTAGTTGATCTGATTCTGTGTCCATTATGTTTTCTTCTGTATGGGGGTTATTTGGTGGTTGTTCATTCCATAGTTTTTGGTAATAGTCTCTCCATTCAGCTTTGTTAATCGTTTCGACTTTAACTGTGTCTTTTTCGTCTTTATTTAGATGTTTCATTACTTTATATGCGTAGTCTTGCCTTCCATGTAGATTATGCTCTAGGTTGGCAATATATATATCCCATTTTGTGCGATTTATTTTTCGTGTTTCTCTTTTTACAATGGAACAGAATTTTTTGTATTCTGTTCTGTCTTCTTCCGAATGGCTTTGTAAGTAAAATACAATTTACATAATATCAATTGGCGTATTGATCATATTTTCAGAAATAATGCAAATTTTCATATTTTGCAATTTCAGCAAATATTCCTAAATAAATACTGTATACTTAACATATTTGGCGTTTTACGCATATTTTCCTAATAATGCCTCTTTTTTATATTCGGCAATAATAAGCATACTCTAATAAATTTATAACATTAAAGGGGAATTACACTAGTAACGCCCTCTATTATGTGCGGCGAGGAAAAGTTGCAAAGCAACAAACCGGCAAAGTTGCGATCAGAACCTGCTAAGCAGGTATCTGCGATCGCCACAATTGAAAACAAATCTCTTCTTTCTTATTTCTTGCCACACGAGCGTTTCTGTGTTTTGTGCTTAGAGGCCGGTGCGATCGCAGATACCTGGTTAGCAGGTTCCGATCGCAACTTTGCCGGTTTGTTGCTTTGCAACTTTTCCTCGCCGCACATAATAGAGGGCGTTACTAGTGTAATTCCCCCTTTAATGTTATACTTTCTGGCATATATCTGCTTGTTTGCTTTTGGTTTCAATTATGGTTAGAATTATGTCCACCTGATGAGTTCAAATGAGAACGAAACATGTAGTGGTCTATTCTAGCCATAATTGAAACCAAATCTCTTCTTTCTCACACTCTAATAAATATTGCACATTTGGTCATTTTGAGCATATTTATAAATACTGAATATTTCGCGTATTTCGCAATTGCAAGCATACTTTCATAAATAATGAATATTTTCCATATTTGGCGAACATAAGACACTTTAGTAAATAGTTATGCATAATTTGTATGCATGGCCATTGGCCATATTGTCATAAATAATGCCTATTTCGTACACAACTTGTGCATACTTTTATGAAAATAGCATATTTTGCGTGTTTGGGAATTTAGATCATATTTGGAAATTTTAAGCATATTTTCGTAAATAACGCATGTTTTGCATATTTAGCAATTCTGAGCATATATTCATAATTTGAACACATTTTCAGAAATAATGCATGTTTGGAATACTTCGAGATTTGAGCATATTTTCGAAAAAATTGCCAATTTTGCATAATAAGCGATAACATATTCTTAGAAACAGGGCATATTTTGCATATTTGGCGATTTGAGCCTATAATAATAAATAATGCATGTTTTGAATATTTGGCATATTGTCATCAATATCAAAAAAATCAGTACCAAAGCTGCATTACGAATTTAAGTCGCATTTGATATCTGTTTAAGTTGTGCTGCGAACGACGCTAATCTATATATAGAATTAGAAAAATGTAAAGTAAAAGCAGTATTTGGACAAACAGATATTAAACAATGCCATTACAAGCGATCTTTGCTCATACATTCGTAATATACATACGGCCACCTCGAGTTTAGGTATAAGATGAAATGAGCCGGGGTTGTTTTGTTTATCGTGTATGGCTGATTTTACGCACATGTTTTAAAATAAATACGCTAAGCACTATTAAACACATTACACTTGACCCAAATATTAGGAGCTGAAGGTACAACAACAGAAGCGCTAGGAACAAACGACTGCGTTTACGCTACCACCTCGCATTTAAAAAGACTGTACCTGTGTGCTATGCTCTACGGCGTTTTTGGTAACTTAAAAGAAAGACGCGCGCCGCATGGGTTGTACAAATTTTAATAAAAATATACAAAACCTTTTAAATTTGCTATGTCACTCGCGGACGGTAATAACAAATTAAAATTACTTTATGCTTTTTACCACTAGCAAACTTAGATTCCTACAATATTTAAACTAGCAGTAAGATACAGCACGGGTAGGGCGGTTGGTCTAAAATAATTTTCAAAGCTATTTGACGGGTTCTCTAGAAATAATACTAACTTATTTCAGTTTACAATATGACCAGATACGAAAGACAAGTGAATTCGGCGAAGTTCAAACGAGAAATTATTTTACCATAACTTGGCAACTCTACACAAGCCAATACACAATACAAATTCAATGTTTCTACGGGCGGTCCGTATAAAACATATACAAGCTTGTAAATCACGGGCGCTCGGTCAAGTTAAACTTTCGGACTGAATATAAATTCAACGGGTTAGGCGGGACTCAAGGAAAATATTGCAAAGGTATAAAAATTTGTATACACGGGCGGGCGGTAAAATCTGTGACTTTCGGACTGAATATAAATAAAACGGGTTCTGATGGAACTCGGAGAAAATATTACAGACATGAAATATTGTAAATCACGGGCGGGCGGTTGTTAAAGTTAAACTTTCGGACTGAATATGAATTCAACGGTTTTTGATGGGACACGGCAAAAATATTACAAAAGTATTAAAATTTATAATTCTAAGGTCTTTGACTTTCGGACTGAATATAAAATCAACGGTTTGACGGACTGTCAGGGTAAATATTACAAACGTATAAAAGTTTGTATATCACGGACAGTCAGTAAAATCTTTGACTTTCGGATTAAATATAAATTGAATGGGTTGACGGGCTGTCGGCGAAATATTACAAACGTATAAAAGTTTGTAATTCACGGGCAGACGGTAAAGGTAAACTTTCGGAAATAAATCTGAATAGAAAGGCTATGACTGGTCCAGTTCAGGAAAAGAATTCTGCACTTTCTGAGTGCGGAGAGCGTTGTATAGTGAAAAAGGCCTGGACTACTACTCCAACTAAATCTCGGGGTGCGTTTAATCTCAGAATAATTTAAAGAGAAAGAGGTCAACGGACTAATTTGCATTAAAATCTAAAGTTCACTGAAATGAACCAAAAAAATTCGTTACAAAAAGTGCAAGTACAAGGAGTTTGTTTGAACCAAACAGTTAATGTAATATGTAACAATTTATTTAAATCCTATGAAGTTTTTTGAGGAAATTTCTAATACCTACCAAGAGATCCAAAAAAACTGATCCTCGGGGGGCTGTGGAATGAAAAGTCACGTCTTTGCTAGACTACGGGAATGTTTATAATGTCAGATGATAATTAGTTGTCATTTTATTATACGAATCTGGCAGATTGTTAAAATGATTTTTAATACATTTCAAAGAGCATTGATTATTGAATCTTACTTTCGGAACGGCTTTCAAGTTGACGGAGATTCCTCCTTGTTTTGTGGAATTCCGAGAGAGATATCCCAATGAAAATATTACATACCGGAGGAAGAAGGCAGACATTTTCAACATTTGTTACGATCATTACATTAATTCAGGTATCACTGCTCAGATTTATTCATTTCTTTTACTGTTGTTCAATAAAAGACCTCTGCTCCTAAAAATGACGTTTCATTATTATTTAATTCCAGCTGACACAACCTAACCTGAATTGACATTTTAAACATTCCCTTAGTCTAGTAAAGACGTGACTTTTCATTCCAAAGCCCGCTGAGGATCAGTTTTTTTTGGATCTCTTGATACATAAAACTAAATGAACTGAAAATTTCTCTTTGTGTCGACAGAATAAGAGAAAAAATTATTACCTAATTAAATGATAAAACTGGTATAGACCATACATGAAACAACTAAATAATAATATGTAGAATTGGCGAGAAAATCCAATCAATTTAGAAAAAAACGCAACCTTGCAACTCTCAATTCAATCCAGTATATGCTTCGAAAAATTTCAATTTATGTTACTCGCTGAACCCTCACCAAATCTCATCGAATAGAAATGTAAACTCTGGAAAACAGCATCAAACTCGCAAGAAACTTATCGATTGAATTTTTTATTTATTGTCAGCAGTTCCTTAATTTCCTTATGCGTGTTTTCTTATTCTGAAACTTCCTCGTCGTGTACAAGTGTCAAAAAATTCTGCGCCCAAAAACGTATTGAAAAGCTGCCACGACAACACAAAGAAACTCAACTTCAATTTTAATCTTTTTCAGATGCGTGCCGAATAATTTCATGGGGAAAGTGAAAATGGAAAACCGATTCCAGATGGGTTTTAGGAAATGTCAACGTAAAAGCAAGCTCGGGTGGGAATGAGGAGAAACCAATGTCATGCTAGAATAATCTGATAAGATTGTCGAGAAATAGGAAAAGACGCAGAACTAGGCTTCAGGATTTAAGTGAATTTAGGGAATTTACGGCCATAAAACCACTGCTTACTTTGCAAACTTCCTAATTGCGGTTTGTGGTTGCTCCGTATGAACAGTTTGCATTTTGCAAGAAAATTTATAGTTTCTAATATCGCTTTTTTGCAAAGACGGTCACGATCACTGTTAGTGGCGTAGTCTTACTTGAAAATTTTGATTCACATTTATGATCTGTTGTGGATGAAAATACGAAATTTCCTACTCCTTGTGCAGAAGGCGAATGATACAATTTCAGTGTAAGTAAATACCTTTCTGAGGCGTAAAACGTAAAAGTAGAAATAAAACACATCAAAGAGAGGCAGACATTTAAACAGAAATACTATAATCACATCAAAAGAACGCCATTGCAAGTGTTCTACTCCGTGCTCTGTGTTTACTTTTAGATGCTAACCGCTGAAACGCGGCCACGGGGAGTGCTTTCTGTTTATATTTTCCGCAGCATCGCTCTCTCCAGCCTTCATCGTCACTTTGAGCGATCAAGCGGTTACATCGTACGAAAAACAATATACAAGTCTAAAGGATGGAAATAATAAAAAAACTACCTGTGTAATTTTGAAAAAAACTGAAGTGTGGACTGAGAGTGGACTTTCCCATACACTGAAGTGTAATTTTTTTAATTATAACATTGTACAGTTCAGCGAATATTAGATTTCTAAGAAAATAAGCAGCGGGAATTTGAACTTGGGATTGGGTGGGGTGTTGAACAGCGTTAGCATATCTGCAACGCATACCGTAAGACACCGATGCTGCAACACCGATTGGTTAGTAAGCTACGCATCAATGGGTGTTTTGAGTACGTAACAGAGACCGTTACACAATTATGCAATTTAACCTAATAAACTTTAAAAATTGCTTTAGTAGCTTTATTTGAGATGTTATCAAAAATATGCGAAGAATGAAAACATATTTTTCAGCCAGAGCTATTTGATAGGCATAGTTACAATTACATAACTGCTGGAAAATGCGTTGTTGATATTAAAAAGCATCGGTTTTTTTTAAGATTTAAAAATAATTAAATATTCTTGCTGATCCTAATAAAATACTTCAAATAGTCTATCCAACTGATAAAACTATATAACGATCGGCGTTTACGTTTTTGAATAAATGTTAATCAATCTCAAACTTTTCAAAGTAAAATTTTAGAGATTAGTAAAAAACGAATTTGTAGTTCACTGCAAGCTCTATCGGCTCAGAAAGTTTTTAAAAATCGTGTGGGCAGTTTTTAAAACAATTTTTTTGAATATTTTCTAAATTTTGAAAC
This sequence comes from Ctenicera cuprea, assembly GCA_958336395.1. NCBI lineage: Eukaryota > Metazoa > Arthropoda > Insecta > Coleoptera > Elateridae > Ctenicera > Ctenicera cuprea. The sequence continues at coordinate 11,477,421 of OY284488.1, forward strand.
AGCGCCAACGCAGTCGTTTTCGAATTTTTGAAATTAATTTTATATCATCGTATACTACCTACAAAGAGCTCTCACACAGGTACTAGCTGACCCTGATCAGACAACTACTTTTTGAGTAAATAGGCGTTAAAGTCGAGCTTTTAAAAAAGTTGTAGAGGCCGCCATTTTGAAGCTAGGTAGTTTGATAAAAAAGTTTTCGATTAGCCTTATGTTCTTCTCTCGGATCCCGTGCTCAAATTTTCAAAATTTTGTTTTGGAACAACATGTCTAACTTGCGTTTCCAGTTTCGGATTTTTTTTTTAAGTCTAGAACTACAATTTTCAATATACTTCTTAATTTAACATTTCATCAAAATCGGTCCAGTACTTTCGCCTGTAGAAACGTCACACACCCACCCACCCACACACAAACACACTCACCCACAAACAGACATTTTTTAAAAAGCCTTGTTTTGGGTTCCTTGTGCCCCAAAACGTGTATTTCCGTTAAAATCTAGATTTCGAAAATATTCATTAATTCAATACTTCCCTATAGTAAAAATGAAGGAATTCAACACTACTATTTTGCAAACAGATGAAAATTTTAACAACAGTAATGCTATTTCTTACTGACTAAACACCCGAATCTGCATCTGAACTTTAAGAAAACGTTCACGTTTAGCTACAACAATAATTGGAACCTGTCTGGAGAATAACCGCACACGATTTGAATATTTAACGGTTTAGTCATGCAATTTTACCTGTCATAAAAACATGATAACTGTTCTTGACTTGTTAAAGTTTTGGTTAGAAAACGATTGAATAAGAAAAGGTACTAAGACGCTGAAAGTTAAAATGCAGAACTGTCCTAAGAGTACGAAAATTTAGAAGCCTTTCAAAAGTGGGCAATAATACACAAAAAATAAACAAAAGAAAAACGCACTACATAATAATTAATAACAACCCACGCTATTGTAAATCAAAAGACAGAATTTTCTTACAAAATAGCGACTAGAAAAATCGGACTGAAAATTTTGAAACTTGACTAAATTTTTAAATTTTAAAAATTATCAAAATTTTAAAAATTTTTTGAAAATATTGAAAATTTTGGAAAATTTTAAAAGGTTGATAATTTTCATAATACCTATAAAAATTCAAAAACAATTTACTTTGCAATTATTTGATGTCTTTTATTTTCCAATTGCAAACAATGTTTAACCGTTGAAATCTAAACACGCTTTTATAATTTGATGATGTTTTGGCAATTTTCTAAATTAAACGTTTAGGTAATGTCCAAACCAGAGGTGTTTTCTCACTGAAAAGCTGTTCCCGTTGTTCACAACAATTTGGAGTTAAAAATTTATAAATTTAACAAAAAATTAATAATACGAAAAGCACGCTTGCGTAGATTGGCTATTCGACATGCGTTGAATATGAATCTACGCTTCTTTTTTCGAGCGCGGCTATATAAAATATCACACCTCTCCCTACCACTATTTTCAATAGACCACCGACACCACGTCGAAATCTGTTTTTTCGGTATTCTCGAGCCCCAAAACGTGCATATCCGTAAAAATCTCAAGGTCTGTAATTTTACCGATAATAATGCGTTCCTTTAGCTATACTCTGTATAGCGAGGAAAATAAAAAAAAGGGGAAAAAATACTTCCTAAACTATAAAGAAATTAATTTTAAGACGTCGGTCGATAAATAATTATTGCAGTAAAAAATGCTTTTACCGTCAATAAATAATTTTGTTACGTCAAAAAATGATTATTGATGTCAAAACACTGATACCAAAAAATGAGCGAAACACTTCGCCTGGACTTTCCTATACTTATAAAATAACATTGTTTTATATTTTCCAACACTTTCGATATGCACCTGTCTAGACACGACTAGTTAAAGTAAATAGTTCTTATAAGTTGTAACATCTTGAAGCGGTTGAATCAACGGAAGGGCGGAAATTGATATTTGAAAATATATTAATAACTCGAGAAGTATTATTTTTAGCAAGAAATTACTCTTATTAATTTGCATTTAGAATTTCTTCTAAGGACAAAAAGATTATTAAGGAGCAAAAAATTCGATTTTTTGATTTTTTGTAAAAAGATTCTCCTAGAGCAAACAAAACAAGAAACCAAATTTTTAATTTTTTATCGAAAAAATTTGGGGGGAGGGGGAATAGTAGCCCCCCTAAATATTAAATTATCAAGAAAATATTATGATATTCGGATTTTGCTATTAATGGTGAGGTCTTTCACATTAACAGAAATATTTTATTGCCCCCCGTTAAATAAATAAAAGGGAACCAATTTTTAATTTTAAAAAATTCATAGAGGGCGTCACAGTGAAATTATAACAATGAGCAAAAAACAAAATTGTAGCAGATGCCTATCTCTATCAGCTTAAGAAGTTTAAACAAAAACGTGTGGGCAGTTTTTGAGATTTTTTTTTTGAAAATTTCAAAAATTTTGGAGTGGTGCCATTGAGTTCGTTTTTCGATTTTCAAAATTAATGATATTTCATGGTATAGTACCCTTAAGGGGCTACCAAACAAGTTGTAGTTGATCCCAATCAAACAACTGGTTTTTGAGTAAATGGGCGTTAGTCGAAATTTTCAAAAATTCGTAGCGGCCGCCATGTTAAAGCTAGAGAGTTCGATAAAAAATCGTTTGATTTGTCCTAAGGCCTTCTTTAATCTCCACTATTAAAATTTCCAAAATTCCGTTTCTGAAAAAAATGCTACCAAAAAAACATGTCTAACTTCCGCTTCCGGTTTCGGATTCTTTTTAAAAGCTTATTTTGTCGATGAATTTTTGATATACCTCCTCATTCCAAAGCACATCAAAATCGGTCCAGCCGTTCCGGAGATATGAGCGTTACCCACCCACACACACACCCACACACACACCCACCCACAGACAGACATTTTTTAAAAACCAATTTTTTTAGGATCCTGGAAGCCCAAAACATGTATTTCCGTCAAAATCTCGATTTTGAAAATTTGCATGAAATCAATACTTCCCTATACTGAAAGTATAGGAAAGTAAAAATCTATTTTATTTATTAATATTTAAAGTTTCTTTTTATTCTTGCATTAAAAAAATCTATAGACGTCAAAAAGTCGCCACAAAATCAAATTTTGACGTCAAAATTTACATTCTTACACGTCTGAAAATGATTATTTGATGTCAAACACTATTGGTATTAGTTGATGCCAAAAAAATGTGTATTATTTATTTCTAAATAACTAGTGTTTCAAATTTCTGCGTTATAAAAATTGTATGGACGTCAAAAAATCAATTTAACAGGTCACCAGACAAAACACTGTTCGTTGGTTGATGCCCAAAAAAATAAACAGTGTCTTTTTATTACTGTATTAAAAAAAATTATAGACGTCAAACTGTCGACACAAAATCAAATTTTGACGTCGAAATATACATTTTTACACGTCCGAAAATTATTAATTGACGTCAAACAAAATTTGTATTTGTTGATGCCATAAAATTCGTTTTATTTGTTTATAACTAATACACCAGAAAATAAAATTTTGACAAAAATATCTATTTCTGACGTCTGTAAAAGATTTGTTGACGTTATGAAACATATATTGGCGTCAAGGAATGTTTTACAGCGTCAAACAAATTATTATTGCGTCAAAAATTTATTACCAGACTTCAAAAAACATTTTTTTTATGTCAAAAAATGTAAAATGTAAAACGGAGTTATTTAGAGTGGAATATTAAAGTCAATAAAACTTACAAATATCTAGTAGAAACAAAAAATGATATGCAGAAAAAGTACCTACGCTTATTCATGCAGGTGCTTGTAAAAATTTTGTAAAACCATCATGCGAAGCTGGTAAAATGCATTTGTACATCTACACTGGCCGTCATTTGAAGTGGATCACAAATGAAAAACCATGTAATTCGATATTTATAGGGTTTTATTACGATAAATGAGCACGCAGTGAATATTTAACGTTCTATACATGTATTGTAGAGCAAACATTCTACAACTAAGAAATATTAACACATAAAAAGACAATCAGTACCTAACATGCTACAACATTAAGGACGACTAAAAACTAAAAGCTACTTGTCATTTGAGTAACTAATAGGGTATGGGACCACCTCTTGCACGGATAAGGGCTGCACATCGTCTTGGCATGCTTTCAATACAAGTATCAATTGTGGCTTGACTCAATTCATCCAAGGTGTTTGGTTGGTGAGCACGCTTTTGTAGCTGCAATTTTAGTGCAGACCAAACGTTCTCTATTGCATTAACATCCGGCGAATTTGCTGGCCAGAGCATACGGATGATATTGGCGTTCTGAAGGTACTCGTTAACGATCGCCGCTCTATGAGGTCTTGCGTTATCGTCTATAAAAACGAAGTTAGACCCAATAGCGGCTGCTGATGGGATTACAATGGGCTTTATAATGTTATCAAGGTAACGTCTAGCTGTTACCGATTGATTCCTGAACTGCACGAGTTCTGTACGGCCCCCTGTTCGCACACCACCCCATATCATTATCGAGCCGCCACCAAACGGAACGTGGCATCATACAGCACTCAAGATTTCGCTCTCCGAGCCCTCTCCAAACTCGTACTCTTCCATCATCGCCCTGTAAAGCAATTCGAGACTCATCGGTGAACAAGCAGCGTGACCAATCCTCAAATCCTCGTGTTCTGCAGATAAGTTCGGATGACGATCAGGACGTCTTGCCCTCAGTCCAGCCTCGTGGAGTCTTCTATGTATCGTAGACACTGAAATTGGCCGATTTACCACTGCCTGAAGCATGTTTCTTAGACGTGGGGCGTCAATTGTTCGGTGTCGTCGACCTGTTGTTCTCAAATAGCGGTCGTTCGCTGCAGTTGTGATGCTCTGTCTACCTCCACCATGCCGAAAGTTAGACGATGTGGTTGTCAAAAACCTATTCCATGCACGACTGATCACACTTTGGCTTACATTAAGACGCTCGGCCACCCTTCTTTGTGGAAACCACTTTCTAGCATACCAATGATTCTATCGCGCTGAGATGCATCTAACCGTCGTAAACCCATTGCCAAAAATGTAATCTTGAACTTGGAACGGAAATTTGTTACTAACAATAAATTATTCGCGGTACAAGTACAGAACAGTCCACACAATAAATCACGCAAAGCAATTCTTAGACGTTGACAATTCTTTTCTTTTGTTGAATCAAACATATTTGATCTATTTTTTATAAAATTCCTATATAATATTACAATCAACAGTATGTACTAATTTCGGGTTCTAAAACCCTATAATTATCGAGTTATATGGTTTTTCATACGTGATCCACTTCAAATGACGGGCAGTGTATTTACCAAAAGCAAATGTTCGAGAATAGAATTTTTAGGTGTCTCACGTTTTCACCAAACTGTATAAATTTGATTTTAAAGAAATCCAAAATTATTACATAAATTAGCACCTTGACATTTCGGAAGTTTTGCGCTTTAAAGTGTTTAAACACAGGATTTCCCGATTCACCCCTATTCGGGATACACAAACACAGCTTGCAAACCGTCGTTAAACAAATCCCTATTCAGGTGAAACTTCTTAGGTAATTACTTTAATTGGGCAGTTTAGATATTTTAGTTTTATAGCATAACACCGTTTAATTTAATAAAGTGCCTCGGGTTGACACACTGCACATTACGATATTAATAAACGTCAACGTATACCACAGCCATAAATTATCCGTAAATTTAATTAAAATTAAATATTGCAAAGTACACAAGCTTTACTCTCGCAACTGGTGATACAATAAGCGGGAAAAATTAAATAAAATTTCTCTGCTCTTATCCCTGATTAAAAATGTGAAGTGGAAGAAGTCCCGGAAACGTTTTTGAAAATTACTGTTTTCCCAAGAGTCTGTCCATGTAGTTATTTTGATGCAGAATATCGTCCGTTATGTTTGTAATACAGTTTAGTAAAACAAACTGCCAGAAAAATTTTAGTAACATTTTAAAAACTCTACACCTACTAAAATATATAAAGTATTCCATTTGAAAAGCAAAAGTTATATTGTTATGCAAAAATCGTAGACTCTTTTCCCTCTACACAGTAATATTATAAATGAATTGATTTTTCTCGTGTTAGGTACAATTTTAAAGGTGGTTCTATTGACAGCAATAATGAGGATAACTTGCTCATGCAAATGGGGTGGGTCTTGGTGATAAAATTGCACCGTAAAATAAAAAAGAAACAGTTTTTAAAACAGCATCAAGGTTCTTAACATAAACTCGCAATGAGCCAATTCCTACAGCGTCATCGGATCTACATGAAGGTCAACTCAAAGAAAACACCGAAATCAAACAAAAGCACTAGCGAACAGCTCTTAAAAACAACTATTTAATTCAAAAGTATGGCTATTATACCAGTGATTGTAATAGTGCACAAAAAACTAAAAGGTCCATAATGCAGCGCAGTAAATAATTACCTTAGATTATATCTCAAAATATATGCAAACAAAAATGTAATCCATCCATCCATGCATATATAAAAGCACTAAGGGTTTTCTTCTCCGGTTTCTCCAGCGGCTACCGCTTCACCAATTTCGACCACTTTTTTTTCAATGAAAGGTCTCTATCCTCAGATGGAACATGAAACATTTTTATATTTTTATACTACGTCGATTTTGTAATAATAATTATTTTAATTTATAATATATATGAAAGTCTGCTAGACGCGCTTCACTTGAGGCGACATCTACATTAACCCCGCGTCTCATTATTGGAACTAATGCATCACATGACTTAGCATTTCGCCGGTTCTGTCAACGCTCAGTCTGTCAGTGCATTGGGCGCTGGGGTAACACTAGTTGAAGTTTAAGGAGTGAGCTGTAAGGTTCAAGGTTCGAGGTACAAGAGTCAAGGTTCGAGGTTCGAAGTTCGAAGTAAGTTGAAAGTTCAAAGTTTAAAGTTTTGGTGCTTGTGCATAAAGGTCGGTTTGACTGCCGTATGTGCTTAGCAGATTCCTTTTATCTTCGCCGGTTTCTTACTAAGCAACTTTCCTCGCCGCACATACAGACAGCGTTTCATAGTTCCCATTTAAGCGTTTACTTTATTTAGAACGCAGTGTGAAAGTAGAAGCAGTTAGGCAATTTTCGATTCATTCAAGTCAGAAGAAACTGTGTGGTTTTATAGGAATCACTACGCATATTCTAAAATTTATAGCGAGTTGTGCAGTTCTTTATTACGTTTGGTAGAACTAAACCAGCAATTCGGTTATTTTTTTTTTTATTTAATGCAAATTTACAAGCTGCTCCAAGGAGCTATAAGTAAATGGGTTGAAAGTTAAACTTTGAGAGGAGACGCTGTCCACTGACAGCACTCCAGTGAGTAATAATACAGATTATTATAATGTGCTAATTCAGTTAACGTCAGTTGCCCATCTTCGTTTTAGTCGTCTTCTGATTTCGGGAGGGTCTCTCAGCTGACTGACTTTGACTGACTCATTTGGGTGTCCTGCAATTCGGTCTAAGTAGTTGGTGGTGAGTCTGCGAATTTCTTCCTGTACTAGTGGGATGCCTGAGTCATCGTGTAATGTTTTGTTACTGACATACCATGGAGCGTCGAATATCATAGGACTTTAGATTGGACTCTTTGCAGTATTTTTGTATTTGAGGGCTTCGCGCATCCCCACAGTTGGACTCCATACGTCCAGATCGGTTTTAGTATAGCTTTATACAATAAAAATTTATTTTCTGTTGCAAGTTTCGATTTGCGTCCGAGGAGCCATTGCATTTGTTTCAGTTTCAGGTTGATCTGAGTTTTCTTTGCTGTTATGTGTTGCTTCCAGGTGAGTCTTCTATCCATTGTCAGTCCTAGGTATTTTACTTGGTTTGTAACTGGCAATTGGGTATTGTTTATTGATACTGGCGGGCAGTCCGTTGGTTTATATGTAAACGTGACTTGAGCTGATTTGGCTTGATTGACTTGGACTTGCCAGGTGTGAATCCAATCTTGAAACTGGTTAAGGTGTATTTGTAACTTTTCGGTAGCAATTTGTGGATCTTTATCTACAGCGACGATTGCTGTATCATCAGCAAATGTGGCGATGGTGGTATTGTTTGTGATGGGGATATCGGCCGTGAAGATGAGATAAAGAAGAGGTCTCAAAACACTTCCTTGGGGAACACCTGATTTAATTTGATGGTATGAGGAAGTTTCGAGGTTATATTTAGTTTGGATCGATCGCTTAGGTAAGATTTAAGTAGGATGTAATAAGGGGTTGGAAGTTTGCGCTTGAGTTTGTATAGGATGCCGTCATGCCAAACCCGATCGAACGCCTGTTGTATATCCAGGAACGCAGCTGTACAGAGTTTCTTTTCTTCTAGACTTGTGAGAATGGTGTTAACGATTCTATGGCTTTGCTGAATGGTGGAATGATGTTCGCGAAAGCCAAACTGATGGGAGGGTATTATTTCATCCAGGTTAACGTCTTTGGTAAGTCTTTTTAGCAACAGTCGCTCAAATATTTTAGACATGATCGGTAAGAGACTTATGGGCCGATAAGATGTTACATTATTTGGCGGTTTGCCTGGTTTGGGAATTAAAATGATTTGGGCGAATTTCCAAGTCATTGGGAAGTAGGCCAATCTTAGCATACTATTGTATATTGTGGCCAACATTACGAGAGCTTTCCTAGGCAACTTTTTGAGTATTTGGCCGGTGATCAAGTCAAATCCGGGTGCTTTGTAATTACTGCATCTTGTGATCTCCTGTTTAACTTCTGATGGAGAGTAGGAGTTGATTGGTAGAGTCATTGGGCATGGACTAACGAGGTAGCGTGTTATCGTATCATCATTGTTATTATTTCCTTGTGGTGTTGGTATGCTGAAAACTTTGGCAAGATGTTTTGCGAAGATACTGGCTTTCTCCTTATCGGTTTTCGCCTAACTATCATCTTCTTTCCTTATAGGGGGAATGTGGGTAATGGGTCTCTTGCACTTCTTGGTTGCTTTCCAAATGGAGTGGTCCTCCTTTGAGAGGTTGGTGATATACGCCTCGAATTCAGTGTTGCGAATGTTTTGCAAAGCAGATTTTAGTTGTCTTGTGAGCCTATTATATTCGATTTTATCTATTCGGTTTCGGCTCCTTTGGCATCTACATCTAGCTCTCCTTTTTTCTGGTCACCAGTTCTCTGATGAATAGCGGAGTGTTATTACTAGATTCCACTCCTGAAGGTTCGGGTGACGTAGATTTCCATGCTGCTTCTTGTATTACCCTGGTAAAATAGTCGACTGTGGTGTCAATATCGTCAGGTTCTTGTAATTTAATGGTAAGGTTAATGTGATCTTCGATGAAACTACGAAACGAGTCCCAATCTGTTCTTGGCGAACTTAGGTTGGGGGGGTTTGCTTCGACTAATTATTTGTGTACTTAAGGTTACTATTAGGGGTATGGTCGGATGAGAGGTCCCAATGTGCTTCAATGGTAGTATAGTTTGTGGCTATATTCTTTAGAACGAAGAAATCTAGTAGGTCTGGTATCTTCTGTGGACCCGTAGGCCAGTAAGTTGGTTGCCCAGTCGATAAATAGGAACAATTGTGGTTTATAATCGCCTGTTGCAAATGCCTACCTTTCGTAGTGGTTAACCTTGATCCCCAGTTAGTGTTTTTGGCGTTCCAATCTCCTCCAATTAGGAATTTTCCACCTAGGTGTTGAAAGAGCATTTCATAGTCGATTATCTCAATTCTGTGTCTTGGTGGACAGTATATAGCAGTTATATCGAAAGACCATGGTAGTGCATTAATTTGAATTGTTGTAGCTTGTATTTTGTTTGTTTAATATTGCGGTTGTTCATAATGTGGTAGGGAATTGCGGATGATTATCGCGGCACCTCCGTGGGCTGTTCCGTCTGGATGGTTGGTATGATAAATTGAGTAATGGGGGATTCGAAAGAAGGTTCTCTCTGTGAAGTGGGTTTCGGAAACAAGCATAACGTCTATCTTCTGATCATGTAGGAAGTTAATTAGTTCAATCTTATGGTTTGTAAGACCGTTTGCATTCCATTCGGCGATACGAATTGATTTAATGTCCATTGTTGAGCTTAGCGGTTATGACAGAATTCAGCATATTAAGTATCATGCCGTTTTGATTGATGAGTTGGGTGAACATTACTTTAAATTCGTTTAGGAAGGAAGTTAATTGAGCTGAAAGGTCTGTAGGTTGGTCTACTGTACGTGGTCCTGAAACGTTGCTAGAGTAGGAAACATTGCTGGTTACACCTTGCTGTGTGCTTGGTCTGACTATACGCGTTTGCGCGTTGTTGTGGGTTGTTGGGATTGTATTACTCTGTTTACCTTTAACACTCTGTAGGTTCCTGTATACAGTGCAGCCTTTATAATTTGCTGTATGTTCGCCACCGCATAGCGCACATGTGGCTGGTGTATCTTTTAATTTTTTGCAGTCGGTTGATTTTGCGAATTACTACTCTGTAGGCTCTATTTTCTTTTAGTTGATACGTATGATGAACGATTTTTTCATCGTTAAGGCGTTGAATAAGTTTTCTGTAAGTTTCTGGATTTTGCGTGTTGATTTTTACTGCATCATTTTGTAGTGCTTTGCACTGAAAGGTTTCTTGTTCTGTGATGTTAGTTAAGTTTGCATTCATTTTAGTGATGTCGATTACTCCATATATAAATATCGGAGGTGGTTTGTGGATTATTTGCTCTTTATTGCTATTTTGATTTGTTTCGTTATCTTTGTTTGTTAGTGGAGCAAATTTATTTGTTGTGGGTATTTGAAATGTTTCTGGGATATTTCTAATTTTTTCTTTCACTGACCTTTTCCGTTTTTTGATTACTTGCCACTCATGAGTAGCGGCTTGGGATTCATTATCGCTGGAATCTTCCATTGCTCCGAAGTTTTCGGCTCCAGTTGATTGCATGACGGTTGAGGGTAGCGGAGGAAATGAGTTATTATAATATTGAGTATTAATAGGCATTTGGGTATTAGCAGAAAGTTGATTTGTAAGTTGTTGAAACATTGGCGGCTGAATAGAGGTTGGAAATTGTTGATATGGCATTTGTGAGAATAGTGCCGTAGGTTGAATTGTTTGTTGGTACATTTGCGATTGCTGACTTTGATCGTGTTGATGTGGGATTAATACATTTGGATTATATTGGTAATTCATTTTGAATTTCGCAAGATGCCGCTGCCGCTGATATGGTTAAAATTATTTTATATTTATAGGCCGATATCTCTTACCACAGTTATCGCTTCATACAGCTTGGCCTTACGGCCGCACTTATCACACTTTACTTTCGCCGGGACTCGCAACGATGTTTACGCGACGAAAGTCAAATGAGAACTATTCGGTTATGTTAACAACATTTTTCTATTCTTGTTCAGATTTTAGTGCCGTTTTTTTATTTTTTATTTTCTTGTCAATGCTTATACAAACTTCTCTACATAGTGAGTATTTATTTATCTTTATGTCATTGAAAGCAGATGTTTAGCCTCTGAATAATAGTCTTTTCTGCATCCGCAGTTCTATGACGAAGGAGTAAAATGTAGAGACTTTTGCATTCGTTTCTATTTATTTTAATGTTTTATGTGTCCTAGTTGCGCTTGTTTATGAGTCTATATTTTTATTCTTTCTCCCTCGCAAATCTTATATTATTTATTGATATTTACAACCAAGTTTCAAGGCATGCATATCCAATGGTTTTTAATTCATCGTAGTACAGCGCTATGCATGTATAATAAATGTAAGCTTTATGAAGACCATCTATTATGCAACGTTGATACTCTATTACCTACTACAAATTAAGCAAACAACATGTTTAAATATTTGCTGCAAGTAATAACTTCCAGGACCAATCTCGATTCTCATAAATATTGCTATGATATGAGCCTACAAAATACATCCGCGAAGCACTTACCTGAAGACAATTTTAGAATGCTTGTATCTCACAATTAGGTTTATTTATAATATGATCTAAGATGTCAAACTTAACTTTTAATAAATTCTTTTAATCTCAAGGTCGTTATAAAGCTTTAGGAAAAATGAGATAAGATAAATAAAACAGAAACACACAACCAAATATAACGTTACAAGAGTATTTATTAAATGTCAACTTCAAATTATATTTAATGAGTATCTGTATATAAAATACTTAATTACTTTAACAATATTTATTTATTTTAACCTTATACTTATTTCGGCAAGTTTACATGCCATTGTCAAAGGTTACATAAAATAAATATTGTTAAAGTAAGTAAGTATTTTATATACAGATACTCATTAAATATGGACTTCCACGAAGTAAAGCTGGAATTTATAAATCAAATTATATTAGTTTATACGGGATCGAGAAATTCTAAAATTCTACTTTTCTTAAACAGACACTTATCTTTGTTTCTTCACAATTACTACTCTCTTCTACGGTTAGATTATTTCCTATACACACCACTCGGCTCCAATAACAATCTCCTTAGCATTTATTAATTTAAAATCGTCAATCTAGTTCGCACCTTCCTCCACTGTAGCGTCAAACGCGTACTGGACTGCTTTTATACTATTTTACTTTTGAATATTTCCCAAATGATTGAAAATACTTCTACTCGTTTTGTTATAGCTTTTATTCAATGAAAACCACTATTTTTATTTCTTATACCTCGTTTTCTTTCTCTTTTCCTTTCAGAGAATCAAAAATCCTGCCTCTCTGTTTACAGGACGAGCCGTAACTAACCAACATTCCTCTTTCTTTTGTCTTCTCCTTGATCTCCTATTTCTAGACAAATAACTTATAATCAACGAGTGTTCCATTTTGCGCTTGTCGAAGTACCAAACTAACGTTTACATTCATAACCCCCAACAATGACATTTAACGATGCACAAAACAAGTAAGTTTAAAACTAATTCATAACTAAAATTAACAAAAAGAATAATCGTACCAATCTGATTGTGTGTAGAGAAACTCCACAGAAGTTTAAAAATATAAATAATATAAAATAACCACATTATTTGAATTTTAAACAAGAAAATATACCCAGACTTCGCATTCGTGAGTTTAAAACTTTGAATGTCAACCACTTACTGTCTTCACGAAACTGCGATTGGAAAATAAAATGCAACAAGCATTCCAAAGACTGCCATTCAGGAATTACAATACTCCAAATAACCCAGCTTCAAGATATCATACCAATATATTGCTATGATATTTGGAGGTGTATGTTTTGACTGGGGTATTGTGGTTCCTGGAAGGCAATTTTTGGGATGCTTGCTACAATTCATTTTGCGATTGGAGGTTTGTGAGAACTTTAAGATTTTGATTTTCTAACTTTTAAACTCAGGGTTGCATATATTTTGCTTTAATTTCTTGTTGTAACTTCTAATAATTTATATTTTTTCATATTTGTAAAGTTTGTTTGTACTGAAAGAAAAGAAAAACACAATCAGATTGATACGATTTTTATTTATGTTAGTTTTAATTATAATTTAGTTCAGAATTGTTCAAAAGGTTTAATTTATTAGAAGTTTTAGACTTACTTGTTTGTGCATCGATTAATGTCATTATGGATGTCAGTGTCAATGTCACAAACGTATAAAAGAATACTCATTGTCATGAGATTTATTCGTTTGTTCAAAAAAATGGGAATCAAAGAAGGAAGACAAAAGAAATGGAAATTTGTTTAGTTAGTTACGACTCGTCTTTGTAAACAAAGACAGAAAAATTGATATCCTCTGGATGAAAACAGAAAAAACGAGTTTAAAACGTAATGTAAAGTGATTTTGAATATAAAAGAAGAAAATATAAGTAATTATCTACGAATTGTGAAAAGTCCAGAAGAATAACAAGTATAAAGCGAACCAGAAAGTTTTTCCAGTTGTGATGGTGGTAAAACCAAGTTTAAAATAATATAAAACAGACCAGAGGAAGTTTCAACTAAAGGCGAGTGTTTGTGGTTACTTGAGGAACCTTCAAACTAGTGAAGTAGAAGTTGGACATTCATCGTTTGCTCGAGTGAAAGATAACCCAATAAGGAGACGTTAAGATAAGTGTTCTCTTTTTAAAGAACGATAGTAGTTAGCAGAATTTACTTGATTTTTCGAAAACTTCATTCACAAATTGATTTATTTAATAAAACCTTTCTTTGTAACGTTGATATTGTTTTGTGTTTATTCTATTTCTTATTTATTTATTAATAACTTATCATACAAGCTAATTAACGACCCTGAGAAAGTTAATAAGAGTCTCATACGAAATATAATTTGTGATTGCGTGAATTGCGGGCATTTAGGGAATTGTTTTCTAGTAAGTACATGCACACGCATATCATTGCAATATAATATTTCAAACTATTTCAGGAACGTGCGATACAACCCCTCTCCATCATGTCCTAAAAAAAGAATTACCATATTTTCAAAATTGTTCTCATTAAATATTGGTTTCAGCTTACGGTCTCCCGAGGAGCCAAGCATCTACTAAAAAATTCATACATCGTAAAGCACGCTCTTGAAGGCGAGAGTTTCAATTTTTAATGCAGCCTGGTGTTATTTTATAGACGCTGCGAATTACATGTTTGGCTCCCTTAAATACAAAACTACAGCATCTGGCTTCTGTTGCTGAATAGGACACAATGTTTAATTATTCCTAAGTGGAGTAACAGTGACAAATAACGCCGATGCAATTTGTAGGCGCATGTTTCTGGTGCGGAATTAAGGGGCTAATGAAAATATACAGCTCCTGTGTGAGAATCAGAAGGCACCAGATGTGTACACGCCGTGTTAGATGCGAATTGTGAACTTTGTATGCGAGCTGCAGTTGCTGAAAATGATGTCGTTTATTTTTATTGTGTCTTTGCAGACAGCACTGTGCATCTGGTATTGGATGTGCTATTATTACTTTAACAGAGATAAACAGACAAACAACTATTGTGGTGTAGTTTCGTGCAAGCGGGAATTTTATTGTCTACAAAGCGAACGTCCCCGTTGACGACACAATTCCAAATGCAATGTAGCATTAATAATAACCAACAAGCAACTCATGTAAGACTTTAAATCGGCTATGCTATACTCTCAAAGTCAGTTGTTCGTTAAATATGCTATAAGTTTTGACGTCTTTAAAAAAAAGTGTATGCGTCTTTTAAATAATGTTTCACAATGAAAAATAATTAAGCTTTCCTTTCGTTCTCAGTCCTTCAGTTTCTACAATTTGATATAATATTGATCACATACTTGCAAAACTTTAATCGATTAGAACTTCCCGTACGTCACGTCACGTCTTAGATATACTCTACAATCATAAGATTGACATTGGCATTTCTAATAATGTATTTTTTGTGGATCGATAAGTATCTATATATCTAATACCGATCCCTTCCACCTGGCGCAAGTTTTAGTGGTGTAGGGCCCCTACTACTACAACTCATTACAACACATATTTACGCGGCCCTTAAACTACAAAGGCCATTTTCTCTTGTACAGTAGACCGCTACAATATTCCAACGAAATAAGCTCCCTTCATGTAGACTATTTGTATGCTTTTATTGCAGCACAATCTGCTGGGACCTCGTTGCGATAACAAACTCGAACGAAAACACATCGCGCCATGGACACGGCTATAACAAACGGCCGGCCGGACTGGTCACACGGCACATCACTACTACTACTATTAAAACGATAATGTGATAACAATGACAAAGGTAGCTAAATAAAAACAACTAAAACAATGTAATATAATACGAGTATTTCATAAAATACAATCAAATACAAAACAGTAGATTTAGGTTGCCACGAAAAAGTGCTCTTGCATAACATTACATCTTGATGCATTTCGAAAATATACCGCTGAACGTAACGAACCAATAAATCCACGGTTATGCTATCATTGGCATATTGTATATATGTGGCCAGATTGTTAACTTTATTTAAACAATCAGTGGCGTCTAAATTGCCTTTTTTTAGAGAGGTCAATTTTGGTTCATAGAGAAAACGTCCCCGAAAGAAGTCCGAGAACAACTTTCCGGCAAAAAACGTCCCAGAAAAAATATCTTGCAGTAGAAACATTCTACGGAAACAACAACCCGGTAAAATTGTTTCCCACAAAAACAACTCCGAAAAACATCCCATAAACAAAACCACGTCTATTTTCTTGCTGACGAGTGGTGGATCACTGTATAATAAAGAATAGTAGATTGTTTTACAAATAAAGAAAAGTGGTAGTTTTCCAGCGAGTGTAAATGTTTAATTCACAAGCGAGCGAAGCGAGCGAATGGATTAATTTTTACCGAGCTGGAAAACGCACTTTTCTTACGAGTAGAACATGCTATTTTTTCGTGTACTTAATTGAAAAAAATTAAATAAAATACAACTATTAAATAATAAATTTAAAATTTGGTCAGTAAGTAAGTATATTTTTAATGAAAGAAGATATCTAAGATCTATGTGTTGTTGACATGGTAACAAAACATCGCAACATCGAGTAATTAAACGAGGTTTTTTAATTTTGCGAAATGAATCAATCAAATGAAGATTATTCTGATATTTTAAAAGCAGTTGCGGAAGTTACCTTAAATTTACTCCCCACAAAATCAAGTGAGAAATAGGAAAAATGTTACGAGGCATTTTGTCGGTGGAGAATGGAGAAGAAAGTGGACGGAATTAATGAAGATATTTTAGTAGTTTTTTTTTTGAGAAGGTAAGTCTTACTTATTTATATTATACATTACTTCCCAATACTAGTTTTTACCTATTGTTATAGGCTAAGAGTCTTAAACTTCAACATTGTGGTCGGTTTATTCGATGTTGAAAAGCACATTGCAAATTAATGAAAATGTGGACATTTCTTTATACAGGGTGTCCCAAAACTGGCAGAGGAGCTCTTAACAGTGAATTATTTTCCTTAAATAGATTCGATTTGTCCATGAAAACTGGTTCCAACTATAATACTTTTTGAGTTATTGCTAATTAAAGTCCACCAATCACAGAAGAATTAATTAACTAGTCGTGAAAGTAGAAAATATAAAAAAGGTTGTTTATATGGTAACTGAACTAAAAGCGTCATATAAAATAAGTCGAATTTTTATTTGGCCGACTATAAATTTTCAATGTCTTAGTGACAGACGTTCAACGTGACAGTTCATTCTGAATTAGCTTAATTCTTCTCAAGATTATTGTTACTAATTGTCTCAAGACATCACAAACCTGCGGCGTTCAAATCAGGAATATTGCATGTGGGTAAGTGATCAAATGCCATTCATGTCAAAAACTTGTTGACCAGATGTTTTATACTAACTTGCAAAATCTAACAATTATTCTTGTTTCCTACGAAACGCATACATTTAATATTTCTGCATCTATCTTCAATTAATAAACCGTCTCTTATTGGTCAGCTTCATTTCATTGCGGTTTGAAAATCATTGAGGGTAGAAAGTTTTTCTTGAGAAAGAAGTGTCAGTTTAAACAGTAGAATCTAGAGTTAAGAGCTCCTCCGCGAGTTCTGGGACACCCTGTATAGAAAGTCAAAATGAAGGATATGTTGCAAAAAAATCTAATCTTTCGACGATGTTTCGTATGTGATAACGTTTTAACTAAACCTCCTGATGATTCCTTCCTTTTGATCAAAGCAGTATTAATTTTTGCTCTGCATGGGGCATGTCGCAGTGATGAACTAACGTATGTTGAAAGTTGATGACATAGAAGATGCCGGATCTATTTTGGTGGTAACATTACACGACACAAAAACGAAGAAAAAACGTGTCTTTACAGTTACTTCAGTAGGAGATATCAATGGAATAGCATTATATCGAAAATATTTCAGTTTAAGACCAAGAATTGTTGACCATCGTAGGTTATTCATATGTTATCTACCGTAAAGGCAGATGCATTGTGCAGCCAGTTGGTATATTAATACTTTCTACGGTATGCCAAGCAAAATTTCAGAATATTTGAAACTTCGAAACGCCAATAGTTGTAGCGGACATTGTTTCTGAAGGACTTCTGCGACGTTACTTGCGGACAGCGGGGCTAACATCCAAATTTTAAAAAGGCACGGAGGATGGCGTTGGAGCACAGTCGCCGAGGGATATGTTGAGAAGAGTATCGAGAATAAATTAAAGACTTCAAGAAGAATTTATAACTGCCGGTAGAACGTTGATGAGCAACCTTCTACTTCAAGAGGAAATTTTAACGGCCAGCAGAACGTTGGTGAGCAACCTTCTTCTATCGCAATTTCTTATCCCCAGTCAACAGCAGTACCAAGCGAAGGAGTTAGCACTTCATCAGTTTCTGATTTCCAGTCAGTGGCATCTTCTTCTGGCATTACATTTAATAATTTGAATAATTGTATATTTAATATTTATACTAATAAGTTGAATGAATAAAGTGTGGTCGATGCTATGTAGAAAAGTGCTGCTAGGGCGTTGCTATGAAGAAAAGTGTTGCTAAGGAAAAAAGTGGCACTTTTCTTTACTGTTTTCTATTAAGAAAATACGTTCTTTGCCGTTGAGTACACGAAAAAGAGCTTTTTCTGATAAAAACACGTGTTGTTTTCTTGCTAATCAATTTGTATACGATTTATACCAACACGGGCGAATTTCATTTTGGAATTCTATGCGCAAATGTCTACCAAGATTGTTACTGCGTATTTATTATTTCCAAAAACATTTTGAAAATCTCCGACAAGGCAGTCGTCTGGAAATGGGAACACAGCTACCGCAGATAACCTTTCTGGCCACATCATGTTAGGCGAAAATGTTTTGATACTGTTTAAAGTGGAAAAGCGACGCTCACTTTCGATCGCAGTCGTCGGCAAAGTACATAAAAGTTTAAGAAGTTAATTTACACTCTAAGGAAACGCCGCACAAAGGTGACTATAGAGCATTTGTGGTTCGGTTTTTAATTTTAAACCGTTTATAACGGTCAACGGTGTACCTGGTCTTTCAAAATGTACACCATTTTGAGCTTTCAGTTTCGCAATTTTTTGCATAGACATCTGTTACGTTATTTTTCTGCAAAGAATACTTGTTGTTTGGGTTGCCTATTTCATTTTATTTTTGGTACCAAATTCAAACCTCTTATCATAAATTTTCAAATTTCTTATGTTCCTGTCTTGCGCACTTCTTAATTTTAAACAACAGGTTATTTCCTGGAAGGTAACCATTTTGTCATTCCTTCTTGAGATGTTAGTGAATGCAGACTGAAAAGTATTTTATCAGAAGTTTTCTGGATTTATTAGTTTGATCATTCGAGTTTATATTTAAATGGATATTGGGTTTGGTTATACATTCCATTTAATATCTGGTCTACCCAGGATTAATTAATATTTCAAGAAGATACACAACAAAACCTTTGAAGACCTCATGGTTTATTACAAAGTTGCATATGGCATGGTGACATTATTTATATTTTACATGTATTAAGTCCTGTAATTACACATATATACCTTCGGAATTGGAAAATTGGGCCTATGCCAAGTAAACTGCCCGTTTACAAACTCTACAACATCTCGTACCCAACATCGGAAGCCATTTAGTCCTGACTTGAGTTGCCGCAGTATGTACGTAAGGTCTTTAAGGAAGTCTTGGTTTCGCTTTAACATCTATCCGACCTCCAACTGAAGTGCTCATCTATTAAAACAAGGTCAGACTATTTATTTTCGTTTCCGATAACTTGTGTTCGAGTTATAGCCAATTTAAAGTTACGAGGGTGTCTTTTTACCAGTTGTAATGAGTTATGAAGTACCTATAAATTCATTTTATAAATAAATTTACCCGTTAGAGGATTAATAAATGAATGCTTACAAATTAACAATTGCATAAGAATACCTCAATAATTACAGTTTGTTGCTTGAATTTTATTCTATGCTTAAGTTATCTTCGTCACATCAAGGTGCCTTTATACTTACTTTTTTTTATGGTGTAAATATTTATTTAGAGGACAGAAATATTTAGCACGAGTTATTTTTGCAGTTATTGTGTAACTTGTTACTATTTTGTTGATGCTGTAATCGGTAGGAAAACATTGTAATTTTTTTTAGGTTATATTATTACCTTGTTTCATGGTAGTATCTAAAGTATCATTTAGCAGAATGTTCAATTGACGGTGATTGCGCTACCGTAAATTAATTTTATTATTATAGGAATTTGTCATATACATTTTGTTTACATCGACTGGTATCCTGGTTAAAAAAAAATTAAGCGCTATTTTATTGTAAAATAGCAAACAGTTTATTTGCTCTATCCTTTCATTTAAACTTTCAATATTTACTACGTACAGGGGAATTATTGCGAACGTACTTTGTTACTGGTTTGGTAATTGCGGTAGTAGTGTGTTATCCGATAAATTGATAACAAGTGGGTTATTTCGTACGTAAGGCCTTACTATTCGTAATAACGTCCCTTGATCGAATTCTTAACTTTAAAAACAATAATAATTTTCTAGCATTTATTTTATTAATAATTAAAACGTCTCGCAGAATTGCTATCCTGCTAACAAAAATTGTTATACTGTGGATCTATCATATTAAACAGAAAAGAAACCATTTATACAAATTTAACAAACTAAATATCTTAACATCTATATATTTATATATATTTTCTTTCGGTCTACATTTTTTTTTTGTTAAACTGTTTCCTATTAAATTTCAAATTTTGACGGATACGTTTATTATTTTTTTTTTGTCAATGACAGTGCCCATTTATGCTGCTACAATTGATGTATTCATGAATTTACTTTTCATAGTTTATTTAATATATGGCATCAACCTTATTTTGAGCGTTTTATTTGCGATAGTGTTGGTTTGGTGGATATTCCCTTTATTTGGAACGATAAATGGTAATATTTTTGGATTGCTTCGGTGAGGTAAGTTCCTGGCGCCCTTATTTTCTTTCTGATAAGCTGGATTATTTTATTTCCGGCTGAGTTACCCAAGCAATTTTTTTTTGTCTCCGCCATTTTCTCTATCTTCCAGCACTTAAGTATCAAACTTTAAAAAAAAAGGTGGTGACACATCGTTGTTGAATAAACAGCACTATAAAATGTCATGAAAATCTTGACAACTAAAATTTTTAAAATACTAAAAAAATTTCGAAAATCTTAAATTTTTTTAAATTCTTGACAAAAAAATTTTGAAAATTAAAGAAAAATAAAATAATTTTAGATTATTTCGTAATTTAGAAAGTAACATGTTTTGATAATTTTGAAATTAAAATATTTTAAACATTTCTTGACTTTCACAACATCTTGAAAGTATTTTGAACATTTTGATTGGTTAATAAATAAATAAAACTTTTGAAAATTTTGAATTTACGAGTTCGAATCAGAGGCTGCCTGGCGGGGGCCTACCCAGTCGCTTTTTAAAAATTGAGAACCAAACTCCTTGAGAAGTGAGGAAAGTGGGGCAGCCGTCTAAGGCGTGGTGCTTGTCACACCACCCCATACTACAAAACTAGCGTATAGCCCATTGGCAGTGGCGGTTTCTCCATTGGGTCAAATGGTCATTGACCTCCCAATGAAATAAGAAAAAATAAATAATTACTTTTTGTTTGAGTACATAACATATTATACACTATAATATCTAAAAAATACTTTACAGTTAGCTTTATTATGAGATTTCCATGCGAGAACGTTTATTAAATAGCTGCCGCAAGATCCAAAAATGTTTGAATGTTTCAGTATTTCGCGCGCATTTCACGAATCTATGCGAGGGTCATTTGGCTGTCAGTCCCCAATTCAGCTATACGCCACCGAATAAAGCCGCCGGCTTAAAAGGCCTTCAAATGAATAAGAGTGAAATAGAAAGCTCATTGCGGTAAAATTCATATTACACAAGCTAAAAGGGGATAGAAGTATCTGCGTATTAAAAACTTCAGGGTCACGGACCCAGCACTTCCGAGAATTATGCTATCAGCTGTCCGTGGTAAGCGCATGCCAATAGCCGCCTAATTTGCGGGATTCGCACGTACATGACGTAGTAGTGTGGAAACAGTTGTTGGTTGTGTAATCATAATTTAGTGGTGTTGTACGATGTCCGGCAAAATAATTTTGGATTGTGAATGCCATGTAAGAAAATGCTTTCGCTTGTTTCCACTGTCTGCTATTTTGTGATAATTCATTGTGTGATATTGACTGCATTAAAAACATTAAAAACTAAAATTCAAACACATTTTTTAATAGTAAACCACATTAAAATTTTTGTGCATTTTGACACACTGGCAATGTGGGTATCAATTTACTTGCTTATCGAAAGTCTATTCAAAACTTCAATGAAAATGTTAGTAAAGATAGATCATTTTGCAAACGTAAAGTATGGGTTTGAAATATAATGCTACCTAAAACTTGGGTAAGAACAATTTTTTTCCAAAAAAACAAAAAAATACTTTAAAATGCCTCCCAGTACACCACACCACGAGCCGCCACTGCCCATTGGACTTCCAGCCGATCCTGAATTGCGCAATATCAGCTAATATTGGCTCGCATATGTGCGAGTGTGATATATACAGCGAGATTTGCATTGTTAAAGCCGATTTTTTCATTGCTAATAAATTGCATTCAATAGAAAACAACAAATCCTTTTTTTTTGTAATTTATTACCAGACTTGCGTGTTAGTATGCCGTCAATCAGTGAGTGAATGCAAATTTGTCTTCGTATTTTTTCTTTAAAAATATAAATGCTCTTAACAAATAACGTCGCGTAAACAGCAAAACGCAACAACAGTGTTTTAAAAAAACTAAAATAAAAAAAAATTTGGTCCCAACCGAGATTCGACCCCGCAACTACTTATGCAGTAAAAAAGTAGTACGACCAAACACACCCGCGTATCCATCTGTGCCACTACGAAGATGTGGTTTACACACATTTCAGCTGCATGCAGAGGAGGTGCGCAAGTCATGTGAGGTAGGATCAGCTGAAAGTCCAAGGGCCTAGACGCTAATCTTTACAAAGAGTGCGAAGCAGCTGGGTGTCAGAAGCGATGATCAGTGACCCTGGCTCACCGCATTGCAGTCCAAACTCCGCAATGGAAATTTTTAAACTATCGACATGTGTAGAATACAAATTTGAGTTTCTTTTCTGAGCGCGTCTATATTGAAGTATAAGATCCCTAATGAGTATCTGTATATAAAATACTTAATTACTTTAACAATATTTATTTATTTTAACCTTAAACGTATTTCAGAATGTTTACATGCCACTGTCAAAGGTTATATGAAACAGTAAACAGTTAGTGTTGTTATATCAATAGAACTTGGTGACTTGATCTCCCTCCCCACCCCGTCCTTTTCTTGGCGGACCAATTTCGCGGTTTTATCCCAGTGTCATTACCAATCTTTTGAACCAAAATTGCGTGTTCGGGGTTAATGCATCTAGGCTGTTATGTATATACAGACACACAGACACACACCCACCCTCGCACTCGCAGCCACCCCCACACCCACACACCCACACCCACCATGTTGGGTTGCATGTCTTTTCGGCGTGAGACATGTTAGACCGGTGAATAGCGCTAAGTGCACTGAGCCGGGCAAGGGGGTGAGACGGGAGTCATGGAATTGTGCTCACACACAACCCTATGATTCTTTTATATAAAAAACACACAATTACAAGATCATTTTCTAACCACAACACTGAAGTCGCACAATGGCAGGAAATACTACAACGGTCTGAGACTCCTGTTACCTTAAAAAAACAGAATAAATAAGTTTAGTTAAAATAAGATTAAACCTTTTAAATCTGAAAGTTCTGGATGAAAAGAAAATATTAGTTATTTATTCAGTTACCACTGCCAAAACATGGAGTTCTGTCCATTTAAATTAACAGTGCGACTTTACAATGACAAACAACGCCACTAAGACCTTTAAATAACTTGGCTGTAAATAGTGTAATTACTTAAGAGCGTGCTGAAAGAATTTAATTAAGAAACGAGAAACCGGCAGTTGTTGAAAGTGATCCCACAGCTTTTATAAGGTTTGAGGAGCGTAAAAGTTTTAATTTAATAAGAGGTCCAATTAAAAAAATCCAGAACTGTTTTCACCAACTAAAATTCAATTTCTAAAATAATTGACAACAATTTTAGCAAACCCGATTGATCCGCCAAACTGGAAAATTAATTTAGGAAGTTTATTGTGTCGTCAGCAGCGGGTGACAACCGTGAAAGGGGGAACTAAGATCGACTTTTCAGCCGTTGCAATACAGTTCGAGGTTTGCTTAATCCAATTTCCACACGCCGAACTTCTCTCTGAATTACTGAATTCCTATTATTGATCCGCACAACAACGCCGAACGTTTCGAAGAACAAAAGGCATTTGCAACTCTAAATATTATCGCCAAAAATTTAAACTTTTATTACAAACTTGTAGTGTAAATGTACCTGTATGTAATTTAAAAAAAAATGTGCAATACAAAAAGGGCCCCCGGGATACATAAGTTATTACAGCTGCTGCAACGTTTTCCACCGGCAGTATTCAATTACTAAAACAAACATTTCGATAGATATAGAAGTGAAAACCTGAAACAATCAACTGTGCGTGTTTGCATTTATTCCTATTGTTTATCTTCATTTTTTGGTTCCATTGCGGCCAACCGATTTTCATTTCCAAGCCATAAAGCTAAATTTTATATTGTGCTGTTGGCAACACAAACAGGTTATATTGCTCGTAAAACTATAATAATTCCACAATATACAGGACGTTATCAATGGCAGTTGCGGTTAATGATATTGATATGATACATAGGTTTCGGCCATGCCATTTTGCTAAAGCAAAAATTGGAACATATTGTCCCATTTACGCTATAATCGTGTTAAAACAAAACTAAATTTGAAACAAAGGAAAATTCATGTTTATGGCAACATTTTAGTACTAGTAATATTTTTCAATTTGAATTCAATAAAAATAAATGTTTCGGAAACAAAAACCGGATTCGTCTTAATGTCAAAACTTTTAAGCAAAAATATCAACTAACCCCAAAAAACAAAATTATAAACTTGAGAAATTTCGTAACTTTATTTTTACAGGAATGAATTTAAAACCAAAATGTAAGACTCCCACTCGACTTTAGGCAGAGGGGACCCGGGTTCTGTACTGGACGAAGTACAACGCATTAGTAAAATGCATTTGCAATGTGCTTTCTTTCTGAGATTGGAATGGGACGTTTCAGCACGACTGATTCGGCGCTGCCGATTCGGTGGCAGGACGTTTAGGCGCGAGACCGTTTCGGCGCGAGACCGTTTCGGCACGAAGACATTTCGGCGCGAATACATTTAGCTTTATACAAATGATTTATAAACCATTTAAATAGTAGTACTTAATACATACATTTATACGCATTATTAGTGTTATTTATTAAATTTTAATGTTTCATACAAGAATATCATATATGTAAAGGACAAAACCAGCAAATAACTAAAATTCATTAATATAATTGACTTTATTATTGCTTCTTAGATACTTTACAATTTCATAAATAACACTAACAATTTGTATAAATCTACGTATTAATTAGTACTATTAAAAGTAGCCTAAAACAAACGAAGTGCATTAAACGGCTTCGCGCCGAAACGTTCTGTTACGGGCTTCGGGTGGTATTTCGACACCGTAGCAAAAGGTGTGCCTGGCAGCTAACTCGTAGTCGGAGAAGGGAGGGTTGTAAAGGGGTCGGAAGACTTCCAGTATTAACACAAGGGTTGTCAAAATTGAGATTGAGGTATTTAAACGGCGCCACCTGCTCTGATGGTTGGGGTAAGGGGAAGGAAGCGAGCGGTTCTAGTCCCGGGGCTGAGAAGCAGGAAGTCCTCCCTGGGCGGCTCGTTAATCTTGACGTGACTTACCTTGGCCTTTTCCCACTAGATCAAGCAACACAGTATATGCTTACAAAGTAGGATCAAAGCTTAATTACGAGGATAATGAATAAATCACGCTACGGTAGTTTACAAATCAAATACATTGAATAAAGTTAAGTATATTGCTGTGAATTATAGAATTTTGAAAAATTCTTATTAATTTAAATATTTCATTTTAATAATTTTGAGTAAAATTAAATAAATGACCCGACATTAGCTAGCTCAGTAATCAAAAAGATTAAATGTTGTGTGTTTTAATTTTGATTCTAACTTTACAATAATGCCAATTATTGTATTTTTAAATAAATAAACGATTTTACATTCTAAACTGGTTTTAATAAATAGGAGACAATTTTTTATTAGCATGATAAATTCTTCTAGAGCATGAGACTTTAATTATTTTATTTTTGTAATAATTTAGTTGAAATGAAACTCTTGATTTCAAACATCTCAGGGTTTTTAAAATTGAATATTTTTTTTTTTTTTAATTAAATGGTACGTGACATTCCCTAATTTCGACTGAGTTATTTAATTATGCGCAATGGATTTTTCCAAAATACCATGAATTAAATTTACATACAAATACATATAATGCACATACAATAATAAATAAAACAACTTCTTTATTCAAACTTAAATTAAATTTTGACTTATCTGATGTTGATTAATCCTCCATGTAAAATTCTTGATGACCAAGGATTTCTTTCCCCTTTAACCAACTTTTTTTTTACGCGTGCGCTTGTCCGTATCTGGATGGTCGCATACTCGTCCAACTAATTTCTTTCTTCTCTGTGAAGTGCCAGTGCACGGTACGATATGTGTGCTGTATCAACGATGATCTTTCTAATTCATAAACCATGTGCTCTCCCAGAAAGTTCTTTCACAACAATTTTCAGGTACGTAATTATTTTATTAGGCATTTACTTTTTAATAGATAATTATTTTATCTTAATTTATTGTTAATATTATAATTTTGTTATTATAACTGATCAACTTTTATTATTATAGATTTATTATTATATCACACGAAGAAAAATAATTCAATTTTGTCAGTCAAATACGAATCTGCACCACTGACACCAAGATGTATCACTACACTTCAAAAACCGGAAATTCGCAGAACTACCTCTTTATCATAAAATGGTGCTCAGGTACGCCATTTTTATCAATTTATATTTTATTTAATTTATTTGTCGAAGAATCTTTCAAATTGTTCTTTAATTACTTGTATCACTGTTTATTATTTTTAAATTGTAATTTATTTTCCCATTGAAATTTTAATACTTGCACTATTTAATTCTTTTCACAAAAAGGACGCTTCCAAATTCCACTTTTTAATTTTCAAATAACTTTTATCTAATTCGACGGATTTTTCTCAATTTTCTTTAAATAATAAAACACCTTGTTACTTTCACTTATAACAACAATTTATTTTGTTTACATTTAAAATTTCTAATTAAATTACCAAAAATTTGGGAGCTAATAATTAACGCAACCCACGCTAACAAATTCTTACCGGAAGCTCTTTTTCAAATCTGGCTAATAGCCTCGTCCTCTTTACAAAATTTACAAAACATACAACTATGACCCTTAAGAATACTTTACATAAGGAAAAACCGGAAACAATTAAAATTTTCATTGTTTTACAATATAGCTACGAACCCCTTCAACTATAATCTAAATTTCACCCTTATTCACCTTATTACATAAATGTCATTATTCCAGATCAACTGGATTACATGAATTTTAAATACGCGATTCAAACATAAATCAACGTATGACAGGTACATTCACTGAAGAAAATTTTCATTAAAAAATTTAAATTAAATTATTTTTTTCATATTTACAAAGGCACATAAACTAATCAATACCAGCTTATTAGCATTAATAATTATCAATTAATTAATCAATATTTTAAAACCATAGTTACATTCACTAATTAACATGAACCCTAGGTTTACAAGTAATTTTGTGAGGTCAATGACTTTTTATCACTTTTATCTCTGACTATATTTTAAACAAAAACCGTCTGGCTATTTCTTACAACCTTGACCTAAAAATGCAGTAAACTATTTACATTACAATATTCTATATACCGACATACTCAAAAGTAATGTATACGGTTTGTTTTAAATTTAAATAAACAATTATGTTATTTAATCAAACTAAATTAAATTAACACAACAAACACATTAATTAAATTAATTCTAAATTAAAATTATACAAGGTGCGTCAGAATAATTTTCTAAATTTTTCCTTTTTCACTTATTCACTTAAAGAAACACTTTTCAACAAATAACATCTCAAATAAGGATTACCCTTTAAGATTATACACAGTTCGACTCATATTTTTACATAAACGATTTTTATTGGCAAACAAAATTAATTCAAGTTAAATTATGCATAGTTTGCGTCAATATTAAATTACCTTAGCATGTTTTATATATGCTATAATTTTTTCTAGTCAAGTTTTACTAATATAAACAATTCTATTCTAGGAATAGTATCCTGGAAAAATCTCAATGCCACTTCAAATGCATTTAATTATTAAAAGATACAAGAAATCAAGATTACCACTGCATTACCATCGCTATAATTAAACTTCAATGAATTACAAGACCACGAAGAATTCTCATACCTCAACAAAATCTCATACTTTTATTAGTAATAAAAAAAATATTAATTTTTAATTTTTAATTTTAAAAATAAATTTTTAAATTAGAACACACAGCAATATGTATGAATATGAACAAGTAGCATGAAAAAAAAATATTGGAACAACGTATATCAAAAGCAAACAGAATGAACCGTAAAACACGGAGGAAAGCAAATTGTAAAATGAATAACAATTAAATATAAACACAAATAGTTACTTCGCAACGTTGCGTAATTTCGAACGTTCCTCGTCGACAAGCTTTTCCTTAACAGAAACAAGGTATTGGCTTATCGACCCGGACTTGAGAACAAAGGAAATCTGTATATCTAAATCAATTTACAAGGCATGCAACAGGTTATAACATGAAATTGTACTCCTGGGTCCAAATCGGATGGTTTCTTCACACAACACAAAACACAGGTGATAATCAGTAATGTCTAAAGTTACTTACGATAATGTCGTTCACCTGGTGGAAAATTGGCCTTTATTTATTGTCGATAAAGCCATGGGAGCTGACGTACTTCCAAGCTGGAACTCGTTGCTCTCAGCAGGTAATTTGAAGGTAGCGAAATCGGAATGGTGGGCGGTACGAGGCCAGAACGTGACGGAAAGATTCCAATTCGGCGTCCACCGAAAAGTACTGGTAAAATGGTGGCAGCCAACGGTAGATCAAGCTTGGAACTTGTAGTGACTAATTGGATCCGAATCGATAATCGAAATTCAAATGTGGCTCTTCCTTTTGTTAGAGAAAACACTTCAATCTTGCGTACAAGTATCGACAAAGTCGACGCAATTACGGTAATTTGACGTGATCGACTAAACAAACGAGCAGGTCACTTACGAAGAACTTCACGAAATTCCCAGCTTAACTAATTATTTCACATAACGATACTCGACCGTATAGTTCGAAACGACGAACGAGAGCGTGTGGTGTACACATCTATCCGTTGCGATGGTCGGAGGACAAGTCTTGCGTCAGTTACCCTAATTACGACGGTCTGAGACCGGTCGCGCGGTTTTCGAGTGTTCTAGAAAAGCGCAGGGCCGGAATAAAAGTAAAATCACATAACAGTTCTCGCGCCGAAACGGTCTCGCACCGAAACGGCTTCGCTTCGAAACGTCCCGGCGTCGAAAGATCTTGGCGCGAATCGGCGGCGCCGAAACGTCTTAGACCATTCTGAGATCATGTAAAACTATGGGTTCTCGTGTGACAGATAAGTTTGTACGTCTCTATCCCTTTAGCTCGCTGATAAATGTTAGCGACAAACACGAGCCGAAAATCAATAAATGCAAAGTGAGTCTAGTCATCATCACAAAAATAAAAGTTAAACAAACATACGTTCGAAAACGGTCCCTCTCCCCAGAAGATTGAACAATCCAATCAATTTTTTGTAGATAACTTTGAAAGCTGTTAAATTAAAATTTGTGTGGGCATTACCCATTGCGTTTAGCATGCCTATTTGTTTTTGTATTATGTGTCAGAGGTGTTTCATACGGAGGGAAGGGGTACGTTTTCATATCAAACTTTTTACATTTAGATTATATCATTAAAAGTCTGTAGGGCAATCGCCACGCGACTTTCCTCGCATTTGTTTAAACTTTTTATATATATTTTATGAAAACCAGGAATATTTTTTAAAATTATCGTAAAAATAAAAAATATGAAAATTTTTGAACATTTTGAAAATTGTTGAAAATTATTTAAAAAAAGTTTAGATTTTTGGAAATTTCGAAAAGTTTTAAAACATTAAAAATATTTAAATTTTTCTAAAGATTTTCAAAATTATTGAAAATTTTTAAACATTTTCAAATTTTTTGAAAATATTGAAATAGTTATTTACGTCACTAGTCCGGGAAATGACATATTAAAGTATGAGTTTAGATATTTGCGGACGAGGCGACGAAAGGAGCCGAGTCCGAAATTTCTAAACGAATGCTTTAATAATCACTTCACGGACGTGTATCGTACAAAATTTTATTTCATTACTGCCAAAACCATTTTTTATTTAAATATTTTCTTTTTATAAAAACGTCATTTTTAAAATTTATATTCTGTCAAATTAAACATTCGCTGTTGGTATTTCTCGTTGCTTAGCTACAAATAGATGTGTTTGATGAATTTTTCTCCAAGCAGTCCGGGAAGGGCTGCTAAGCAACACTTCCCGACCTTGGCCTGTAATGTGCCATTTCCCGGACTCAAATCAATGACGTAAAGTGGTATATAGCGTACAGTATGAAATAAATATTTTTTCGGTATCTTTCGTTACTCTGTGAGAATGATTTCATGCAAATTTTCGAATTTCAGACTTTAACGGAAAAATACACGTTTTAGGGTTCAAGAATCCCAAAACAGTGTTTATTATTTTAATGTCATCCCGTGCGTGGGTGCGTTCGTTTCCCAATATCTCTGGAACCCTTTACCGATTTTTGAAACATTTGGTATGTGTAATTTGTTATTAGGATGACAAAGAATTCTAAACGATTTTAGAAATTAAGAAAACAAACGACACTTCTTAATATCAACAACGCCTTTTCCGGAAGTTACGTGATTTTAACTACGCCAATCAATTAGCTCTAGTTAAAAAACATAGTTTTCGTTTTTTGCATATTTTTGATAACTCTTTAAATAAAGCATTAATAACGATTTTAATTTGTCGTAGGGCGGGCTGTTACCTTGCTTCCATGCGGTTTATTAGTCGAAGTTATCGTAGCTAATTACATGTACAGTACGACGCTTATTGCACAGCCTATCGCAAGTTCAAATCACCACTGAGGCTTTACTTTCTTTTTAATTATTTTTGTCTTCCTTTGTTTTGTTAAAATAATGTTATTGAAATTTTTAACAACCGATACGATACCATTATTTATCCATACAATATTTAACCAAAATTACCGAAACCGATACGATATTTTCATGTTTCATGTTTACATTGACATTGTACTTTCACGGTTCGTGCTCTCTTAGTCACACTCGTAGCTGGCAGCCCGCAGACCGGACCTAGCGCGACGGGTGGCGACAGAGATAGGAGCTCAGCAGTACGCAAGGAGTTTCGTTTCAGATCTCTTAGTAGCGCGTGTAGATATAAATGTCAATAAATTATTGAGCGGGAGTATTTAAAACGTAAAAAGTATGAGAAAGTAGCAAGTGGCGTGTTTTGCCTATTTTTGTTTGGTCTACACATTCAAGTGCGCACGGTATAAAATTTTATTTGTTAATAAAAGAAATTAAATTTTGTTTCTTCTAACAATACTTACGTAATTTATTTTAAAAGTACGGTTTTAAAAATTATTGCAAAATATTTTCAACGCTTAATCCAAATCAACAATAATATTTTGAATAAAATATATTGCCGTTTTTAAATTGCGCCATTTCGAAGTTTTCTTTTTTCGTTTTTACTTACACAACTTTTTTTAGGATTCAGGAACTACTGGACCGATCTGAATAAAATTTAGGATGCCTAGTTACAAAAAAAAAATTGTCTAGCCAAAACGATCCTAAACCGGAAACGAAAGTTAGATGTTATGTGTTTTGGTACAATGTTTTTGAAAAACGTGTTTCCATTAAACCAGAATATAATACCGGGTGTCCCAGAAGTTACTGACCCATTTTAATTGCAAATATCTCCGAATTTAGAGGCGATAGAGAGATGCGGTTTTCACTGAACAATTTCTTTTTAAAAAAAGTTTTTTTCGGTATAAATGTTTATTCAGTAAAGTCTTATATGGGGTGTTTTAAAAAAACGGTCTTTTTCAATTGCAAATATCGTCGATTTTTTTAATGGAACACCCTGTATATTTTGATACTATCTGAAAGGTGAACTCTTCCTCTTTCCGAAAATGTATAATTTGTTACAGTTGAATTGAAAAATGAGTGAGTTATTTGGTTTTTAAGAATGGTCGTTCATTAGGTACAGATTTCTGATCCATGTTGATCCTTAATAAGTTTTGGCATTAGAAATCCGATAACTACCTATTTGTAGAAAATAACAAGACAAAATTGAAAGAATAATACCTAATTTTAATAAAAATTAACATTCTAAATTAGTTACATTAATAAAAATCTTTAAGATGTTCCAAGTGTTGTCCATTTTGGTCTATACATTTTTGCAACCTGAACAAGAAATTGTCAAAAGATTTTCGCAACATTTCCTGGGTAATTTCTTAAAATGTTCGGACAATGTTACATCGCAGTTGTTGCAGAGTCTCTGGGATAGGATTATAACATCTATCTTTGATAAAAAAGTCTGGAATCGTCAGGTCTGGTGAGTGGGCAGGCCACTCAATTGGTCCGGCTCTCCCAATCCACCTATCTCCAAATGTTTCAGCAACAGAATTTCTAGCCACAAGTGAATAGTGTGGCGGCGCACCATCCTGCTGAAAGTAAACAGAGTTTATGACGGCATCTTGTTCCAGTTGTGGGTATAAGTAATTTTCTAACATGTCTGTGTAGACATTACCAGTAATTCTCAGTTCTTGGAAGAAGTACGGTTTTTTTCTAAATACCGCACGAAATCTTCTTTTAGTATCAACAATCGATTCATACTTAGCATACGATAACACAGTTTTTGATTTTTCAATTAAAGTAAATCTGACCATTATTGAAAAAAAAATTAACAACAGCCGTTTAAGAATTATTCAAATCAGAATTAATTACTTTGACAGTTCGTTGTGTCAGTTCACTGACATTATAGAAATTTCAAAGCTTGCTTTAACATTAACACCCGTAAATGCCTATCGTTAAAAACCAAATAACTCACTCATTTTTCAATTCAACTGCAACAAATTATACATTTTCGGAAAGAGGAAGAGTTCACCTTTCAGATAGTATCAAAATATACAGGGTGTTCCATTAAAAAAATAGACGATATTTGCAATTGAAAAAGACCGTTTTTTTAAAACACCCTATATAAGACTTTACTGAATAAACATTTATACCGAAAAAAAATTTTTTAAAAAGAAATTGTTCAGTGAAAACCGCATCTCTCTATCGCCTCTTAGTTCGGAGATATTTGCAGTTAAAATGGGTCAGTAACTTCTGGGACACCCGGTATAGGGCAGTACGACAAATATAATATTTTTTCCGAGCACTCTAACTTTAAGACGCCGCCGCTACGATTTTTTGAAAATTTTGGCCTATTATTCTAAGCGAGTTAAGGGTATCAATAAATTTGCTATTATAATAGCCCTAGGGGAAGAACATAATGTTACTATACAAGAGAATTTTTGTATGCATGAAAACTGTGAAGTGAAAATATACTAGCATTTTCAAAACTATATTCCTCAAAAACTGCCATCACACAATTTTGTTTGTTTGTTCTTCTATGAATTTTTGAAAATCAAGAAATGCATGCAATTAATTTACGAGACGATAAAAAATTTTTTTGTTTAAGTTAAATTTCCCATAAGTGATAGTAGAATAAGATTCACAACATAATTTTTACGTGCGGCAATATTTAGGGAGGGGAAAGTAATTTTCCCTTCCGCCCACTTTTTGACTGATGAATTTGCTGTATGGTCTCTGATTTCCTTTATTACATAGAAATATTTTTCCACTATAACAACAAATCGATTTTCTCAAAAATTTTGAAAAATTTGCTATTGTAACTTAGCCAGGCGACAAATTCCAGAAGCACTTCTTTGTATACTAACTCGCTCTGCGGCCTACGCTCGCTTCTGTACGGTACATCGTTACAGAAGTATAGTCCTGCAAATACAGTCAGTAACGAAAATATCGTTTTTTTTTCGAAAACTTTTTTTGTAAGCATATAAAAATAATACATCATTTGAAAGAGAAATAAAATCTCTTATCAACGGCATGTTAAAAATTAATTGATTCTATTTAAAAAATTTTATTGTATATTTTAATTACACGTCAAACGCTTAAAAGATTTTGTAATAACTTTTAAAAGCAATCTAACTTAAAATAAAGAAGTTATAAGAATGTAGCGTTTGGCTGGCAAACCCCACGTAAACAACGACAGTGTGTACATTTTTGCCAATACTATATCATATCTTCAAAACCACCGCTAATTATCATTAAAAACTCTAAACTACGCAGCCATTTCAGAATATCAATTTTTAAACCCGCGCGCACATAGGACGGAATAAATTCCGTTTCTCTCCGAAACTACCACAACAATATGTAAATGTATATCATTTCGTCCTCCGCTGATCAGCCTTTCTCCATCCACTCGCCATCTTGGAATTTTAAGGTTTACGAGCTTCTTAATGTCCATATTATTCACAAACATTTCTCATGGTTACCATTTTCCGTTTCCATTTGTGGTAGTAGGTTCACGCCTGCATGCGTAATATTAAAGTAGAAGTAAAGGAAAATGAACATTCGGGTATGTTTTTGTACTTTTATGAAAGGAAGCTCACATTTTCGTGTCTTTAAATGGAGTAAAAAGTAATTTATCAGTAGTGTTTTCATATGAAAAACGGTTAGTATAAAAAAATTCATGTATCTTAATATTTTGTTATTGGTCCGACATCGAATTTATAGGACCAATAATCTTGTCGTTTGGGTCGTAAAATTATTTTAGTGTAATTCAACAACCTTTAGAATTCAATGCAAACTAGTCTGTTAACCTCTTCCTCTCCGAATTATTTTACATTTGAATACGCCGCATGTCATTTGAGGAAGAGTAGAAACAGTTCCCTTTCCCTAACGTTGCTCTTTAAAACACATTTGAACTTCGCCAAATCAAATAGCCCACTTGATCTGGTCTTGATTACTAATTCGAATACTAAAGAAATCTCAGATCAGTTATAATACTTCCAGAGAATCCGTCGAATAGTTTTAAATTTATTTGAAACCGAAAACCGAGTAGACCGGCCGTGTCGAATGTTGGAGAACTCAAAGTTCTTCCTTATTCGTCTTAATTTAGGACTGGATCCTGTTAGTTACAAAATAACTGTCCTCGTTGCCAATTTGATTCGTCATTTCCTAAGTGTCTTGAGATGCTGACGTCCAACATTTGCGCCACCTTTTTAGCGGTCGTCCTTGGGGCCTTTTATTGTTGGGTTTCTTTGTGATTAATATTTCTACTAACTTGTTATCATCCATCCTATTCACATACTCCTTCTACTGCCGACGCGTTATTCTAAACCATCTTACAATATCTTCAACATAGCAGGTTTCTCTTATATTTTCATATCTTACTCGTCTCGCAAAACGAGGGCCTGATATGGCTCTTAGCGTTTTCATCTCTGTGATCATGATACGTTTGTTTTTTTTGCCGTTCCCGCTCTAGTTTTTACGGCATAGGTTAGGATGAGCCTTACACAGGTTTTGTATACGCAGACTGTACTTTCTAGCAATCTAAGTTCGTTCGCGATATTTTGAGAAAACCCGTTAAATAGTTTAAGGTATTTGAACCGAAAACCGACTCGAACGACCGTGTCGAATATCATTGCAAGTTCGAATATTGGAGAAATCAAATTTCGTTTGTAATATTTACAGAAAACCCGTACAAATAGTTTAAAGATATTTGAAACCGAAAACGGACTCGAACGACCGTGGCGAATATCATTGCAAGTTCGAATATTGGAGAAATCAAAGTTCTTTTGCAATATTTTCAAAAAACCGTCTACTAGTTTAGAAATATATGGAACAGTAAACCGACTACTAATATTCAGAAATTTAGAATTCTGAAATTGTTTTAAATTAAGCTTTATAAATAGTCACTGTTCTTTAAAACAAGGCTTACAACGTATTTCAGGACACCTTAGTGCGAACTATGGCACTTGTATTACGTACCAAGCCCCGAATGTATCAAAATCCCGTAAAAATCACATCTATTTCATATTGAACATATTGAAATGAAGTTCCCGTACACTTACAACAATTATTTCAAAAATTAACAATTTTATGCAAATCTCTTTGACGCCAGTTTTTTAGATTTTTATTTACCTAAGGTTTTATACGTGGTAACTAATGGCGACGGGTTATTACCAATACGAAACTGGCAATAACCCGTCGCTAGGAGTGGCGGATTATAAAGCCTGAAATGTTAAATATTAAATGTTAATTTTCATTATCGTTATTTTTAATGCAAGTATGAAATATTCATCATTATTTCTTGTTACACACATGAACATCAAAACGATGCAGGTGCGTAGCACATTTTACAAAGGTAAAATATTCATTTGGTGCAGCAATACTGTATACATAAAGCCAATGTTGCATTATGTAAACAGCAGCTCACACGCTAAAACAAACAAAATTTTCATTACGTTGAGCACTGGGGCACAAATGTTTCAGCATTGTTTTACTCTGTCATTAATTAATTATACATTACGGCGCTAAACTTTGCATTGGTGGTACTTCTCAAATGAAACAGGTGTAATTATAACCTAAATTAAAATTTCCTTTTAACTTCACTGGGTGGAAAGTTTGTTCATTTCATCTACGGTTTCGCCTCAGACGTTCGTAGTCTTAATGAAATGACTGTTTGCCAGTGGAATAATTTGCAGCCGCATTCAATAAGTCGTTTCAATTTGATGCAAGATAAAAAAACAAGGTTGCTACCTTTCATACGTGTCGAGGCTACTTGATTGAGTGTAAAAGCAAGGCAACCGTTTCAAGAGCTTCTCTCATCGTTGTTAATGGTATATTGATACCTAAAGCTATGTATATATAACTCAGTTTTTTTTTGTTATTAAATTCCGTTGGTAAATTTTGCCAACGTTGGATATTGCGTTAGCATTTATTCAATATCCATCATGTTCCAATTCAATCTATCGAATATAGCATCTGACGTCTTCCCTCATATCATCTCCCAAGTCTCTTCACATATTTTGTTTGACGTTATTTCTGCTCCTAATCCTATTTCGTAGTTACAAGAAGACGCTTTTCCTTTTATAACATGTATAAGCTAATAAAATATTTAGAAACAAAATAGAATATTATATGGGCAAACTCAAAGTAGATTGTGTGTATTTTACTTTTACCTTTGTTTGATCTTTACAGAACTGCCAAAACTTCTAAATTGTAGCTTCTCATTTTTTTTTCAATATTCCATCTGTCTAAAGTTCTTGCAATTTGATAAAGTTGTAAGCTCTCGGAGAATCATCATGATTATGAATAGCTACAAAGGTGCTTTTGAATATTATTTCGAGTCTTGCGTCGGCACTTCAGTAAACAGTAGTTATAATAATGATCATTATCGAATGCTGATAGCTGATACCGATGCTTGAGAAAGACCAGACTTGATTGTGAATTTCTCATTACTTGCACCGGTGTTCCGCTTGGTTTGTTTGCTAAAGATTAAAGCGCTTCTGTGATTACACTTGCTGCTTACTGGAATGTCGCTCCAAGTTCTTGAGTTTTCTGCAATTCCTTTTTATCGGGTCTCAGCGTTTTGTTTGCTATCGATACTGGAGCGGAAACTGACAACGTATAGAAATTGTTACACTGGGATGATTGTTTATCCGATCAGAAGTACAGTGTATTGATTTATTTTGTCAGTAAATGTGGTTTGTTTCTTTGTCAAAAAATTCATAAAGTAAGCAATTCTTTTGGCGATACTTCTACTGGAGGTTAGTTCTTTAGTTGCTGATGTAACAGTGATGAGCATAATCGAATAATTAATACATTTATTCATTCGGAACACTGCTACCTAATGCAAATTTGGCGGACCTCGTTCACGTCGCCTTTCCTCGGACGGGTCGGCAAAAACAAATACACGAATAATTTGAACTGTTTGTAGCATTCTGCTACTTTACAATTTACTATGCAAAAGTAAATCAATCCAATGCTCGATCCTAATGTTCAAATCAAATCGTTTTTGTCTCGTTGTCCCTCAGGTTTAATATAATTGAGTATTTGCAGCTGGCTACCACCTAAAACCTCGCATTCCAAGCATGCAAAACCAAAAATTGTAATTGCAAAACCATTTAAGTGATTTTCTGTAACCTCTCGAGATATCATGGGATATTTCAATGGTTCGATTATTTTTATTCGAAATATTCTATGAAATATCGGCTCACCACCAGACCTATACTTAACTAGCTGACAAACAAATAACAACCAAATTAGCCCATGGCCAACTCATCTAAAAAGAAGAGGAAAAAGAAGGTAAGTAGATCTCTAGTAAGTAATCGATCTGTGTATCATCCTGTCGGATGTCATACAGCGGAATTATATACCACTGACAAATGTCCTACAGTAAGAAAGAGTGTTGTTTGTAACGTAGACCGCTAACGACGTACAACTTTTGTATTAATAAAGATATCCGAAAACATTGTTAACATAATTTGTATAATGGAGTGGTCTTACCTTCTGTGGATACCACTAACATTTTTATGTAACTTCCGGTTTAACCGGAAATTGCAGTTTTTAATTTTTAAAATGGCACCATATACTTTTGATGTTGAAACTTGATAGCATTTTGTTCTCCCCTTATTATTCAATTGTGCGTCAACAATTTACGTACGTATTTAAGGCGAGGTGTGAAAAATCAAAGAAACTCGTGTCCAAACACAGGAAAAGTAAACATTCCGAGTCACCTGACTCGTTACTGGATAGTGCATTGCCGCGATTTGGAGCACCATTCTGCAGTTGGGGCTTTCTACCGAATATCGCAACAAGCTCATCACAGAATTTCCTTCCGTCTGCAGGATGGTCAAATAACTCAGAGTTAATCGCCAGATTCTGTAATAGACATTAAACCGTACAGGGAGTTTTCGCAGAGGTTATTTTGAGTTCTCTTCCTTAACTTTCTTTTTATGCTATACTCACGATTTTTTTAAGAATCAGCGAGCTGTGCGTGAACGCAAATCCATGTTTATGGACACGCTGGGTTTAACTTATTCAGATAAATGTCCGAAGTGCAAAGGATTCGAACCTACTACCGTTGGGAATCTAACCTGAGATCCTGAGACTCTAACAACTAGACAACCCGATGGCCCTATACTTAGGATATTGTCGCGAACCTGACTTCGGCTTACGTAGAACATTCATTATTGTTATAACTAATTCTCCAAATTAGTAAGACTGCATAATATTTCACAATGTATGAAGTATTGATCACGTTACCTCAAACCTAAATTTAGAAATAAGACGAGTTAGATTGCACGTATGCACTTTTATTGACAAATAAATATGTTTGACCTACTTGGGATCCTATATAAGCGATTCATACGAAGTCAGTAGCCAGTTGACAGATCCATCTCAAACAACCTTCTCATCTAAAAAATACCGTCACCCTTATTATTTAGAATGGGGTCTCTGTTTAGACTACTGTTATTTAAGTAAGTAGTATAGCTTAGTTTAAGTAACCTTGTATAACTTCTAGCCAAGTATATTGTTGTTGCATTTTGGAAAGTTGTATTCGTCCCGAGGCATAGTCACGAACGAGTCATAGTCACGAACGAGTCATAGTTTATCTTAGACCAATCGTAACGCGACAATATAAGAAGTTCTTTTTAATATTTAAGAAATTGTTATCAAAGAGTAATACAGTTATATTTATTTTATTTAGAAAAAGTTCCTTGTTCGTAAAATTAAAACCTGTTATCTTTGCACCTTACATTGTGAATAGTGTCGCAACATTATACTTTAAACATCTACAATTAAGTGATCATGAAAGCGAGATGGTAATATAATTTAAAGATTAAACGAACTTACCTAAGTGAACCCTTATATTTCTCTAATCCATCCTGAATATATTTTCACGGCTAAATGGGAATCTGGGACTACAATGACGAGTCCGAAAGACTCCTATAGCGGTCCACCCTTTCTATATAACGGTTTCTGACAGGCAAAGATTGGAAGTTCAAGGAAGCTCGGA
Organism: Ctenicera cuprea; assembly: GCA_958336395.1. Lineage (NCBI taxonomy): Eukaryota > Metazoa > Arthropoda > Insecta > Coleoptera > Elateridae > Ctenicera > Ctenicera cuprea. Next base: position 11,517,672 of record OY284488.1, read on the forward strand.
AAAGAGCCTTCGTACGGCAACATTAACTTTAACAGAGACCCAATAGCGAGCCTCTACCACAATACTAAAAATCACGAGGAGATTCCAGAAGAAGGACAGACGACTCCAAGGAAAGGAAGTAATATAAGAAAACAAAACATTCTTTTTGATTATGTTTTTAACGGTTCTTCCAAAAAATTTGAACCAATTATTGTATTCTAACTCACATCTTGGAGTTCCTGTTATTGTTGTGAACATAACCTTAATAAAAACATGAGAGTTTTTGGAATAAAACATAATGACACGTTTGGCAGTTACCAAAACGAGCGATCAACCGAAGAAAACGTATGAAGCATACGGAATAAGATAAGACACGCGTTAAAGTTAACAAAATTACGCGCTTGTCTACTTGACCAGGAAGTGTTTTGAATATTTGTTATTATACACGTCCACTTGGTGAATGTTTTACTATGAATTGTTATTCGCAAGACCAAAACACGAAAAAAGTACTGGTTTCAGTGTCTACGATTAACAGTTTTCGAGATGATTGTTTTATAATCTTCCTAAAGCACTACCAAGAAGCTTAAAACCAGTAACGCATAAGAAAATGAATTCTAAATACAATAGTTAGGATAAAATAATTTTAATCTACGAACACGTGATAATATTTGAGTGTGGTGTTCCTCGCATTTTCTTTCTAGTTTTCCTTAATTATGCGAATTTACACGTTGGGGAGTGATATGCGTAAATGACCTCATGCTGGGGGTGAATGGTAGAAGTATGTGGAACTAAGTGGAAGTGGAAATATGCGGAAGTTAGTAGAAGTAAGTGGAATTTAGTGGAAGTATGTGGAAGTATGTGGAAGTAAGTGGAAGTACATGGAAGTATGCTGAACTACAAAAGGAAGTATGTGAAAGTATCTGTGTCAATGGAAGTAGATGTACAAAATCTTTAAGCGCGGTTTACCCCTCGCAGTGAACAAATAAAAACATATTTCTTTAAAACGACAAAATCGTCACACTTTAAATGCGGGGGAACTATCTATCGATAATTAATATAAAAAAAATAGACCAGATCTTCTTGAACATGTGTCTGACAATTCTAACAAATTTTATGTCTTCATCTACACTTTAAACAGCATTCTACGCCGTTCAAATAACTTTCTTTAATATAAAATTACGCCATATCTGTTAAATATATGAGTATGCAACGGCGACTTCAGTTTCGTTAAATATTGAATTTGCCCAGTCTGGTAATAAACAATTGTAAAGGTTTGTTTCCAATGTGCAGACCTTACTAAGCCACAGCAACTTGTAAAATGTATATAAATAGTGCATTTGCAGAGGAAAGTCAGGTGATGTGAGATCATTCAAACATAAACTTTACGGTGCGAAACGCAACGCTTGAGAATTTGTTTCCAGATCGAGCAAAAGCTAAGAACGGTCTGAAACAAAAACCATCCCCGCAAGCTCCTACTAGACCCTTGCTTTCAGCTTTCGGTCCGGGACAAACCAGCACAGAATGTTACTGTATCACCCTGCTTCTTCTCGAGCCCAGCAGCATCATCTTACTGCCCGAGTCCAGCAGTGCCCAAATAGAATCAGCAGTCCTCCTACGGGGCCCTGACCTTTTGGTGCACCATGCCTGCGTCCCGATATTTGTGAGACCCCCAGATCAGTTACGGCATACAATCCAAGGAGCCGCTGCCCATCAGCGACTTATAAGGATCATTCCCATAATTATCTCATGGGAAAGCATGAGTTTTCTATATTGTTTTTGAGTTTAATTAACTATCTTTCTTCTTTCTTCTATTATTAGTTTATTTATTCGCGTTGTTTGTTAATTGATTAAATAATTTGGTACTAATGTTACAATATAATTTTGTTAAATAAGTATAGCGCAAACAATAAATGTGTTAACGCTTAGGTGCAACAGTCCATTTTAGTCCAGTAGAGGACGGTGTATATATTAATGTAATGTCATGTGGATAAGTGGTGCTGGCCTAATTTCGTGGCCAGTACAATCACCTGACTTAAATCTTTCAGATATTTATCTTGAGCTAGATTTATTGCAAAACGTGAATAATTGTGGGCAAACTTGTTCAATTTAACACGTGTGGAATTGAATAAAAACAAAACGTTAACTCTAAAATCAAGATCACCTTTTCGGAGCGTAGTCACAAAATGTGCGATAATATTTAAGGTTTCGAGATTTACAAGGAATATTAGCAAGCACGTCCAATAAGATAAAGCTAGTTGCACAGAGTATTAATGTCATTCGAATATTCCGACACAATCTGCAGATTAATCGTGCACCGGCTCATAACTATATAAAGGACAGTTTGATTTGGAAGTGAGGCGGTTTAGCAGCAGAAGTGTCTGACTAAGCATTAAACGATAACGGTCTAAAGCCGTTGTGTCCAATTACATTGACGTCCAACAGAGGCGATAGTGTCTAAAATGGGTTAAAGAGCACATGCGGCGTCAGCTTTAGTCTCCGAGTTGATATAGGTTTGTCGCAGATCCTGTTTTATTGGAATTGTCAGCTTCAGTCACTTGTTTGCATTAATCAATTATATTTGTTCGTTAATTAACTAAATCATAATCAATACGGCGTGTAATTTTTCCAGATAATTTAATATAGGGCTTCAGAAACTTATTATTTCTTATCATTTTTAAATAAACTTGCACTATAGCACTAACTGTTCGTGCACGTAGTTTAGAAACACGATCGATGTACTACATTATTATTGCGCAAAATTTACTACATTACAAAGAACGTTGTTACAACTCCTTTATAGGCATTATTTTTGTAAACAAGACGAAGTCTGCAGTAATACTAATACTTCTCCCGTTATCATGCCGTTTTTCCTTGGGCTACGAGAAAATCTTTGTTATTTCAATCAACGAAGTAGTTTCTAGAATTTCAGCTTGCTTGCTGTAACAATTACAACCCCGTAAGCGAGATGATTCAATTTAAAAATAATATTTTACACTGAGCATGAGAAATGTTAGGATAAACCTTTTCAACGTAACATACAATTTTTAAAATTTCTAAATTTACCTCCACCAAATGACACAGTTTTCAAAAATCGACCTCAAAATTTAAGCAGTTTCGAATGTAAACCCAAAACCCTAGATTGGTGTTGAAGGTGTTGGGTTTGAAGGACAAATCCGTTTAATTCCTGCATGCTAAGGAATCCTGAAGGATTTCTTGTACGTCGACAGAGGTTAGAAGTGGGTTCGTATGTTTTAAGCCCTGTTGCAAACGGAAATTTGACTAACGACGCGGTAAACCGACAATTACAATTCTCGGACCCAAATTTACAAATACTACTACAGTCAAACCAATTCTAGGATTAAACGGCATGTCGCGCAAATGTTATAGTTCAGTAACAAATTTCGTGTTTGGACAAATTTCTTTGGATGAGTAACATTTTAATGTGCACGGGCTGTTTAAGAAAATAATTTTTCTGTTTTTCTCAGAAACGGCTAGAAGAAACTTGAGTGAATATTACAAAAAATAAGCATATTATTAAACGAGTTTAAAGTAAATACGATAATTACTTTTTTTTCATAAATATTTGATACACCCCTGACCTTATCAAAAACTTTATTAAATCTCTATTTTATTTTTAAAATAAAGCACTTTGTAAAATTTTGATTGGATCAGCACATTACTCAGTTCTACGCCACTGGATTAATGTTTAAGCTCAAAACTTCATCAACTCAGTTTCCTAAAAAATAAAAAATGTATTAAAAATAAAAGTTCAACACCCTGTATCTCTTAACCGTTAGGTTAAGAAAAGCACACATGCTTATCTTTTCATCTTAAAATCGCAGAAAGAATATACCCTAGCATCCCACATATTGCAGGATATCCATAGGACGTCCATGTTTAGTACATTTGGACAAGCTATGGATGTTAAGTAGATTTATAATAATAATCCATCTGTGGACATCAAATGGATATGCAAATTAAGCATCCACTAGACTGAACGTCTACAGTAACGGTGTCAACCTTAACTTGCCTTATTAAAACCGCCGAACCTCGCGACCCGCGACCCTCCAGCTGCGTGGCGTTTGGTGGCGTTGGCAAGCTTTGTGTGATTTTATTTTTTTAAGGTACCCGATAAAACTCACAGTTTGGTCACATTATGGACAATTATTTGCATTGGTACAGATTTTTATATACAGAGCGATCAAAGAAAAACCTAACCAAGCTTAAATGCCAGTATTCTGAAATTAATGACAGACAACACAAATTTTATATCAATCGGATACATGTGGTTTCGTATTAACACCCCCCCCCCCCCGATTAGGTTTTTCCTGTAATTGGTCTGTAGAAATCAGTGGATTTTTCAAGATAAAATTCCCAAACAAATTTTCATATTACAGATTCCACTAAATATATCAAATCCCGAAGCAGCTCGAAAAGATTGTAAGAAAATTGTCAAAGATAGATAGATGCCTAAGACGAAAGCGAAATGGAAAGAAACGAAATATTTAAGGATTTGCCTATACTTGCTTTACTGTGACAAACAAATGTGTTTAACAAATATCAATTGTCTTTAAATTAATTAGCAAGAAGAAAAGCTGAACTAGCTGAAATAAAATGACGGTTCTTTAAAAATAAGTGGGCAGAATGTATCTCCAGGATTTTAAAATTAAACATATTCATCCGTGTAATGGCGATTAACTGTTCAGTAGTATCACGCTCAGGACATATTATGCACAACTTATGGATGTCAAAAGTTGTTACATACGCACATCCAGTAGATGTCTAATGGACGTCCATTGTGTTGATTACGGACGTTCAGTGGACATCACAAAGTCCGGCTAGGTGTTATAATTAATTAGCAAGAAAAAAAGCTACAGCAGCTGAAATAAAAAGGCGTTTTTTTCAAAAAATGAGAAAAATGAATCTCCAGGATTTTAAAATTAAATATGTCCATCCGTGTAATAACCATTAACTGTGCAGTAGTATCACGCTACAATCTACGGATGTCAAAAGTTGTTGCAAACGGACATCAAATAGATGTTTAATAGACGTCCATTGTGCTGATTATGGACGTCCACTAGACATCACAAGGTCCGCATAGGATATCCAATGGATGTTCTTGTGCTATATGAAATTTGTTCTCACATTTTTTGAAACATACTATATTACAAGCTGTTCTCCAGTTAGGTGATTATTGTAATTCCAATGTAACAGATTATCAATTATTTTATAATAAAATCTTCTGAATTTGAACCAATTTTGCAATTGATGTGCAATAAAATTCGTTGGTACCTGTAGCTAACGAATATAATTTCAAATTACACAATTTTTACAGTTTCTCGACAACTTCACAGCTAAGATATTATAACCAAAGCTTAATCAATTTATTTCCAACTGAAAAAGGTAGAAACGAGTTAGTACAAACTGCAAACACAGTCCATTTCTTGTTGAAGATTCACAGAATTTTCAAAAACTCAAAATTTTCATTTTCAAACATTTCAAATTTTTCTAAAATTTTTAAATTCCCAAATATTTTCAACGTTCCAATAATTTTCAAATATTATTAAAACTAAAGATTTTCAATTAATTTTAGTGTTTAAATTTGTCAAAATTTCAACAATTCTTAATTTTCAAAATTTAAAAAAGTTTATAGGTTATCAAAATATTTTTAAAAATTTAAAAATTGTTTACCATTTTACAATTACATATTTAATTTGTAAACACATTTTTACTACGCAAATTTTAATGTTTTGAAAAATACACATTTTAATTAAAATTTACAAAAATTAATTTTTGGAAATTTTTATAATTTTAAATACTTTCAAATTTGTTAAACATTTTCAAATGTTTATAAAATTGTCAAAAACCTACAAAATATTGAGGTATGAATTTCAAAAAAATTGAAAAATTTCGTAATAAAAAAAATTCTAATAAATGCGAGGACGGTCCCGTGGCAGTTGCAACTTGCAAGGCAGCTTTTTTAAAAGGCGTTGCTTATAATTTGCTATTTTAGATTTAGAGATATGTAAGCTCAACGTGGCTGGTCTCAAATTTCATATGGAGCTATCTGAAGTTTTAGAAACAACCAACAATGGTTTTCTGTAAGGTTTGTGACCGGTTTGCCGTGGAAATGTTTTAAAAATCTACCACAGAATCCAAACGAATTTCTACTAATTTCCAAAGCGCTCAAGTTAATCCGATTGGCCAAAAAACTACAAGAACTTCATCGAGAAGTTGAAACAGGGGTCTGGATAATCTGACGACGTACTATTAAATTTTCAAGAAGTTCTTGCTGCCGAGATTTATGTCACTTAAGTAAACTTTGTCCTCAGCTGTCTCTATATATTTTCAAAGTTTTCACCCGCCTTCTTCATCACGGTATTTAATTAACCCGTTGCGGGTCAGATGGAGCAACGCATCCAGATTTACACTCCCGTGGAGTAACGAACCCGCAGCTAATGCAATCAGAAGGATAAACCCCGTCCATTCCATATTGCCGGAAGGCAGTGGCGGAAGCCGCAAGTTTACCATGCATTTCCTTGTAAATAAGCAGAAACTGACGCGACATATCAGTGTACCACTAAATACGATTATTGGGTAGTATCCAATACCTAAATTGGAAAATTGGACTTGTCAAAACAAAAACAAGTGTGCTAACTTAATTTACTTGTTCAGAAACCACCACCCTTTTCCGAAAATAAAACTATAAACGCCTTTAACAAATAAATAATGAAAAAGTAACGATTTTTTAGTAAAATATTCAATTAAATAAAAATACGAATATTTAATCAACAACCCATACCGCTTGGGGCAATAAATTCAAACCAACATGATTTGCAAGATGTGGAAAAAATGTTTACATGTTCACATGAATTGGATCCGAGCCGATATTGATATCTGGCGTCGCGACGCCCACGGGCATTTCTAGCGCCACATAGCGTCGTCCATGGACGATCATGTAGTGGGCGCTTTATAGAAATGGCATTTACAGAGCGTCTGCCCTCTAGCGGTAACTTTTAGCAGCTTTAGCATAGATTCCAACGGCAAACTCGAGAGGAAATTTTAAATCGGACTAACAGGAAACCGGTCACAGGCGCCACTTGCAGGAAATTTCTGAAGTAACACGGAAAAATTTCAAGCGAGACATAATGCAATATTTGATTCTTTACACAATCCGACACGCACACTCACACTATAACTGTAGAGTAATTAAACGTGTTTATAAAAAAGTATAAAGGACATCCATGAGAGAAAAAAAGGGAACACCAGACGATTATAAAATTAACTGTAAATGACACTAACGTTTTCCACTATACGAGATATAAAAATGATAAAATGAACATTATTATAGTAATTGCAATAATAATACATCGCACGCGATTTGTTCAATTAAGGAGCGGGTGGTTTGTTTGAAAATACTTTGATAGTGCTCGCAACTCCGCACCGATGAAACACAAGTTGCGTTTAATAATTTTTTTTTAATTTGAGATTAGCCATGTTAAGGGTGATAGGACTAGAATGACGAGACAAAAATGTTATTGTCCCGTGTTTCTAGCACCGATTCTTTATGTAAAAAATCAGATTTATCCTAATTTTGTGAAAAACATCTGGGGGTACATTTGCGTATTATTGATTTCCCATACCTTCGGTATGGGGAAGTATTGGTTTAATGAAAGTTTTCGAAATCTAAATTTTAACGGAATACGGATATACGCTTTTGGCCATAAAGAACTTAAAAAAAGGGAGTTTTTAAAAAATGTCTGTCTGTGGGTGTGTGTGTGGGTGGGTGTCTGATACCTCTAAAGGCGAAAGTACTGGACCGATTTTGATGAATATTTAAATCAAGAAGTATATCGAAAATTCCAGTTCCAGTTAAGCTTTTGAAATAAATCCGACACCGCAACGGAAGTTAGACATGTTTTGTTGGTAGCGTTTGTTTTCCAAAATTAAGTTTAAGGAAATATGAGCGTGGATCTAAAAGAATAATTTAAGACAAATCAAAAACATTTTTACCGAACTCTCTAGCTTCAAAGTAACGGCGGCTAAAACTTTTTGAAAATCTCGACTTTAACGCACATTTACTCAAAAAGTAATTGTCTGATCGGGATAAGCTACAACTCATTTAAGAGCCCTTTGTGGGTAGTACGCTGCTTCAAGATTTTAAAAATTTTCAAAAAAAAATATTTCAAAAACTGACCCCCCCCCCCCCCCCCCCCATTTTTTGTAACTTTCTGAGCCTATAGAGCTTGCAGTAAACTACAAATTAGTTTTTTTTAAATCTCCTAAATTTTACTCTGACGCGTTAAAGGAAATTTAGTAAATTCTGAAATTGATTAATTATTATTTATTCATAAACGCAAACGCCGATCGTTATAAACTTTTATCAGTTCAATAGACTATTTGAAGTACTTTATTAAGATCCGCAAAAAGCTCTTTAAGTCTCATTTGTTTTTTTACGAGGAGTGTTTACAACAACTTTGTATAAAAAGTGGAACTTGAGAAAAATAACCAAAACAAAAACACAAATCGAAAAACACTCCTTAATGAGTAAGGTAAAACGAAATACAAACCATCGGCGAAACAGAACACTAAGCTGATACTTCCCCGTACTTTTTACGTTTTAAATATTCTCGCGCCACTAAATGACTAATAACATTGTTTTAACAAACAATAAAACAAGAAAATGAGAATCAAAATAAGGTAACGCCCCAGCGGTGATTTGAACTTACAACACGCTGTGTAGTACAATGTCGCGTACCGTATAACAATAGTAAGCTACAACTTCGGCTAGCCGTATAGGATAAGAGTACGGAAAACCGCCGTCCTACAACTGATTAGATGCGCTTTGAAACTCGGACCGCAAAACCGCTATAAAAGCTTTATTTGAAGAGTTATAAAATATATTTTTCATTCTTTGCATATTTTTTATAACTCTTCAAATTAAGCTTTTATAGCGGTTTTTTGGTCCAAATTCCGAAGCGCATCTAATCAGTTGTAGGACGGCTGTTAGTCATGTCTTTCATCTTCGAAGTGTGGTTTACACAAAAACGATTAATAATAGGGAAAAAACTGGAAAGATGCTTTCAATCAGAAATGAATTAGGCATTTTGAAAATTGCATCAAAAACAGCGGCATACCATTTTTTCCTCCTTAAATATCCCCTAACGCACCTATAACTATGCCACTCGACAAGAAAAAAACTTACTGCTATAGTCCACTTATGCGACATGAATAATTATTAAAATTAATGCGCAATCATTTTCGAATAATTGACAAAAACTCATTATTTTTTACAATTTTCAGCACCCTGTATCTCGATAACGAAGCATTTGCAGACTTAAGTTAATATTAACTTTTCCTCTTATTTTCGTGAGAGAAACACAATAGATGTCGTTTCTTTTTGAATCACCCTGTATGTAAATTGCAGAGGTGCACTTTATCACTTTGAAAATTTCAAATGTTTTCATCGCATTTACTATGTTAAAACGGCTTTTAAAGTTTTTGCAAATAAATTGTTCTTTGCAGTGCAAGCTTAAAACTTTAGAGTAGCCAAATATTTGCTTTTATTGAGCACGTGGTTTATATTTAACTTGTATTCCTTGCTAAATCAGTGAGATATTAAAAAAATTGACAAAACTAACTTCTATGCGCTTAAACATCGGTCATTCCTCTAGTGGAGATAAAAATTTAAAATTTTACAAAAATAAAAATGTTAGAGAAAAACACTTAAAACCAGGTTTAAGACGCGGCGGACGTTCTTTGCTGCGTATCCAGTCAAACGTGTATCCCACACATTTTTACGCATTGTCATATAAAGAAAGCCCATTTCAGTTACCACGAAAGTCTAAATAAAGGATGAATTTCTTAGGGCTATTATAGCAGAAAACGCACCCACCTAAACTCGGAGGCACTTTAACTTGGCAGGTACAAAGTTCGGTTTGTATTAGTATGAAACGAGTAACGACATACTGTATTATTATCAAAGGGTACTTATTCCAGGTAAACGAGGGTCGCGTCCAGCAGGTAGTACGTCTGCGTTGCAGAGATAATGTGACGCACTGCGAGAAAAATAATCAACTAGTAGCAAGTCGGTGGTTCAAAACATGTTAATGCTTTACTATTTTCACCCAGAATATTATAAAATAGTATATTATTCGCTTTATTTGTGTACAATAGATCAACTAAACTGAGTATTTAATGTTCTAAAACGTGTAATTTATATTAATTGTCTATGAACCAATCAAAACGCATAACTTACTACTTAGTAAACATAGTGATTAAATATAATTACCACAGGCAGATATGAAGTGTTATCGTTTGTTGGCGATGGGGTAGTTACAATTGTGATGGCACAAGAATTAGGCGTTCTGCATTTGCAGTCTAAGAAATTAGCCCTTAATTTAATGAACTATTTTCAACGGGAGAAGGAAGCCGGATCAGTTGGGAGGCTCTCACGTGATGTTAAAATTAACGTGCTTGGGGGCCAAAAAAACGTCGGCGCGCAAAACCAAAAGCTGTTAATGTCTGTAAAGGGGTTAAAATGGCAGTGCGGGATGTGATTTATTATTTCTACAGTACCAACACCCAATTTACATTAAAAACTTTGCTGCAAGCTGTAAAAGATCGGGAAATTATAAATATAAGTTTAAAAACGTTTTCTAAGTAAAACGTGTAAAGAACATTGGTTTTAGATATAAAAAAGACTGCAACCGGCGGTATCTTTGTGAACAATCACACATTGTAAACCAAAGGGTACATTTTTTGAAGTCATTTGTACGTAATTTTAATATAAAACTCTACAAACCCGTTTTTCTGGATGAAACTTGGATTTTTCAAAAAGGCAGTGTTCGTAAGTCTTGGCAGGATAACTCGACGAAAAGTATAAAAAACAAATCAGGGTCTGAAGGAAAGCGGTGCATGATCGTGCATGCTGGTTCATCAGACGGCTTTATTTCAGGGGCAAGTTTAATTTTTTCCACCACGTCCAAAAGCGCGGATTACCATGACAACATGAACAGCGATTCGTACCACTGTCATTTTAATGCAATAGAATTAATTTGGGCGAATACAAAACGTTATTATGATAAACATATCGGACGTGATGGTTTTGTTGATGATCAAGTGTTAAAACTGTGGGAGGAATTTTTAAATCAGTGTGGTGAAATACAGTGGTAAAAATGCGTGGAACATACGGAAAAACTAATTAAATCTTATATTATATATCTTAAATCCTATAATAATAAACGTAGGTGAAGATTCGTCAGATAGCTCAAACCAAGAAAGCGGCGATTCCTCTAATTAAATGTATTTACTTCTAATTAATTTTTTTTATTTTAACCATTTTAATTTAATATAGAAAAATTCAGAATACAAAAATTGATTTGATTATGACAAATAAATTTTTAATATTATAAATAAAATAATCAATAATTCAACAGTTTCATTTTTCTATTATTATACGTAATTCGGTATGTTTACATACCATTATCAAAGAATTTTTTGTGAAATTCTAATACTGCACGAAAATACTACGTTTAGATGTTGAGAACTGCTGAGTATTAGCTAATCTTAGTTCGGACGCAGCGTTAACTCGCGGCGACCTTTGTACCTGCCAAGTTAAAGTGCCTCCGAGTTTACCCACAGACAGATATTTTTAAACACCACTTTTTTGGGTTCCTTGGACCCCAAAGCGTGTATTTCCGTTAAAATCTAAAATTCAAAAATTACAACAAAAGCACAACTAAATCCCTAAAAAAATAAATCATTTTGAGTTTTAATAAAAGTGTTAAAGTTGTACTGCATTCATCATTTAAACGGAAGTTAATACCCAGAGATCAACAGCAAGAAACTTAACCTATTGTAGAATTATACGAGAATAAAACATTGCTATATGGGTACAACGCATTTTACACTTGACTTTATTTGTCATGTAAACATTTTCAAAGATATATTTGTTTGACAACCTCTACATTTTGCTTTTTCACGTCCCAAGCATAGTCGTACAAAATTACGGTTTTACAACTTGATGGTTTAGAAGAGTTCAGTCGGAACTGATTCCCTTTATTGTCAAACAGCAATCGTTTCCGTTATGTAGGAGGGAATTTAACGGTAAAGTTTTATGATCAGTCAGTCAGCTTAGTTGAAACTCATAAATTCAAAGTTACAGCACCGTTATGAAATACATAAATTTTCGCGCAAACGTATATTTTCCTTTAAAACCGTTGCTTGCTTCGTTAAATGGGCACATTTATTTCAAAAGTTTTTCGTAAACTCCGACGCCTACATCCGTCGAGACGCCTTTTTAAAAATGAAAATGTTAAAATAATATGTATTATGGCGAAATATGGAAAATACACGGCATTAAACTTACCAAACCTTGGAATTACCGTAGTTGGTTGTGTTGCTATTAAATAGAAGCTTCGACTTACCTGCAAAAAAATAAAGAAAAAATTGTTAGAAAATTATGGAGTGCCTTTTAAAATTATCTGTAGTAATATTATAAGAGTTTTGGAATTGCCGATTATAGTACGAATACGTGTTGCATGGTAATAATGAGTGCGTCATTTTGACCATTAAAAAAACCCGAACGAGAAGCGCGAAGCATTTTTTGTCGAACACAATGTTTTTTTCCATGCTGGAAGTTTAAGTGATAAAACCAAAAAATTCCACCGCTCGAATAGTATTTGACAAGATTGTTTTATCAATACAAAATACAACAATCAATACAAAGCTTTTAGTTAATTTAAAACGTAAAAAAATACTAAATTATAAATCTAAAACATTATTAGTTTGCATTTTCTTTTGCTATTATACAGGTTGAAACACCAATTGGTTCCACTGCATAATATTTTCTAGCGCAGTAAATCTATTAAAAAAGAAAGGGCTGATGGGCAACCACCATGAGACCTTCCCCGCGTAAGCCCACTGCTTATTTTATTTCCTTTTGTTTCGATTTAAACTTTTGAATTTAATGTCAAAATTTTTCATAATTTTCAAAACTCAAAATTTTGAAAATCTCGAAGTAACATTTTTAGAAACTTTTGAAAGCGATAAATATCAAAAAAAAATTTAAAGTTTTTGAAAATATTTAAGCTCGCAAATTTCGTAGTCTTAAAATTATGAGTTTTTTGAAAAATGTTGAAAATTTTCGAAAATTAAAAAAATTTTAAAAATTTATATAATTTTGGAAATTTTATTAAATTTCATTTTGAAAATTTAATTTAAATTTGAAATCTCAAAACCGATTTTGCAATTCGGTTTATTTTTGGCGATTATTTAATTAAACTGGAACAAAAATTTTAAGTATCAGAGAACGCAAAATATCACAGCTCCTAACACTCCTTGTACAGAAGTACAAACCAAAACTGCACGTACGATTATTCCAGCAAAGAGCAAATGCAACATGTTAAGTATTTTCTGGCAACAAAGGGAGTTTTGTGTGATTTTAAAACTTCCCTATATTTACAGGTTTCCATGAAATATTCAGATACCGTTTCGATGTATGTAGCTCAAATCTTTGAGGAGAGACGGATCGCGAATGGTGAGCACATTGACGTAGATTCGATGTCCATTGATCGATCTAACAATAGACAGCTCGAGCTAGTGCACTAAAGATAATGTTGTAGTACACTCAAAACCATAATGACTAGAGGTCACGTGGTATTTCCGCGGGAAAAAACCTCCGCTGTAAGTAATATATTTTGAGCAATTCCTAATTTAGTAATCTGTTTCTTTTTACTTTCCTGTACTTTGCGCTATCTTTGATAATAACCAAATTATACACAAAAAACTAAAACTGAAAATGTTAGTTGTTTTAGTCTGTACTGAGAATTAAGCGAAAATTTGAATATGTCTCATAGTAGTACTTGAAATGCTGAATAATTCTTCTCATTTAACCGAATCTCGATCTCTTACCGTTTACGAGATCCCCATGCATGGACCCCTTATCTTGGTCACCCTGTAGGCGCCAGGAACCCAAATCAGTTGTTTAAAAAATCTGTCTTTAAGTGGGTTGAGTATGTATTTAATGCAAGTCGGTATTTGCGGCTCATATGTTCCAAATGAATAGGTCGAATTCGGTGCGCTTTGGAATGTGGGAGTCTATCAATTATTCACCGACAAAATAAACTTTTTAAAAAAATGCTAAACCGAAAAAGAAATTTAAACATGTTTTTTGCTAGCATTTTTTCCAAAAACGATTTTTTTCATGTGAAAAGGAAATATGATAGCAAACCTACAAGACAAATCCAACACCTTTTTTTGAAATTTTAGAGCTTTAAAATGGCGACAGCTAGGATTTCTTTGAATATTTGGACTTTAACGCTGTATTACTCACAAACCAGTTAGGAGATCTGGATAAAACTTTGTGTTCTAGTAGCTCTAGAGTTATTAAACGCATGAAAACTGTGAATTAAAAATTATTTCAAACTTGTGGATATTATCCAAACAAATGCTAAAAACAGGCATGTTTTTTTTTTAATTTTGTAGTCTCAGACAACTGGAGATGATCTACAATTTGGTTCGTGTTTCAGCCTGCTAATTTCTCTGTGACGTCTTCTATGAATTTTTGAAAATTTTGGTTTTAACGCCTGTTTATTCCCAAACGTAAGTATATCATGAGTATCTGTATATAAAATACTTAATTACTTTAACAATATTTTTTTTAACCTTATACGTATTTCGGCATGTTTACATGCCATTGTCAAAGGTTATATGAAAAAGTAAACAGTTAGTGTTGTTATAGCAATAGAACTTGGTGACTTGATCTCGGTAATCGTCTGCAGATGACTTGATTTCTTATTCCAAAATGTCCAATAGAGGAGAGTTTAAGAGATCAATTTGCTCATTCATTAGAGGTACAGTTTTTAACTGTTTGTGAATTTGAAAAGCTTCTAGTATATCTAACTTAACGTTTATCATCACAAAAGTGTAAACATTTTATAGTATTATTAGATGTCATTGAATGATTGTGTTCTAGTAAGTGTTTAGCGTAATTGAATTTATGTGGGTGTTTGTATTTGTAACAACGTACGTGTTCTTTCGACCTAATATCAAAATTTCTAATTGTCTGGCCTATATAAATCGAATTACAAATGCGAACAATTTAATTTGTAAATGCCTGATTTTAGCAAAGCGTCTGTTTTTGATTTTGCATAAAACAAAGTGTTTAAGATGTTTCTAGTTGTTTTACAGCTTACTTTATATTTATTTGTTTTGTTTATAATTTTAGCAATTTTAGCGTGGGTGGGTGGGTCTGTCGGTGGGTGGGTGGGTGGGTTCGTTACGCTCCATATCTCCGGAACGGCTGAACCGATTTTGATGTGGTTTGGAATGAGGAGGTATATCAAAAAAACACCGACAAAATAAGCTTTTAAAAAAAAACCGAAACCGGAAGCGGAAGTTAGACATGTTTTTTTGGTAGCAATTTTTTCAGAAATTGAATTTTGGAGATTCAAGAAGGCCTTAGGACAAATAAAACGATTTTTTACCCAACTCTCTAGCTTTAAAATGGCGGCCGCTACGAATTTTTGAACATTTCGACTTTAACGCCCATTTACTCAAAAACCAGTTATCTGATTGGAATCAACTACATCTTGTTTGGTAGCCCTTCAAGGGTACTATACCATGAAATATAATTAATTTTGAAAATATAAAAACGATCGCAATGACATCACTCCAAAGTTTTGGAATTTTTCAAAAAAATATTTCTCAAAAACTGCCCACACGTTTTTGTTTAAACTTTTTAAGCTGATAGAGCTGGGAATCGTCTACAATTTGTTTGTTTGCGCATTGCTATAATTTCAATGTGACGCCCTCTGTGAATTTTTGAAAATTGAAAATTGTTACCCTTTTATTTATTTAACGGGAGGTAATAAAATATTTCTGTTAAATCAATGTAGCTCATCATTGATAGCGAAATCCGAATATCATAATATTTTTTTGATACTTTAATATTTAGGGGGGCTACTGTTCCCCCTCCCACCCAAAATTTTCGCTACAAAATTTAAAAATTGATTTCTTCTTTTGTTTGCTCTAGGAGAATCTTTTTACAAAAAATCAAAAAATCCAATTTTTTGCCCGTTAATAATCTTTTTGTCCTTAGAAGAATTTCACATACTTTCTACAGCAGTTGTATTCTTGTACTAGTCGTTTAATGTTCAGTGTAGGCTAACTTTTGTATTTTAATAGATAGACTCGCAAATCCAAGAGCAAAGTTGTAGGGCAAATTCTTCTCGATTGTATTTAAGAAAAAAACTTGAGTTTCCAATTTTAATATGGCGGCCACGGTATAAAATAACTTTTTTTAAATGGAAACGTGGCAGTTTGGCTTTAAAATCAGAAAGGTTTTGAAATTCTAAATACAAATTAATAAGAGTAATTTCTTCCTAAAAATGATACTTCTCGAGTTATTAATATATTTTCAAATATCAATTTCCGCCCTTCCGTTGATTCAGTCCGAATATTTTACCCAACCTCATGCTTGCAGCGCAGCGGTCGGTCTTTCTTCAACCGCTTCAAGATGTTACAACTTATAAGAACTATTTACTTTAACTAGTCGTGTCTAGACAGGTGTATATCGAAAGTGTTGGAAAATATAAAACAATGTATTTAAATGTATAGGAAAGTCCAGGCGAAGTGTTTCGCTCATTTTTCTGATTTGTCACCAAAATATGGGATCGAAGCATATTTAATTGTATCGAATGAAGTTAGGGTATTCGGATACATTTTTTGAATGGCTAATTTATAATCTTTCTTTAATTAAGGTATCAATAAGTTTAGTATTGTAAATTATAAGTAAATATATCAGATCGGAATAAAATTTGATATTATAAATGCCCTAGAGGTGCACAATTTTACAATCTGCAAAAACTACTAAAACTGAACAAAATGTCAAAATGTTGAGGTTTTCAAATAAAGATTGCTCGAAAACTATCAAGACGATTTTTTTTAAATTTCTATAGGTTCATAGAACTATGTATGAGCTACAATTTGGTTCGTGTCCCAGTCTGCTAGCTTCCCTGTGTCGCTTTCTATAAATTTTTGAAACTTAATGCATCTTCATTTAAGAAACGGTAGTTGCTAAAATGTTAGTTTAAGCTAATTTTTTTTTTGTTCAACTTTATATAGGGGGGTTAATTTTTTCCTCTCCTATCAAATTTTTGGTAAACAAATTTGTCCTTCTGTTTTTGGTTTTCTTTAATCCCAAGGAATATTTCGACAAAAAAATCTAACACCGATTTTTTCCCACAGAAAACGTTGACACTTTGGGTTACCCATAGTACGACGTGCAGCTGATTGTGCCTTCAGCTATAATGTCCCCGGTGTTAGATATACGAAAGGTGGGTAGTTAAATCTTCGTTGTTTGTTGTAATAGTTTGCGACAAGAGATACACAATTTTATTATCAAATCAAATGCCATAAATTTGAATCTTGTTTCATAGTTTATGATACTAATAGGCGGAAGGTAACTAGTATTTATTTGTTTTCCAACATTTACATTCGAGGGAACGAATTTACCTGAGCGAGACTGTAAAAAACATTGTAAGCCATAATTTTGGATCTTATTGTTTGTAAAAGGTCAAATTTTCTCCCCACTACAACTTGTGACATACCAAGCCTATAACGGTGCCAAAAACATTAATACACGCACAATTAACAAACAAACGCCACCTGAGAAGACCTGATAGCGAAGGGGTTAAAGCCCACGAAGGTGTTAAACGCTGGTAATATGAAAATCCAAGTTTTGCAATTTAATTTAGAATAGGTGTTTTAGGGTCAAAATAACTTATAACTTAAGCGAACCTTTAAGAAAAAAATTTGTTTCTTTTATACTATTTCGATTGAATCTACGTGGATACGTACTTTTACGACGACTTACACAAGTTGTAAGACTATATTCTGCAAGTACCTTTCTTTTCCAAGCTGATATTCTTGACGCCAATTAGTGCGATCTAGTCACTATTGGCGCGTAAAACGTTGATACAAAAATACTGTTGAAAATATTATAAGTAACAATTTGTAAGGTATAGGAAAGTCCTGCCGAAGTGCTTCGCTCATTTTTTGAAATATATTCAAATGAATTATATGACAGAGTATTGCGGATTTAGATATTCGTCAATAGGGGCGCCAAAAGCGATTCTTTATCAAGGAAAAAAAAATTGTAGGTATATTGCAGGTTTAAATAAAACATATTTTAGAACACACAATACTGAAGAACTTGTTTTTCGACAGCTCTACCCATTCACAAGGTATTTGAGGTGACAGTCAGTAGTGACGCACCTTGTATATGAATTGAACAGTTTATGTGCATAATTTACTACTTACGCTAATATTTCTCGTAAGTCATAACAAATCTTAAGATTCCAATGTAACACATAACTACTACTAAACGCTTCTTGTTTTGGCAGTTTTCATCTGTGTTTACTAGTCATGAGCTTAATCGAATGATTTTTATAGTTGAATGATTGCCATTCGAATGAAGTTGATAATCGAATGAGCCATTCAAATGAAATCATTCGAATGTGTCATATGCGGTAAAAAGTAGTGAAAACGCTCGCTTGTCGAATCCTGCTATGAAGGAATTTTCGTTCACATAGTCTTTTCTCTGGTCACTCGGCAAAACAGCGTAAACCTTCAGCTTTGAGTGTAGATTTTATTCATTTACATCACATTTTAGTTCCGGCGTAACATTTCTATAAACCGTAAAAATAGATACATTTTTCTGTTTTATAAATCAATTATTTTTTTTAATAAGACCAGGGTCAGAAGCATCTGTTGTTTAAACTTATTTCACAAAATCTTCAGACAATAACTTTGCAACATGCAATTTGTGCAAAAAGAAATGAAGTATTTTAAAAATATAACCAATTTAAGACAGCATTTGCTCCGTTTGCTTCCCATTCAAATGCGAGAAAATGCGTATTATTCTAAATATTAATAAATTTCTTTATATTTTGATATTTTTTATTATTTTTACTTTTCAGAGCAATATTAAAATTTTCAAGTTTTCAAATTTTCAATTTCCTGCATTGAAATGACGACGAGAAACAATACAATGCTGTGTTTGCTATTCTTAATATCAATCAATAATATAAAATGTTCAACTCAAAACATTTTTATCTCGTTGTGATTGAGCGTCTAAGCTAAACACGCCGCCAAGGCGTCTTTCTGTAATCGCATAATTTCATTAGAGAATACCACGACTGGTGGCGCCATCGTATCATGTATTTTTATCGGGCATTTGCAGTAGGCTACTGTACGGAGTACCGCTTCAATGCCCGCTTCCGAAATGAACAAAACAGAAAATTTTAAAATCGTACAATCATTCGAATAGTTTTTTGTAATCGCTCGAGATATTTCGATAATTGAACAGTTCATGTCCAATCATTAGTGTTTAACAATGAATTACAGCAAACAATAACTAAAGGAAGGTAGCTTAATGTTTCAGAGCCATGAATCTCTTGACTCGCAAAAACGCCACAAGAAAAATCTCGCAGCGGAACTACGACAAAATATAACTTCAAAGTGGACAAAAGCTTAACCACAATTTAGTAGCGGACGATGAAATCCGCTTCCTGTTTTATGTTAGCCTGCAAAACCACAATATCCCACACTGCACTTTATAGTATTCTCGTCTTCATAATAAACATATTCAAAAGCTCGCTATAAAACGAACTGTAACATTGTTAATAATTGAAGCCGACGTACATTGCATGTGCATATTTAACGAACATGAGAACACAATAACCAAGCAAATGGGCACAGCCTGCAGCAGATTCCATAACATTGAGCCCCCTGGGGTGCAATGCCGCGTCATATATTTCACTCTGTATTATCACAGTTATTAACAAGGGGATTACGTGAAAGGCTGAAAGCAGTGCTCAGGAAATTCACCATTTGTACATAAAACAACATCCCAATGTAAATATATTTCCAAAATTCATTTATCACATTTGCAACAACAAAAAATCACATTAGCACAAATGTAACTGAATATGATCACATGATTATTAAAGTTACGGAACGCATTTCCACACTTAAGGGCGAAATTGTGGAAGCTGTGTCAGTCATAAACAAACGGTGGAAAGAAGTGAGTACAAACGGAAAAATGCGCCACGCGCGATAAAACAAAGTTTATCAACCTCTCGCTGCAGGAACAGCACATAAATTAGCCAGCAGTTGCAGAAAATTGAGTTTTAAAAGTCTTTGTAGATGAGGCGGCACAAAATTTCTGTAATTATTCAATGTATCTGCCGTATCATCTTTCACAACGGTCGTAAAAAGGGAAATGTGTTTTATTCGAATTAAATGCACGGTATAAAACCCACGTTTAATTTTCTACCGTATAAGGGTAAACTGAACAACCTGTTAAATTTATGTCAAATGTAGGCACCAATTATGCAACACGGAGTTTACATGAAAAATTCTTTGGTCGAGTTAAAAGCATTAAGAGCTACTCCAATATAGTCATCAAATAAATTTAAGCTAAAAAGCGTAATTTTCAATTGCATGGTGCTAAAAAATACAAAATTTGAACGAGAAAAACTGTGTCTGGCTTTAACCCCGGATGCTTGATTTCAGGGGGGATGATCCCAATTCGATTCCTGGGTCACATCATTATAGGCGGTAGGAACCAAATCCGCAATTCCCTAGAGCTACAAGCACCATCCGTGCCGGATTTACATTTTACGTGGCCCTAGACTATACCCTAGTATGAGGCCCTGCGTTTGAAAAGTAACTTACGTATAGTGTGTGCATTGGGATAGCTGCGGGGGGGGGGGATTAAGAGGTCAAGTCTTATCTTAATAGTTTAGGGAAAAATGCAGATTGCCCAAGGAAAAATAAATGCAGCTCAAATCCTGGAGCTATATCGTCGATATAGGCCAAGTGACACATTTTAGATTTTCTAATATCTGATTTAAAAAAAAGATGTTTTTTTACAACTGTAGACAAAAACCCAACTAAAACTGTTAGATTTGACTTGTTTTAAATTGCAGCATAATCCGCCCACCACCATCACCATAACCATAACCCCCACCACCAATTCCGATAGACGACTTCAGTAGTTATAAAAAAAACGTTAAAATAAAAGAATTGTTAAGCGCAGACAACCAGAAGTATTTAAATTTTTTTAACTAAAAATATCAATTTAAATTAAAATAACGATTAAAATAAAAACACAATTCCTTTGTAAATCAAATAAATCTATAATGAGTATCTGTATATAAAATACTTAATTACTTTAACAATATCTATTTATTTTAACCTTATACGTATTTCGGCATGTTTACCCAAGTAGCACAAAATATTGCTATTATATGAATCAAATATCATTATAATATTTGTGAACTTTAAATATTATTATAATATAACATATATTAAACTAATATTTAAACTTGCTGTATAGCAAATATTTGTTAGTAATATTAAGTCATCGTTAATAGAATATTTTTCCACAATATTATCAACCAAAGTTGTAGAAAATATTATCTAAATATTACGCGCTGCTGTATGACAAATATTAGTTTCAAATGTCAGAGAAATATTACTTACATCTTTTTTCAAAATATTACTACGATAAGGTAAACCAAATATTGTTTAAATATTAATAACCAATATGAAATTAATATTAAAAGGCAATATTTAAGCAATATCACACAGACGTTTTTGGATAATATTACGGTGTTGAGATTTACAAAATGTTATTTAAATATTACTACATAATATTTAACCAACATTTGCAGGTAATATTGAAAAAACATATCGTTTACATTTTCAGATAATATTTGGCTGTTGATATTTACAAAATATTATTTATATATTATTACATAATATTTAACCAATATTTGCAGGTAATATTGAAAAAACATAACTTTGACATTTTTAGATAATATTTAACTAATATTTGCAGGTAATATTGAAAAAACATAACTTTGACATGATAGACAATATTATTCAGTTTAGATTTGCAAAATGTTATTTAAATATTGTTGCATGATATTTAACCGATATTTGCAGATAATATTGAAAAAACATAATTTTGACATTTTCAGATAATATTCGCTGTCAAGATTTACAAAATGTTATTTAAATATTATTACACAATAATTGACCAATGTTTACAAGTAATATTGAAAAAACATAACTTTTACATGTTCAGATAATATTACTCAGTTCAGATTTCCAAAATGTTATTTAGATATTGTTGCATAATATTTAACCGATATTTGCAGATAATATTGACAAAACATAACTTTGACATTTTCAGATAATATTACGCTGTTGAGATTTACAAAATGTTTTTTAAATATTAATACATAAAATTTAACCAATATTTGCAGGTAACATTTTAATTTTTGGAATGAGGGTAAATATCCTCATTCCAAAAATTAAAATGATGAATTAAAAGACAAAAGGGTCAGTTCCTCATTTTAATCTATAATTTCTTGCATCCTGCTTTCGTGCAGTGTATGTACTTGGCCAGTACACCAAGGATGGTTTACCTATGGGAAGTCCAATTTCACCTCTTTTAGCTAACATATTTAAAAAAATCTAGAAGATCAAATATTCGAATCAAATCAATCTGAGAAAGTTATATTTTGGTTTTGTTATGTTGATGACATTTTAGCATGTTTTAATAGTTCATTTGATTTAATTAATGAATTTTTAATTTTTATTAACAGCTTGCACCCAAACATAAAATTTACACTAGAAACTGAACCAAATAAGTGCATTAACTTTTTAGATTTAAACATAAAAATTAATTCAACCAATAAATTTGAGTACTCACCTTATAGAAAACCTACACAAACAGACATTACAATACCACACGATTCTTCTCACCATAAAACACATAAATTAGCAGCATACAGGTCCCTGATACATAGCGCTTTGACGGTCCCTTTAGATGAAATTAATTATAATAGAGAAATTTCAATTATTAAACAAATTGCATACAGTAATGGTTATAATACTAAACTTATTGATACTTTAATTAAAGAAAAAGATTATAAATTAGCCATTCAAAAAATTTATCCGAATACCCTAACTTCGTTCGATACAATTTAATATGCTTCGATCCCATATTTTGGTGACAAATCAGAAAAAATTGCTAAAATTATAAACAAAACAAATAAATATACAGTAAGCTTTAAAACAACTAGGAACATCTTAAACACTTTGTTTAATGCAAAATCAAAAACAGACGATTTGCTAAAATCAGGCATTTACAAATTAAATTGTTCGCATTGTAATTCGGTTTATATAGGCCAGACAATTACAAATTTTCATATTAGGTATAAAGAACACGTACGTCGTTACAAATACAAACACCCACATAAATCCAATTACGCTAAACACTTACTAGAACAAAATCATTCAATGACATCTAATAACATCATAAAATGTTTACACTTTTGTGATGATAAACGTAAATTAGATATACTAGAAGCTTTTAAAATTCACAAACATTTTAAAACTGCACCGTTAACGAATGAGCAAATTGATCTCTTAAATTCTCCTCTACTGGACGTTTTGGAATGAGAAATCAAGTCATCTGCAGACGATTACCAAGATAAGTAACAAAGTTCTATTGCTATAACAACACTAACTGTTTACTTTTTAACATAACCTTTGATAATGGCATGTAAACATGCCGAAATACGTATAAGGTTAAAATAAATAAATATTGTTAAAGTAATTAAGTATTTTATATACAGATACTCATTAAATATGGACTTTAACGAAGTAAAGCTGGAATTGATAAATAAAATAAATCTATTTTTTTTAATAAAAATCACGACTTTTTTGCACTTTGGTAGAAAATGAGTAGCCTTTTTGCATACATTTTTTCCGCTTCCAAACCTGATTTTAATACCAATCAATAATCAGTAAGGTGAAATACTTCAAAAAGTAAGTCCAGTAAAAAACAATAATAAAAGATATTTGGTTTCCATACTAAAAGTTGTAATTGAAAAAAAAAAAATAAAAAAAGCAAGGACCTATTTAAAATTACTACTTATCATAGTTTCTTAGGTACATTTTACGTACTGTGCCGACAGTGGCTATAAGATTGGACCTCTCCTTACACTGTACTGGAAGTGTAGTACCTCCGTAGTAGTCAAGTTAAAAGAATATACTACATGATAATAAAATATGTATTGTAAATACTATAGAGAGTTTCTACGTAAAAATAATAGTATGAACTTTTCGAGAATCTTTCATTTGTTACAATTATTGCTGGTTATAAACAGAGACAGTTTCACATCAACAGTAGCTTGTTTTCTGTAATTCAGTCATGCGCCGTTAGACATTAAGTGTGCTTCGGTTTTTGGAATATATTGCAATGATATGCTTGGTCTTGCAACTACTAGAAAACAATCCCTAAACTGTCTGCAATTCACGCAATTAAATTTAAACTTGCTATGAGACTCTTTTAACTTTCTCAGGGTCGTTATTTAGCTTGTAGAATAAGTTGTTTAAATTAATTTTAAATAGAAATAAACACACACAACGATATCAACTTCACAAAATAAGGTTTTATTTAATAAAGGAATTTCTAAATGTGGTTTCCGAAAAATCAAAACGAGTTTTACTAACTACTATAGTTTTTATTTGGTTAAATAGAACACTTAACTTAGCTTCCGTACAATTACTGTTATGGTCCTTGACTTGATGACTATTGTATGATATACTCCTCTTCTGATTAGATTATTTCAAGGAAAACACACCAATCGGCTCCAAATAACAATTACCATTTATTTATTCAAAATTGTTAATGTAATTTTGCAGTTTCTTCTTCTGTAGCCTCAAACACGTATTCGATTTCTTCACTGTCTTACTTTTGAATACTTTCAATATGATTCAAATTAATTTTATCCGCTTTGTTATAGATTTCATCTAACTAGTAAACACTATTTTCATTCAATGAGACTGGTTTTCTTCAGGAGTTTTAAAAATCCTGCCCCCTTGTTTACCAGACGACTCGTAACTAACTAAACAAATTTCTTTTTTTTTTATATATCTTTTTTCTTCCTCCTTTGATTTTCATTTTTAACACAAACAAATAAATCTCATGTTCATCAGTATCCTTTTGAATATGTTTGTCATTTTGACACTGACATCCAAACTGACATTTATCGACGCACAAATCAAGTAACTCTAAAACTTTTTTATAAACTAAACCTTTTTAACAATTCTGAATTAAATTATAATTACAAATAACATAAATAGTCTTCGTATCAATCTGTTGTGTTTTTCTTTTCTTTCAGTACCATACGAAAAATAACAATTATTAGAATTTATAACAGGAATTCTAGCAAAAATACGCGACCCTGAGTTTATAAGTCAGAACATTAAAATCTTACAAGTCTTCATAAATCTCCAAATGTAAATTGAACCGCAACAAACAATCCAAAAATTGCTTTCCAGCAACCACAATACCCCAGTCAAATCAAACACCTCTAAATATCATAGCAATATTTTACAAGCTTTACCGAGATATGTAAAATAATTCGGCAATTTTGCATCTATAGTTAAAAACTTAAATTTTCTGAGAAAAAAAATCATTTTGTATTTTTGGAAAAAATTCCTTGAGATTAAAGAAAACTAGAGACTAAAGAGAGTGAAAATAAAAATTACCCCCAAACATTGCTGTACCTAAAACTTAAACGTGAATTATTCTCACTCATGTGTAATTCAGCTTAAACAGAAATATCTTTTCGTATTCCACTTATCAAACAAAGAGGAATAAATTTTCTAGTTTCGAAAATTCATACCAAGCGTCACAGAAAAATACGAGGTTTGAAATGTTAACCAAATTGTAGGTCATTCCCAGCTGTACGAGACTCCAAAATTAAAAAAAATAATCGAATCAGCAGTTTCGCAGTTGTCACACTGTGAAAAGTTCTCATAAATTATGAACATTATGTTCCTTAGAGCTACTATAATAATTAAAGGTTATGCCGATATGGCCACTTGTTTTTCAGTAATAAGACGTTAAAGTCAATATTTTCAAAAAATCGTACAAGCCTTCAATTTGAAACAAGTAAGTTGTCGTAAAAAGCGTTGATTTGTCCTACGGTCTTTAGCTTCCGTTTCTAGATTTGAAAGATTTAGTTATCGAATATGTCTAACTTCCGCTTCCGGTTTCGTATTTTGCCGATAAATTTTGGATATATCCCAAAGCGCATCGAAATCAGTCCCTTCATTTGGGAGCTATGGGGCGCACAGCAGAGTGGCATTTTTTGAAACCACTTTTTTGAGAAAATTTAATCAATACCTATAATACTGAAAGCATACGAAAATAAAAAATAAAAGTGCGAAAAGGTTAGTGAAGTTTAAATTTGCCTAAACGGTTACAATTAACTCTAGTGATGGATTTTCTGAAGACTATCAATTATAATTTAGTTGTGTTCATTGCAATTCTTTCGAACCATATTCTGCTCGTTGATCACGCACGCTCAGGTTTCCTCGGGTTCTGTTTAAATATTATTGTTAAATAATCAATCTGGAGCATAATGTACCTGTGTATTTTCGTTGTCACCGATTTATTTTTGTTGACTGCTGCTGATTTCCGTTCTATTACCCTGATTTTCGAGTGATTGCCGTGATTGCCAATGGCGCTAGTGAGACACCCTTCGAAAAAATACTTCGCTGCATGATCGCATTTGCTCCAAATCTTACACGGCGATTAAGATATCTTCCTCTATAGCTATACTGCATATAGCTCAATGGTTAGGCATAAATGTTTGAGATACATTGAAAACACAGATACAAAATAATACAGATAAATATATCTTCATCAAATTTCAACATACAATTATGACACAAAAAATCCTAAACTGGCAAAACTCAATATCTTAACTTCTCTTTAACAAATTTATGTACAGGGTGGGCAACTAAGAATGGGCGCCGGCCATATCTCAGAAACCAATCATCGCACAAGTTTAGGAAAAAAAATATCTTAAGTAAAGTGACCCTGAAAAATTGCTGGAAAATATTTTCAAGTACCTAAAATGGCCGCTAGGAGGCGTAACAGCCATGACCAAATAGAAAATTAGGTTTTTCTCCGTATTTTGCTCAATTAAGTGGTATTGAAAATATATGCATCGTAATCCAAGGACAATTTCGAATCTTATTAGTTTTACAATTTTTGTTCTATCTTTAAAATAAAGTAGTGGGGAGATGCCAAAATATATTTTTTTTAAATGTCGTTTACTCCGATTAGCCTCAATGGAATTTAACAAACTTGGTCTCGTTACAAAGGGCGTTTCTTAGTCTATCGAGTGCGCTTTACGCTGTTTTCATTTGATTATTACCGTCGCCGCTAAAGGGCGTTATCTGACATGTCAACAAATATTTCGCTTTTTCTAAAGAAATTTAAATGGAATGGTATGTTTATGTTTACACAGTAAAATAGAGAATTAAAAGCTTAAGATGTCAGTGAAAACCGCAAGTAGATAACTTTTTTCTAACAATAGATATTAGCAAACAAAGTTGAAATTATGAATTATTCTCAGATCTTGGCGAAGGAATTTGCAAAGTAGCTGTTAAAAACAAGTAAGCTGTGAAAATGACACACTGAAGAAACAACATATGTTAATATGTTACATAATATAAAAATTAGTAATTAATAACAGCAACAACAAATCTAACGGTAATTACAATAAACAATGTAACAAATCAAACCTTCAAAAAAGTAAACGCAAAAAACACATTACAACACATTAAAAAATTTAGAATGCAATTAGTGGCGCCGTAGATATTCAAAATGTCTTCCATCATTTTCGATGCAAGAATTCATTCTATGACGAGTGGATTGAACGGAAGTTTCTACTTCTGCCATCGAAATACTTTGAATGGCATTTCTTATTCTTTCGATCATGTCGTCTCTTGTAGTGGGTCTGGTGGCAAAAACCAGATGTTTTATTCGCCCCCACAAATAAAAATCTAGGCAAGTCAGGTCTGGGGACCTGGCCGGCCAATGAAATAGACTTCCACGTCCTATCCACCTGTCAGGATATGTTTGGTCTAAAAAATCCCAAACGTTCAAAGAAAAATGCGCCGGGCACCCATCATGTTGGAAAAACATATCACGACGAATTGCTAGAGCTACGTCTTATAGAAGAAGTGGCAATTCGTTTCTTAAAACATTTAGATAACGTTCTCCATTAAGAGTTTCATTGAAACCCATAGACTCTGGCAACAACAGTTGCATTTCTCATGCATTCGAAGTAAATCGCTAACATGTCAAATGCTTCTTCATTTCTAAGAATCGTTATAATTTTAAGAATTAATTCCAAAATGAAAACACAAATTCAATTAGAAAAGTAAATACTACACAAAATAGCAACAATGACAAGTTGATATTTTTGGCACATTATGTTGTTTCTTCATTGTGTCATTTTCACAGCTTACTTGTGTTCAACAGCTACTTTGCAAATTCCGTCGCCAAGATCTGAAAATAATTCATAATTTCAACTTTGTTTGCTAATATCTACTATTAGACAAAAGTTATCTAGTTGCGGTTTTCACTGACATCTTAAGCTTTTAATTCTCTATTTTACTGTGTAAAAATAAACAAACCATTCCATTTAAATTTCTTTAGAAAAAGCGCGATATTTGTTGACATGTCAGATAACGCCCTCTAGCGGCGACTGTAATAATCAAATGAAAACAGCGTAAAGCGCACTCGATAGACTAAGAAACGCCCTTTGTAACGAAACCAAGTTTGTTAAATTCCATTAAGGCTAATCGGAGTAAACGACATTAAAAAAATATATATTTTGGCATCCCCCCACCACTTTATTTTTAAAGATAGAACAAAAATTGTAAAACTAATAAGATTCGAAATTGTCCCTGCATTACGATGCATATATTTTCAATACCACTTAATTGAGCAAAATACGGAGAAAAAACTAATTTTCTATTTGGTCATGGCTGTTACGCCCCCTAGCGGCCATTTTAGAAACTCGAAAATATTTTCCAGCAATTTTTCAGGGTCACTTTACTTAAGATATTTTTTTTCCTAAACTTGTGCGATGATTGGTTTCTGAGATATGGCCGGCGCCCATTCTTAGTTGCCCACCCTGTACATAGGTGAATCAGGATAAATCAACCGACTATACTTAGTTCCGCCCGCATTTATCCAATTAACTGTTAGGCCCTCTTGCCATCTTAAAACTCTTGAACAATTTATACCCTACAGAAGACATGAAAGAATGTGAATGTTGGTATTTTTAATTAAGTTCTACTGATATTAAAAAAATGTTTGCAACCCAACAATTGTCTACGATAAAACGAATCCAGAACTGTCTAAAGAGAGATATGTTTACAGGGTAGGGTTGCACTTCGAGCAAATCTAATTATCTACAAAGTTATGATCTTATCTTGCACCGCTCAAGAACAGTGAGAATTGTACTTAATTTTTTTAGCTTAAAACCAGCATTTTCCTAATTATATTTATTTGAGGTGGATGAAATTTTAATTTTCCAAAATAAAACTTAAGGTTTGTAGACGACTCATTAGCTAATGTTATATCGTGACTTTGCAAAAGCCAGAATTCCTGATTATTGTCGGTATTCAACAGGAAACTCGCAGCTTTCTAGGTTAACGCACTATTGTTATGTAATTAAATTTCACTTAATTCAGTTTTTACTATTATTCCAACTGCCTATATCGGATTGGCTTCAGTTTTCAGTTTTAATTTTCGCAGCGTAACAACTAAATCTAAACGAAATTAGGGTGTAATCTTGGAGGATCATCACAATTTTGGACCGGAAGCGATAATTACAATATAAATTTACTGATCCGATTTGGTAGGGCCCAGACCGAAATGCAATTTAACGCTTTTTTTTCATTTGTAATAAGTAATAAGGCTCAGTGGAGCGTAACATTAAAAAAAATCGTCATGAATGGAAACTCCGTAAACTGCCTTCGAGGAGATGCCGGATTAATCGCAAAAACGAAGCCAAGAAATAGACGCTAAAGGGAAAGAAAATTAAACGATGGCAAGTTAAAGAATTAACAGCCTTAGCGACCTAATAAAAGTCGGCAAACTGAAACTACAGAGTTTTCTAAAGTAAGATTTTACTGCAGAGCAGTAAAAATAAATTGTTGCGAAGTGTCTTCCTGAATGGATCAAAGTTTTGGGTCTTTTTTAATTAATGCTTGAGTACAAGTTTTGCGCTTGTACAAAAATGCCAACTGTAGTGTGACTTTCTAACTAACGGAAAATTATTCACAATTCTACTGTTTCGCTGTGATTTGCCAAAACGTCTGAACATTAAACGCAACTTATGCAGGGTGGAAATCAAAACGTTGGTACTACAGGTCTAGTTAAAAACTTCACCAAAGAGAGTGTAGAAAAAAAGTTTCTTGCCACATTATTTTTTGCATTTCTTGCCACAATATACCGCTTCAATATTTTTTCTATTCTTATAAGGGTAAGCTTGTTGTCAGAAAATGCTTTTGATAGAAGAATACATTTTTGTGAAACATTGGTAGATGCGTGTAATTATCGATCCACAGTTTATAAACTCTGTTATTAACTCTGGCGACTCAAAGCTCTCCTTAAATGGATTAGCAGATCGACAGAATTCCCCTTATTAGTCAGATAATAATCCATAGTGAATCGAAGAACTTAAGAGCGGAAATACTTGATCCTTTCTTCTTGCTCACCCAGCGCTAAAACTTTATCTTTGGCTGCTCGAGAACATCCCCCTCGCCCAACGCTTGTAACGAAGTATCCTGTAACAACAATGTTTTAATAATTCGAAAGGATTTATATTGTTGTAATTCCAAGCGAAGTGCTCGCAGAAGAAGTCGTGTGGGGGAAACGGAACTCCCACAATAACTCCTTCCAAAGCATCCCTACCACCTTCAGTGGGTATAAAACCGGTGCACCAGCTCAAAATTAAACTAGCGTCTAGCCCCTTGTTATTCCTGCCGATCATGAATTGCGCAATATCATGTAATGTTAAAGCCGATTTTTTCATTGCTAATAAATTGCATTCAATAGAAAACAACAAATCTTTTTTTTTTTTAATTTATTACCAGACTTGCGTGTTAGTATGCCGTCAATCAGTGAGTGAATGCAAAATTGTCTTCGTATTTTTTCTTTAAAAATATAACAGCTCTTAACAAATAACCTCGCGTTAACAGCAAAACGCAAGAACAGTGTTTAAAAAAAACTATAAAATAAAAAAAAAATTTGGTTCCAACCGAGATTCGACCCCGCAACTACTTTATGCAGTAAAAAATCAGCACGACCGAACACACCCGCATATCCACCTGTGCCACTACGGTGCGCAAGTCATGTGAGGTATGATCAGCAGGAATAACAAGGGACTAGACGCTAGTAAAATTAAGAGAATTCATTCCTGTCCTTCTAAGAATTCAAACCTGACCTTTCTTGGAAACAAGAATCCAGTTTAACTTTCATTTAAAACAAACCGAATTGCTTTCCTGTTAAATTTATCCGACTTAGTAAATTTCATTTTACTCCGAACAGTTCAACTGTTAGAAAATTTTTGATTCAAGTCAAGACTGGACATAGAATTCAAAACCAGACTGGAATTTAATTTGAACTTAAAACTTGCTTTTGGTTTAAATTAAATTATTTAGAACCAGTAAACTAATATTAAAGGGGAATTACACAAGTAACGCCCTCTATGATGTGCGGCGAGGAAAAGTTGCAAAGCAACAAACCGGCAAAGTTGCCATCGGAACCTGCTAAGCAGGTATCTGCGATCGCACCGGCCTCTAACCACAAAACACAGAAACGGCCGTGTGGCAAGATATAGGAAAGAAGAGATTTGGTTTCAATTATGGCTAGAA
Source organism: Ctenicera cuprea (assembly GCA_958336395.1). NCBI lineage: Eukaryota > Metazoa > Arthropoda > Insecta > Coleoptera > Elateridae > Ctenicera > Ctenicera cuprea. The sequence goes on from OY284488.1 coordinate 11,549,487, forward strand.
TAGACCACTACATGTTTCGTTCTTATTTGAACTCATCAGGTGGACATCATTCTAACAATAATTGAAACCAAAAGCAAACAAGCAGATATATGCCAGAAAGTATAAGATTAAACTAATGTTTAATTTTTATTGTGAGAAGATCTTGCATGAAAATTAAATGTTTATGTAAATTATTTCTTCTATTGAAGTTAGACGAAATAAAAGTCGCTGGAAAAATTATGAATTTAATTTCAAAGCTGAGGTATTTTACAAGAATTAAAAACATTAATCCATAATTACCCAGTTATGTTTATTAATTTGAAACTTTCCAGGAATTGTATTAGTAACCTGAAACCTGTAAATAATTTCCCGTAGATTCAATTCCTTTAATTTATTTATTTAAATCCTGTACCGATTATTTAAATAAATCCAGAAAAACTTAGCTTGTTGAATTCACAAATTATACGTTTATTTCCAGTTTTAACCATAACCAGGGGGTGTGTGAACTTTGGAGCACAACACAACACACTAATTAATTTGATTTCAGACTTTGTGAATACGATCGAGTGAATGTAGAGCGTGCAAAAGACATTAATTGTTTAAACAGAAACACGTGAACGCCATTTTGGTCGGGATTCAGCATCGACCTGCATATCGACCTGCGTGCCCTGATAACCAGTGATTGTGCGCAAACAGGCATATCTATCAGCTGAGAATCCGGCGCAAAACCCGTTCAATGAAGCAAAATCGAGCAACCACAGACGACTCGTCCCAGAGGACAACTTATTTATTTCGCAACATTTTGATTGTGTTTAATTTTATTATACATAAAATTATTAATTTTACATTTTTCTAATACAAGTAATACAAAGTAATTTATTTTTGCATTGTAAATAGGATTGAATAAACATTATAAATAATTTGATTTACAGTTCGATCTTATTATTTCTCCGAACTCTGGCTCTAAGCTACCTGGGAAGAGCTGGAGTTTTACACGCTTCAAGTTTAAACTTGACTGCTCGTGAGTAAACCCTCGCCTAGCGCTTGAAATTTATATTTACCTTCTCATGCGTAATCCCCTTACGCTGAGCGTAGGGTTTCTCCTCGGCTTCTAGAGGGCATTCTCTTCGTCCAGCGCTTACGATTCATTCTTGGATACGCTTGAGCATTCCCCTCGCTAAGTGCTTCAAGTTTAGCCTTAGCTGCTCATGGTATTCCTCTTCTACAACGCTCAAAGTTTATTCAACTTGGCTGCTCCTGTGCAATCCTGTTGCACAAAACGTGACGTTTTGCCTTCGCTGCTAATCATCGGCAATGTCCTTGTCCCTTAAGGTTTATCTTCGGCTGCTAGTGGGCACTTGCATCGCTGAGCGCGTGAGATATATCCTTGGCTGCTCGTGGTAATTCGCTTCGCTCAACGCTAGTTTTATTCGGTCGTGGACATTGCCATTGCCCAGAGCTTGGGGTTTACACTTGGCTGTTCGAGGACATCACCCTCGCCCAGCGCTTGAAGTTTATACTTGGCTGCTCGTGTGGGAATTCCCCTCACCTAGCGCTTGAGGTTTTTAACGTGCTAAAACCGTTTGGACGCGGGGACGTTTGGATGCAGAGACGTTTGATGGCGGGAAGAGATTCTGTTAATATACAGGGTCTACTTTTAAAACAACTTACTGTATTTTGTACAGCCCCTTCCTCTTTCTTTAATAAAATTCATGTTTTGAATTTTGTGGAATAATTAAATATTTAAATTAGAATTAATCGGTTTCTACTTCGTATATACATCGTGTTTGTACATCGCTTTACAGTCTATAACCATGTTATTAGTAAAGATATCGAAATAAACTTTTTTTTGTCTTAAATGGGAGAATGTATAGCACAAAATGCCGTATGCCAATATTAAACAACGCCTATTGTTTTTGCACAACGACATATAACTTTTTCTTTTAAATGGAACACCCTATATATTTTTAAATATTTGGAATCAGCGCTAAAAATTCTTTTTTTTAAATAAAAAAAATACATTTTGTTAAAGTAGGCCATGATTTATGTAAAATCACTAACAAATGCTCAAGGATGGTAAAACAAATGCCACTTGCCTTTAAAAGTGCACCATAGCCGAATTACCACACCGAACTTCATTAAAACAACTGAAAACGTAATTTCTTTAATAGAACCATAGAAGTTTCATGAGATAGTTGAAATCTACAATAAAACAGCTTTACAATGATATGCCATACTTCCCTTATTGGTGAAAATTAGCCATTAAAAAACAAAAACGTTATAATGATTTAATTACTGAAACGAGTAAAGAAACAATTGCTATGGTGCACTTTTAAAAGCAATGGCATTTGTTTTACCTTCCTTGAGCATTTGTTAGTGATTTTACATAAGTCATGGCCTACTTTAACAAAATGTATTTTTTTAATTTAAAAAAATATGCACTGTAAAATTTCGATTTAAGTGTACCACCATAAAGAGTTTTTAGGGCTGCTTTCAAATAGCTATAAATGTATAGTGTTGCATTTAAAAAACAAAAGTTATATGCCGTTGTGTAAAAACAGTAGACGTTGTTTAATATTGGCATACGGCATTTTGTGCTATACATTCTCCCATGTAAAACAAAAAAAGTTTATTTCGATATCTTCATTAATAACAAAGTTACAGGCTGTAAAGCGGCGATTTACAAACACCCTGTATAATGTATTATGTATTTCTTTATTTGACAATGCTTTAAAATGACAAATTTTATCCAAATATAAAAAACAGAAGAAGAATGTGCTCATAAACATAATCATTGTTCCTGGCCCTGTGTCCAAACTTTCTCGCGTTCAAACGTCCCGCGTTCAGACGCCCGCGCCCTGCGTACAAACGACCGTGTGTGTCCAAAAAGTCGCGTTCAAGCGACTCCGTACAAACGCCCCATTACTAGTTCGCCCAGCGCTTGATATTTATCGGCTGTGAACATTCCTGTTACTCTGTGCTTGTGGTTCGCTGCCCATGGGCCCTCGTACAAAGTTTAAGGTTTATTCTTAGCTGCTCGTGAGCATTCGCTTCACCCAGCTCTTGAAGTTTATCCTTGGCTACTTGTGGGCATTACCAACCCTGAAACCCGTCCTTGGCAAAACCTAATAACTATCACTACCTAGCAGCATCGTCAAAAGTATAGATTGATGTTTAAATACCAACGTTGATGAAATGAGAGCTAACTACTATTATTAAATTGGCAAAATGTGGCAAGTAATTAAGTAAGAAACTTGTGTTGTAACCTTATTTTGGAAAGTTTTAGGCCTGCAGCACCAGTCCTTCTCATGGCGCTGTATAACTGCATTGTAAGTCTTTAACGGCGCTTCTTCTCATTACAAAAAAACTATTATTATGTGATTTTAAGTGCAGTATTTTTTATTTTGCAAATTGTCGGTTTCGGGACGTGCACTTCGGCGGCAGAATCTATTGGAAACTTAATTTAAGTGCTAAAGAGCAGAAGAAACCGCGGGTCGATGAAAAACAAAGAGGACCGTGATGGCGAGACCGGCGGCGTCTGAAGTGGAATAAGCGCTTTCGTATCATGTTACGATGGGTAATTAGATTCGGCGAATCGTAAGGGCCGTGAGGTGACGTATTTATTTAATATCCGTCGTTCTGTTCGACGATATCAAAGCTTTAACTCTATTAAGGGTAATTTTGAGAGGAGGAACCGTAACAGAAACAAAGTGATAGCATCGATAATGATATTATTTATCAATTCCAGCTTTACTTCGTTAAAGTCCATATTTAATGAGTATCTGTATATAAAATACTTAATCACTTTAACAATATCTATTTATTTTAACCTTATACGTATTTCGGCATGTTTACATGCTATTGTCAAAGGTTATATTAGAAAGTGAACAGTTAGTGTTGTTATAGCAATAGAACTTTGTTACTTATCTTGGTAATCGTCTGCAGATGACTTGATTTCTTATTTCAAAATGTCCAGTAGAGGAGAATTTAAGAGATCAATTTGCTCATTCTTTAACGGTACAGTTTTTAAAATGTTTGTGAATTTCAAAAGCTTCTGGTATATCTAATTTACGTTTATCATCACAAAAGTGTAAACATTTTATAGTATTATTAGATGTCATTGAATGATTGTGTTCTAGTAAGTGTTTAGCGTAATTGGATTTATGTGGGTGTTTGTATTTGTAACAACGTGCGTGTTCTTAATACCTAATATGAAAATTTGTAATTGTCTGGCCTATATAAACCGAATTACAATGCGAACAATTTAGTTTGTAAATGGTTTAAGCAAATCGTCTGTTTTTGATTTCGCATTAAACAAAGTGTTTAAGATGTTCCTAGTTGTTTTAAAGCTTACTTTATATTTATTTGTTTTGTTTATAATTTTAGCATTTTTTTCTGATTTGTCACCAAAATATGGGATCGAAGCATATTTAATTGTATCGAACGAAGTTAGGGTATTCGGATAAATTCTTTGAATGGCTAATTTATAATCTTTTTCTTTAATTCATGTATCAACAAGTTTAGTATTATAACCATTACTGTATGCAATTTGTTTAATAATTGAAATTTCTCTATTATAATTAATTTCATCTAAAGGGACCGTCAAAGCACTATGTATCAGGGACCTGTATGCTGCTAATTTATGTGTTGGTATTGTAATGTCTGTTTGTGTAGGTTTTCTATAAACTGAGTACTCAAATTTATTAGTTGAATTAATTTTTATGTTTAAATCTAAAAAGTTAATGGACTTTAACAGATTATCAAAAAAGACAAATAATAAATCCAAATCCACAACCACCAATACGGTTTATTAAAAATACACAAACCCAACATGCCCATTAGACCAGTAGTATCATACATAAATGCACCCAACCATATGCTAGCAAAAATACTAAATAATATAGTTACCACTTTTCATTATAAACCAAAATATTCAGTTAAAAATTCTTCCGAATTAATCACAAAGTTGTCTAACTTACATTTCCCACCACAAAGCAAGCTAGTTAGTTTTGATGTTACTAATATGTTTTCCCAAATACCTCCTCAAGAGTGTATTCCTTTGTTAAATAATATTCTTATTAACAAAAATGTTGAGTTAACAAAACGGACTGAGTTGATTCAATTATTTGAACTTTGCACCAATCAAAATTATTTTACTTTTAATAATAAAATTTATTTTCAAAATAGATGGTTTACCCATGGGAAGTCCAATTTCACCTCTTTTAGCTAACATATTTATGGAAAATCTAGAAGATCAAATATTCGAATCAAATCAATCTGAGAAAGTTATATTTTGGTTTCGTTATGTTGATGACATTTTAGCATGTTTTAATAGTTCATTTGATTTAATTAATGAATTTTTAATTTTTATTAACAGCTTGCACCCAAACATAAAATTTACACTAGAAACTGAACAAAATAAGTCCATTAACTTTTTAGATTTAAACATAAAAATTAATTCAACTAATAAATTTGAGTACTCAGTTTATAGAAAACCTACACAAACAGACATTACAATACCACACGATTCTTGTCACCATAAAACACATAAATTAGCAGCATACAGGTCCCTGATACATAGGGCTTTGACGGTCCCTTTAGATGAAATTAATTATAATAGAGAAATTTCAATTATTAAACAAATTGCATACAGTAATGGTTATAATACTAAACTTATTGATACTTTAATTAAAGAAAAAGATTATAAATTAGCCATTCAAACAATTTATCCGAATACTCCAACTTTATCCGATACAATTAAATATGCCTCGACCCCATATTTTGGTGACAAATCAGAAAAAATTGCTAAAATTATAAACAAAACAAATAAATATAAAGTAAGCTTTAAAACAACTAGGAACATCTTAAACACTTTGTTTAATGCAAAATCAAAAACAGACGATTTGCTAAAATCAGGCATTTGCAAATTAAATTATTCGCATTGTAATTCGGTTTATACAGGCCAGACAATCAGAAATTTTGATATTAGGTATAAAGAACACGTACGTTGTTACAAATACAAACCCCCACATAAATCAAATTACGCTAAACACTTACTAGAACAAAATCGTTCAATGACATCTAATAACACTATAAATAATTTACACTTTTGTGATGATAAACGTAAATTAGATATACTAGAAGCTTTTGAAATTCACAAACATTTAAAAACTGTACCGTTAATGAATGAGCAAATTGATCTGTTAAATTCTCCTCTACTGGACATTTTGGAATAAGAAATCAAGTCATCTGCAGACGATTACCAAGATAAGTAAAAAAGTTCTATTGCTATAACAACACTAACTGTTTACTTTTTCATATAACCTTTGACAATGGCATGTAAACATGCCGAAATACGTATAAGGTTAAAATAAATAGATATTGTTAAAGTAATTAAGTCTTTTATATACAGATACTCATTCGATAATGATATTCCGATCTGTCTCATTTTGTTTTCAAACTTCTTATATGACTGAGTTGATATGTCAAATTAATATTAATGAATACAGAACAAAAGGAAAACAACGAAATCAAGGAATAAAAAATAGCGGAAAAGCGCAAGAAAATGTACAAACACAAATTTTATAACTTGACCTCTGAAGACCAGAATATCAAATATTAATTCTTGGATTAATAAATGATTCATGTGTAATTCGACTTGGGATCTCCGGTGGTCACCAAATCTAGTTATACACGTAGATCTGTGTTCAATAGATACAGTGTGGGTAACTGGTTGGGTTATATTAACATAAAATTTGTCCCTCTTAGCTGATACTAATATTTCTATTCCTATTCCTTATTTCATATTTTCCTTTGTTATGAGTGCACACAGCAAACATATTTGTGTTATTGCACCACACATAAAGTGCTTACAGATTACAACATTTATTTGTTTTCTAAAAAGTGGTGATAGTGAGATGGAGCACCATTATGGTGACACCTAACGGTACCCCTAACATTAAGCAGTAAATTTTTATACAGTTTGCATGTCTTGTAAAAATTCGACATGCACTTCTGCTTTCAACGAACTTTTTACAAATCTAACCCACAATAGAAACACTGTGTTTATCCCCCAATAGAAAATTTAGCTATAAATGTAGACGTGCTGTTCATCTCGCTTCGAAGAAGTCTTGCCATATACAACTGGATGAGTGATTACAAGAGGTGGCGTATTCATAAGTTTTTCAACCTTTGAGGAGGCGATCACAGCCAATCCCGATTATTTACGTGTCGGCACCTTCTTCAGGCCTAGGCTAAATCAGCGCGCCTGCTTAAGTTAACAACAATTCAACAAGAACAAGCTACCAGTCTCGACATCAGACTGCGAGCCCTGAGTCCCCACTGTTGAGAGGAATACTACTTAAATCGCTACTGATTCTATACAGATCAGTGCCCGAGCTGAAACGCACCCGTCGAGTCGCACCAAGACGACCCTAGTCTGCATAGGCTTACCACTGCCACCACTAGTTGTACGGTTGGTCCAAAACAACAGTCGCTATTTCCGCGCGGACTCGGACTTGGTCCCCGTAGTACCAGTCAATAAAATCACTAGTTGTTGGACTTTTCGAAAGTCGAAGCTGCCTCTACTAGTTGGGCTAATCGCATTACCCAGTACTGATCAACGTTGCACCGCCCAGGTAGGTCGTTAGCCGGTCTATCTTAGTGACCGGTACCTCAACAACGTCAGGTGCGCAAACTCACACTTTAATAGTGGGCGTGGGCAGGAAAAAACACCTCACTCCTAGGGTCTAAATCCCTAATACCGTGCGATTCAGAAAAAAGGGGGAATAAGGGCAGGCCGTGATTATATTATGCATATTAAAACTTGACAGTTGTGTTGTGGACTGCTTTGTAAATAAAAGTAAGTAATTATAATTTTATTTTATAACTTATAACTATAATATGTAATAACCTTTAATAAATAATTTACAACAAGTGCTCAAATATTCTATATTTTTAAGATCGTATTTTTCAGAAATAAAAATAGTAAATAATCCAGGATGGTTCGTTCTGGGGAACGAGCAAGAAAATCAACAATTCACGAAGTAATCCGATTGTTTCATGCGCAGTGTGAGCCGTGGCATTATCTTGCTGGAAATATCCTGTTGTAATTCATCTAGATGTAACTCATTAATAAAGGGTTCCAATAAGATAAACTCAAATTCTTTTTTACCTTAGTGCGAGTCCTTAATCTCCAGAGCTTAGAGAGGGTCCTTAGCTATATCCCACCAAGGTGTTCATAACTGCCGGGATGGGTGACCAATACTTAAAAGTTGGTGCGTCGCTCTTGGATGCTATCCCCGTTCCCTAATCGAGACTTTCAGTTTTCGTGAATCCTAGTCACCTCGTTTGGGAGACCCTGCGGGTTATAAATCTGTATAGGCGATACACTGAATAATTGCAGGCCAACGATGAGCAGTTAAAGGTGAACACGCCGGGGAATAGTGCCTTGGCTGCTGGTGTTAGCGACCTGTGCCTAGGAGTATGGTGCCGCTTCGCCTGTTCACGCCCATAATCAAATTGTCGGTCCTGATAGTTGCAATACCGATATCGTTAAGGTACCAATTTAGTTCTTCCCCCTCACCAGTGGGGAGTAGGGTTCGCAGTCTGCTATCGTACTGGTAGCTTGTTCTTGTTTTACCTTAGGCAATCGTGCTGATTAACTCCTACCTTTCTTCGGTTTCCCTATTTCAATTAGATGTTGTTCGCTAGTCCGGTTCTAGCTAAGTTAGCCAAGTGCGTTGGTCTGAGCCAGATGACGCCAGTTCAATTTTCAGGGAAATGCCAGCCTATATTTAGCTGCAGCTGTACGAAACCCACCAAGCTCTGGCCAAGGTCGCGACGTATGCTCCGCATCCCAAAAGTTCTTTGAAAAGAGAGCTACTGGTAGTTTGACATTACCTATAGCTTCTCACACCATATTTTTTCATATTAAAAGAATACTTTATTTCTGGTTTAATCCGTATTTTTTATTATCTTAGATACTGTTCCCTCTATTTTTTAGACTTCTTTTGTACTTTGTACATTTCATGCTTCATCTTACGCAACGTACTTATTTTTCCTTATCTATACTCCCGTTTACTTTTTCTGCTTTAATAAATTCTTTAAATTTTTTTAATTATGGATTTATTGAAAAGCCCCAATAAAGAACATCTATACAGAAAAATTTTAACGAGCCAAACCAAATGTTTATTTAACGAACAGAGAGAAACGCTAGAAAATGCGGAAATATTTCCAGCGTCGAAAAGGCGAATTCTATTTGCACAGCTGTTTAATGAAACCCTATTTAAGGCGTCGAGGAACAATTCAGAATTGTGAATTTGTCTTAATTAGCGCGGGGAAGTTGCAGCCGAGCTTAAAATTACGAAATGCCTGCATTTAATTGATTAAAATTATCAAATCATCCGTTAACTAAATATGCTCATAGGCAAAAAGCTTAATTGTATTGCGCAAGCACTAAAACTCGTTAAAATAATTTGGCATGGAAGGAATTACGTGAAATCCCTTCTAACAAGCTTCTTCTAGTGAAATTAAACACGTTTCTCGGCTCTGCTCGTTGTGACTTGCGATATTTTAGGATAAAAGCTCAACATGGGTAGTAAACTAACGTTTCGAGTTTTTAACGTAATGGGATTAACAAATTTAATTTAATTAATGAAAGCCATAAATTGGGGTTGTTGAATCCAATTTTACATTGGGATGTTTATTTCCAATAACAAACCCTACAATTATCTAGCTTTAAATTTGTCGATACGAGATATTTCGTTTATTAATACCATTTAAGATTAAAATAAGTAGGAATTGCTCGCTTCTCGATAATTAGCGACTCATCAATCATTAAACTTAAATACATTATCATTTGCGAAAAACGTTTCTGAATCAAATCCTTGCTATGGAGTAACAGACAGATCAATTAAGGTCACCACCGCAAACACAGAAACGAGAAATATTTTAGAAAATCTAACGGAACGACGCAAGAGATTTTTCTTATGCAAAAAAATACGAAAATGCTTTCTGAAAGAAAGATAAATACTGTGTTTACTAAGTAAATCCCTGGACTTTTATCCACATACTCATGTGAAGACTGAAACTGATGCCCTTCTAAGTACTCACTTAGACGCTACTTCAGCGCTGAATTCGCAATATCCATTGCATTTAAATTTCCCTCTAAATACATGTAGGCTTGGAAAGTAGATCGAGCTTGTGTGCGATTAGGCACGTTCAAGTGAAAATGGGAAGTAACTGAAATTTGACTATTGGCAATGGATAACTGTAACAATCAAGCTCCACTACTTGCTTTAATTAACGCAGTTTTCAAATAGATAATGTTTAATACTTGAGCACGTTTTAATTTCAGGGCAAAAATAATATTTATCTGAATTCTTATTTTTTAAAGTGTGAAACAGGACAACGTAGATTTTCTAGAACAAAACTGTCAAAAAATTCAATGCAACTTATTAGAAGCTATTACTCAAACTTTTTGTTAATTTTATAACAACTACCAACCAGCATAGAACTAAAAATCAGAGAAGCGCTTTGCCTAGACTTTTCAATACTTTAAGAATTGTTACTTATATTTGCAAAACTAGTTTTGTATCAACGTTTTAATCGCCGACAGTAACCGTAGTCACTGCACTCCTACACTCCTTCAGCTAGAGTGAACGATCGCTGCATGCTCGTACTTGTGGATAAACGAATTTTTGTTTTTCTTTTTTGAGAAAAAAAAATAATTTTTATATAATTTTTTTAAAAACCGTTCCCCAGAATTAAAGAAAACTTGAAACGAAAGAGAAAAGTAATTAGCCAAAAAATAGGTGAAAAAAAATACTAACCCTCTAAATACTATTGAACCTATAATTATGTTGTGAATCTTATTCTACTATCACTTATGACTCCGAGCAACTTATTTTAAGCAAAATATTCAATTTTCAAAAATTCATAGATATTAGCGGACTGAAACAAGAACCAAATTGTAGATCATCCCTGTTTTAACACAATATTCACTTCACAATTTATTTTGATACACGAAACTGCCTTAGATATTAAAATTGTGCTCTTGATGCGCTCTTTTAATTACAAATTTCCTTCCGATCTATATCAACTCACTTTTGATTTATAAGGGTTAAATTCAAAATTCGTAGCATTTCTCGGCTAGCAGATTCAGAAAGAAGTGTTAAAAATCTTTAAAAAATTTCAAAATTTTAAAAAAATTTATAACTCCAAATTTCTGTGCATTTAAGAAATATCGAACATTTTGTTACTTTAAAAATTTCGATAATTTTAAAAATAATAAAAAAAAATCAGGAACATCTCGAAAATTTTGAAAAATAAAATTGTTTTTAATTTTGCAATATAATAACTTCATGATTTTCGACAGTATCGAAAATTCCAGAGTTTAGAAAATTTTACGACATTTAAAAAATAATAAAAATTCAAAGGTTCATAAATTTCGAATTTTAAAAAATAATAATTTTGAAAAAACTCGAAAATTTCGTGAATTTCGAAAATACTAAAAATTTTATATTTTCTAAAACCTGATATTTCGAAAGATTTGAAGATTTAGAAGACGTGTTTACAATTTCTGAAAATGTTGAATTTTCGGAAAATTTCATAAATTTTGAAAATATCGGTAATTTTAGTATTTCGAAAGTATCTAAACTTCGCAAATTTCGAAATTATGAACAATTTGGAATATACCTAATACCGAAAATTTCAGAAACACTAGCAAAACCCGTGGGCTGCGCTCGCCGTTCTTTTTGTCATTCCAAATGTTTCCTCCGCTGAGTCGGTCTCGGGATTGAGAGCTGCTCTCGGAAAGAGAATCCCGTGAAAAAAAAAGAAAGTCCAAAACAGCCCTGTAGAAAATTTTAAGAAAGAAAACCCCCCATAAAATAATCAGGATAAACATCCTTCGACAAAGTCCTTCCATATCCCCATAAAAAATTCCTTTAAAAAACGAGGGGAGATGTTCAAAATGCTTTTGGATCTAATAAATAAGCAAAAAAATTTTGTATATAATTCCCGAATTAAATTGGCCCTTATTCATATAAATCGATCAGCAAGGAAAAAACATGGGTCTTTTTCAGGGGAAGCTCTTTCTTAATTATATATTATTCCATTTGCATTAAAAAAAACACCTGCTTCTATTTAGGTATTTTTGTGGTTTTTTCAACGTTTTTGTTGTGGGCCCTTTTTCAGGGACGTTTTCACTATAACCTGAAAATTACTCACAAAAGCAGAAACTATGGTTTTTATCGCATGCTACTAGTGTAATGTGTTGGCTATTTAGTTCCGCTCTGGCTGCTAGTCTGGCAAGGCTGGAATCTCGACTGACAGTGCAGACGTATAGAGCTTATTTAGCGGTTTTTGGTGTTACGCGATATTTTGCGATACGGTAAATCTTTCGGTAATCTAGTAGTAGTAGTAGTAATTAAAATTTAGTTTCCGAACGAAGCATACAAAAAAATATGTTCATGTAATCACTGCTTACCGTAACTGAAATTATACGGGAAGAAAAAATACGCTAATAAACTGAAGCCTTTAAAGACATCCGGATAAAAATGTACGTTCAATTTTTCTCTCTCAAAACGAACACTCGAAAGAAAAGTAATAAATATTCTTGGTAGTCGTGGGAATGAAGTGGTGAGAATCCAAGGCTCATTATTTACGTAGAAGAAGAAAGTTCCTCTGTTGATCGAAGTTAATTGAAAATATTCATCACGGTCTAGGAAATACCGTCAGAGCCAACTTCACGGCCAAATTAAATTGAATTAAGAACTATAAGGGAATTTTGTGACTGCGGAGTATTTGGCAGTCGGCGCATATCGAGGGTTCTGATCTGATAAAGTCGCTGTTCTTCAACTACCGCACACAATGATTGGTGGAGTGATTTCAATCAATCCGATAGCCCTGTTTGACCGCTGCCACTTCACAACGCGCTCTGTTGGTCCAGGTCTTTGCAGTAATGGCCTTCATACATCATATTTGAGTGAGAGTTTGTTTTTAGACTAGGACACAAGTCTACATGAGATATTAGAGCGATTTTGTCGCCACTAAAAAGTTTGCTTGATGGTTATGGGACTATAAAACATCTCCTTTGGAGAACATTATCATCATTTTCATTTCCGTCTCAAAAACAAAAACTTGGGGCTCCTATTTATCAACAGTTTCTTTGGCGTATATGTTAAAGTTTCCTGGGGCCATTTATGTAAATTGAATGCGAGTATTTATTTAATTATAAATTTGAAATATTAATTTTAAGATTTTCGGATTGACTCAATTGAACTGTTCAGGTAAACGACCAAAAGGAAACCTCCCAGGGGTGCTTTCTCAATGGAAGATTGTTCCTATTGTCATATAACATGTTCATAACGATTTTGAAGCCGAAATTCGTAAATGTTTTTAATATCGAAAATTCGACATATGTAGAATACGAATCTAAGGTTCTTTTCAGAGCGCATCTATTTTGAAGTAGAACCCCCCGTCCTTTTTAAATCAGTCGAGTGATTTTATGGTATTTTGAGCTTTCTAGTTGAAAATAATGTTCATCCCTTTAAATCTCAAAATTAATTTCACAATTTGATGATGACGGTTTCTTTCGCGATCGAAAGAACAAAAGGAATCATCCCAGTGGTATTTTCCCAATGGAAAGTTGTTTTTATTGTCGTTTAACATGCTCATATCAATTTTGAAGATAAAATTTGCAATTTAAAAAAAACAAACAATCGATGGTAGAGGGTTGCAGGGGGTGATAGGGAAATAACGTTTGCGCAGATCGGCCATTCGACATGTGTAGAATACTTACTTAAAGTTTTTTTGCAAGATCACGTTTGCGTAGATCTGCTATTCGACATGCATGGAATACGAATTAAAGGTTCTTTTTCGAGTGCGTCTATTTTTATATAGCACACCTCCCCCCGGGCCTTTTTAAGCGGACCAACCACATTTACTTGCGGTGTCATCCTATTGCAATTACCAATCTTTGAGCCAAATTTGGTTTACCTGCGTTAAGGCATCTGGACTGTAAAGTGTGTACAGACAGACACATAGACAGACACCTCTGCTTTGTCGGTCTTCCAAGACCCTAAAACCTGCTTATTAGTCAAAATGTTTACGTTAAAAATGTTTGCCATAAAAATACCTTTCTTTTGGCATAACTCGTATATCGGCCAGTAAACTCAAAGGGAAAAAAACTTTGCTGAATGAATTTATGTGCTCCAAATCCAACCTGACGAACACAATACCTCCCTCTATAGCTATACTTCGTATAGCGAGGAAGGTAAATACGTTTTCGAGAAAATTTACTTTTAAGTTGTACTTCTTGTAATTGTGAAGTCAAACTTCCATGATGTCCTGTTTTCTTTAATTTGTCCCAGTCATTTGAATTTTACAAAAACAAAATGTCCCTGAAAAAACAACGGCTAGGATTTCTCAACCTAAACTTAGTGGGCTAATTTCAAGTTCAATTCCCTCAACTTGTGATTCAGATAAAAATGCTACAGTTGGATATGAGAAATATTTTCCAGAAAAAGCGCGAACGATTGGAACAAACAAAGCCAGAACCAGCACAATTTATTACGGATATATCGACCAGATGACGCCAGTTACTTCAGGGGAAGCCCGTTCCGGGTTAGAGATTCCAAGACGAGTAGATTATACATTCTCTCTGGACACTAGTGGACGTGACAAGAGAGAAAACGGAAGATTCACTATAGTATATGTGAAAACTTTGGCGACAAAAAATTGCTTCGAGGTAAATTGCACTGCGAGGCTGCTGACGCCAGCAAGTCTTCCTAACTTTGTAAAAGTTTCCCATTCAATATGCAGTCAGTGTCACATAATTCAGCAACGCCTTGAAATCGCGTCCTGAGAATGAATATACCTACCGTAGGTTTGGGGTTTAAGATGACCCTTATGAGAACTTACCTGAAACAAGAAAAAAGAGATTAGCTTCAGAAATTGATTGGTAATAACTAATGTAGATGGTCCTGCATAACCTTTTGCTGATAATATATATTCAAAGTGTGCTCTGCGATGTTTAAGTCAGGTAAATTTTCTTCCCCTGTTGTTTCTCAATAATCAACTTTTTATAGTAACAAGATAATTAAAATAAAATTTATTGGTTGTATAAGTTGCTATTTTATTGAAAACAACATGGAAGAATATATCAAGCGAGTTAGAGAGACTGACATGAGTAATTTGTTGTGTAGTCTGTTAGATTAATGAATGAACCTCATAATCCATTAAATTTATGGATTGTAGCGCTTGAAGAAGCTCTTGACTGCTATAAAAAAATTATAATAGTAATAAAGAACATGTGGATTGCTTCTGACCTAAATCAGAAAATTGCAACGAAAGATGTTGGTGGGCGTAAAATATCTTCATTCTCTTAAAATGTCGATATGACCATTCTAGTAAATTACACAACTTAGCTTAATCGCATTGGAACAAACTGGAAAATCGAATCCACTGTAGCGTACCGCCCGCGCCTGTTGACACACTAATTTTGGGACGGGCTTAATTCTGATTGCGTTCTTGGAAGGTTAAGTTACAAATTTTAATTATTAATTCTTATTATTTGTTGTCTGCATCGTTTGGGTTGTAATTTAATTGATGAATATTTATTTGTCCAATAACTGTTTTACCTTGCACATTGTCACAAGTCAACCTGGGAACAACCGTTCTTTAAATTGCCAAGATATGTTTCGTTGTCTTAGTTTCACAGACGCTTTAAGTGGAGATCAACACGCCGAGTTATCGCCCCTTTTCGGAGAAGCTCGCCTTCCGTCCAACCTCCCTCCAAATTTCACAGGGTATAAAACCCAACGACCTGCACAGAATTAACAACTTCTCCAATTTATTGTATATATATATTAATAAATACACCAGAAATAACACCAAAAACCAACGTTTCTTTTCTAGGTAATCAATATACCTGAATAATCGAAGCAGCCAATGTGGAAGCAACACAGCAAGAAGCAAGCAAACATCAACATTTAATTGCACATTATTTTATTGCAGACAGCAGTAGACTTAAATGATTCAATTACTTTTGGTGTGCAAAACTTTATGAATTTGCAGAAATTACGCACATTAAGCCAGCAGCCATTTTGATAAAACGATAAATTATTCAATTGGCCGACCGAACTATTTGTTCAACATCGGAGAAAATCAATATCCAATCCGACCAATCAACAACCAGAGATAGAGACCGTTCCGGAAGGTTCAATCAGCCGGTGGCATTTGACCATCTAAATTTCCACCAATTCTGCTTTCTGCACATCAGTGCCCAAGTTCAAACACAGCTCATCCGTCCAAGCCTACCACTGCTATCACGAGTCCTACACGCTCACCAAGATCCAGGACTGCTACTTCTCCACCGGCTTGGTTCCAACAGTCCGAAATCACTTACCACCTTCCTCCCGCACTAGCTTACTCCTCGATCTATTTCGGCTGCTTTTATTAAACATGCCCCACCCTCAAAGTATCCTAACAGCTCACCCGCCCTCCCTTGGTAGCTTGCGCCTCCAGGAATCACAGCTGCAGCAGCAGAACCTCTCTCCTTTACCATGCCCAAGCGCCTTGAAGTATCTGAACAGCTCGAGGTATCTCGCCTGCAGCAGCAGGCCTCCTCTCATTTACCTTGCACAATCCCCTCAAAGTACCTCGACGGCTAACGGAATTTCCACTGCTGGGTTGCGCCTTAGGGGATCTCCGCTATAGCAGCTTATTCCAGGCGCTTGGGAAAGATAAGCGCCTTGAGTACGTCGGCAGCTCACGCGCTTTCCAGTTGGCTTGCACACCTTAAGATATCTCGGCTGCCAACAGCAGGACTCTTCTCGTTTACCTTACCCAAGCGGCTGGAGGTACCTAGACAGCTCACGGAATCTCCACTGCTGGCTTGTGCCTCAAGGGATCTCTGCTGCAGTAGCAGTACATCTTACGTTAATTTCGCCCAAGCGGCTTAAAAAACCTCGGCAACTCAAGGGCTCTCCCTGCTTGTGCCTCCAGATATATCGGCTGCAGCAGCAGGACTTCGCCCATTTACCTTGCTCGAAGTAGCTGGGTAACTCACAGGCTCTTCTTTGCTGGCTTGCTCCTATAGGTATCTCTGTTGTAACACCAAGACTTCTTCCTTTTATCTTTTCCAAGTGCCTTGAGTTACCTCGGCAGCTCCTGCTGGCTTGCGTCTCGAGTAATTCTGGTTGCAGCAGCAGAATCCCCCTCATTTACCTTGCTCAGGCGTCTCGAGATATCGAGATTCACGGGCCTTCCCTGCTGGCTTGCGCGGCGGGTACCTCGACTGCATCCGCCGCAAACTTTTGCGGCGCCTTAGTCAAATCTCCCATTCAAGATTATGTCAATTTTCAGTTTTACTAACGAGAAATTCGCTTGTTTTAAATATCTTGAAAACAGTAAACGTACCACCATGGCCTAGATGTACAGTTTTCCTAGTCTGTACATGTTAATGCCTGTAACAACCTGTGATTATTTTGAGAAAAAATATTCTTTAACCGATTCAATAAATGCATTACGCCTCTGATGTGCATTATTTATCAAATTCACCTACTTTAGATGCTGAACCTGTTACTACAAAACAGACACAAAGTACTACAAAAGGGCAGAACATATTCCACATACCTAATGTTTGCAACGTTACACAACTACAAACTGATAAAACTGTTTTTGAAATACAAATTGAAGAACATCTCAAGACTGTCATACCATGCTGCCAAACGTTAGCATGTATCAAATATATTTTTGTATTACAAGAACCATTGTTGTTCAAAAAATTATTCTTTTCCCATCATTACATAGAACAGGAATAGAACGTTTCGTAAAAGAAGTTGCTTATAGAAGACACATTCGGTCCGATAACCAAACCAAATGCTAATATTTGTCTACAGTTTCCAACCAAAATTCTCTACATAACCCCTCTTAAAGGAACATTTCCTAGTTCATATACCTCAACATCAAATGAAACACAAAACATGCTTCGAAATAAATAAGGTGCTCCAGTGTTCGCTATTCCCTGTGGACGCGAAAGAGTTGAACGAACGTCTATTTGCATACAGCCTGGAAAGCGCTCCTCGGTAAAATAAATTCCAATTGAGTTTCATACTGACAAAGTGCTTTTTCAGCTAAAAGTACCGGTGAGTTATAATTTCCATTTGATTTGCATACACAGATAGAGGTCGACCTAGTTTATGCAAGACCCCCGTCAACTTAGTATTAGAATACTGAAGACGTTGCAAAGCGAAATACAGAACATAATCAGAACGATTAACATGTAAAATCCCTTCGGTTTAAAGGATAAATGCTTTTGAAATCAACAAGTTAATTGATAACATGCAGGAAAGTACCTACGTGGGCATTATATTCTTTGATAAATATCTTAAAATATTAAGATAAATATAAACAAATAACGAAGAGGGTGTTCCACATAATACAGTATAATGTTGATTCCGATTTTATTTTTAGACGGTTGTAGGCTTGAACTTCCATTCACGGGAATAAAGAAAAAGTCGATCAATTGAATTCGGATAGTAGGTGACAAATGTTCGTATTTCGTAAGTTTGACGGATAGCTTTATTTCAAGACAAACGGGGTTTCTCAGGGTATTGTTTCAATCAACCTTATTACTTTATGTTAAGTGCTATGACTAAAGTTCGGATAAAGATGCACCTGACAACGATTGATATATCGTCAGTCGGTGATCCACAAAAGTATACATTAAAGTAGGCCTTGACCGGCCTGCGGGAACTCTTAGCTTTATTCAGAAAACAATTTCAAATGTCTGTGTAAGCATTCTTAATTGTATCATGAGATCAGCAAAACACCACCCCAAGGGCGGCCGTGAAATTCAAAACGTGTGTCTTGCTTTAAAGCGCAAGAGATGCGGGATACCGGGGGGCGTAGACATTTTGACGAGCGTAGCCGATTTCTAACGAGACTGCTGTTAAAACGGAACTACACGGTCTTCACATCCCTTATCTGTTTTGTTCTAAGCTTCCTCTTTCATTCACATGACATTCCCTACGTTCTGTAAACCGATTCTAGACCCTGTGTATCACCTCGGCAGCATACCGCTACCCTTGGAATTACCCAAAATTTATTTCTTGCAGGATAAGTTTAGAAGACTGTCATTCACCTGCTGCTAGTTTTGATCTTAAGGTAACAATGTTAAAAATCCCGAAATTATTGCACAAAAAAAAGAAAATTGAGGTCCACTTACGATTTTGGAATCTGTCTAGGCATTATATGTTATGAAATGCATCTTGGTTTGCTTAATATTCTATGCTATATTTTTAAGGCAATACGAAAATATGAATTTCATTTTTTAAACACTACGCGGCCTGCATTTCGAATTAGGGGTTGTTTATAAATGCGCAATCAATTAGTCACGCCGACCCGTGTGATTAATAATTCAGAGGAGAACTAAGGGAGAGGGCGACCTTGCGTACAACGACGCATCACAAACTTTTGTAGTTCCATTCGGGCCGAGACTTCATGACACGACCTTCAGCATCCCCTATCGATTTTCCTTTCACTCGATATTACACGACGCCATAATTTATATCAGTCATGTACCGCGTTCTGATGGAACAAAAGCAGAGCATGACTAGCGCAAATTTCCTTTTTAAGGAAATGGTGTAGTGGGAATGCTCAACCTGGACCAAACTCGGGCGTAACCTGAAACACCGGACATACGGCGACAGCGGACACATCCGGTCCGACAAAACTAATGTCTCGCTGGATGTGCTTTCCTAAGGGAGTACAGCAAACGCACCATTACTAGCTTAAATAGACAGGCAAAAGTTGAAGACACGGGTAGTAATAAAGGAGCCAAATTGAGGATGTTGTAGACATTTCTCTAATATTTCCTTACAAATAACTCAAAAACCTGCAACGCTACAACTCGCGCGTTGTGTTGAGGGGATAATACCCTAATATTCATCAAATGGACACGGGATCGAGATTAAAATTTAGGTAATTTCGACAAGCAGATAAACCGCTCTTAAAATATTTTATTAAATCTTATCGAAAATTTCAAATGAGACATGAACGGGTAGTACAATATTATTAAATTTAAGCTACAGCCAGTTATCGGGAAAAGAAAAATACCATAGCGCGTAAAACGGTACTTAAAGTTAAACAACAATCCGCCTTGTCACATCTTAGATGGCTGATCTATGTAGTTGGTGAACGCACAGCTGGCCGTGCTTCCGAGGGCACGTGAAGCCGTCAATTCTGATTGCGAAACTTCGAAAGCAACGGAAAACTACAGAGCTTACGCTGAAATTTTCTAGTAAAAAAAAATATACAAAGTTTACCACGCCAAGCCGTTTAAAAGTGACCATCTCGTCGACGTTTTGTAAGGGTGACCCCAAAAAACATAATATCCCAGATAATAAAAGGGGAGTCGCGGTGGTCTAGGTAGGTTGCAAGATTAAAGACTACGAGTAATACATGGACACAGCTCCCTTTGCAGTGGAGACCCTGGAATAGCTACAAAGAGTACAGGAAGAATAACAGCAAAACTGTATGGACCTCTAGTAGTTTCTAGCACTGGAAAACATACAAAACGGTTTGTCCGTGTTTTAGAAACAATAATTACATATAAAGTATTAATTTGGCATTTCTCACTACTCACTTCGGGGCTTCCCTAAAAGAAACATATAAAAACACATCTGTACCCAAACATGGTTTCAGAAAATACTAGAACGGTATTGTACAAATGAGTATGCCCAAAACGAACCATTAGTAGAAGGGCTAAGTTTGAAGTGAACTCCGACAAATCCTTGAGATCTACTCTCCCCGCGTAATCTTTCAATTCCCGCCCATTTTCTGCTAAACTCCTCCCCTCTATAGTCCAGTGGTTCCAGAAATACCGCTTTTAAAAAAATCAGTAGCGCTATATTCAACAAAGCGATCAAATTAATTCTTAATCGTAGTCTTGAAACAAGCGCGGCATGTCGATGAGTTGCAAACTAATCATCGACATACCGCGCTTGTTTCATAGGCGACTGCTATATGGTTTTTATTTTATTGGTCACTATTACGAAATACAGAGAAATACCGCTGCCATCTTACTAAATGATACAGAATACACAACAACAGTATTCGCATCACTGTACGAATGTTGAGCTTATTTATATCGCACAGATGAGTGGGGGTATGTTATAAGGGGCACCGGCCCGCCGAGTAAGCCATAGATCGGATTTGGCCCGTTTAAAATACTGTTTTAAAATACTGTTAAATCTCTTCAAAGAATATAAGCGGGCTTTATAAGATATCATGGGGATGAGAGAGCAAATAGTAGTGAGAATGGATATTCCTGCTCCCTTATCAACTGTTATTAAAATCTAGTTATTTTTACTTCTGAAACCTTGGAAAAACTATTAAAATTGCAGCTTTCCGAGATTTCATTTTCAAAACCTTTTTGTTTTATTTTGTACTTTTATAAAACTTTCATGTTGTTTTTCCCAAATTCTCCGAGATATTTTGTGTTGTGATCTTCAACATTCTTCAATTCCAAATTATATTTTTCCGGAAACATCAGTATGAAAGAGGGACTAAAAATGCTGTTTAGCTTTAAACTCCACTTGTATTCTTATGGACAATTCAAGTCTAAATGCCAATGAGTCGCCATTTTCGTAGAGCTACAATGTTGGGTTTAGCAAGTTAATATAAAAACAGAAGGGCACAATTGCAAAATAGTAAAAAAAAGCTACCGAGCAATCGCCAAAATTTAGTTTAATTCGAAAATGTTGAAAATTTTATAGAAACTTCAAATCTTTTAAAAATTCTCGAATAAATTTCGAATATATTTTATATTGGACGTTATTCAAAAATTTAAAAAAGAAATTTAATCACAAATTTTGAAAAATTTTGATACTATGAATTTTAAAAAGTTATGATCTATAATGACAATGTTTGGAAATAATGAAAATTTTTGAATATGTAAAATATTTAAAATTCTGAAAATTTTGAAAATTTCAAATTTTTTCGAAATATTATGAATGCGGAAAAACAGTAAAAAAATTTTACATTTTAATTTTAATATTTTAATACATTTGAGTTGAAAATTTTGAATACTTTTAGAAAATTATATTTTGGAAAGTGTTTAAATATTATTTGAAAATTTAAAAAATTTGAAAAAAAAAGTTTTTTAATTTTCAAAATTAAACTTTTATGAAATTACATTTAAAAAATTTCACAATTTTAAAAATTTGAAAATGTTGAAAATTTTAAATATTTATGAACATTGTCAAAAAATTTGAATTTTGAAGTTTTTAAAAACTGAAAAAATATAAATGTTTTGAAAACTTTCAAAAAATTGAAATTTTCAAAAACTATGAATTTAGGATTTTTTCTATTCTATGAGTTTCTGAAAATTTTGAAATAGAATAATAATTTATTCGTTGACATCTAAAATCGATTTCATTATGTGGTTATAGTCTTTTCTTTCTCATATTTTGCCGATTATACAATTAAACTGTTCAGGTAAACGACCAAAAGAAAACCTCCGAAAGATGCTTTCTCTATGGAAGATTGTTTCTATTATCATTTAACATGCTCATATCGATTATTAATTCGAAATTCGTAAATGTTTGAAAAAACAAATAAATCGATTGTGGGAGGCTATTCAACATGTGTAGAATACGAATCTAAAGTTCTTTTCCGAGCACGTCCATATTGAAGTAAAGAGCTCGTCCCTATCCCCCATTTTTTAATGTAATCGCCGCTTTTATATTTTGTTTTCTACTTGCAACCAATTAAATTAAAATCGATTTTTCACGTCTTATAGACCTTTGGTTGAAAGCCGTATTTTTGCAATCACTCAATTAAACTGTTCAGGTAAACGGCCAAAAGAAAACCACCTCTCAGTGATGTTTTCTCAATAGAAAGTGATTCGTTCCTATTGTAATTTAACATGCTTATGCCGATTTTGAACCTAAAATTCGTAAATTTAAAAAAAAACGATAGTGGGAGCAATGGGGGAGGAGGTGATAGGAAGATCGCTTTTGCGCAGATCGGTTATTGGAAATGCGTGGAATAGAAGTTTGAGGTTATTTTAGAGCGCGTCTATTTTGACATAGAGCACCCACCCCCCTTTTTTGGCGGACCAACCTCATTTTCTTGCGGTGTCTGCGTTAAGGCGTCTGGACTTGTATACAGACACACAGACACTTCTGCAGCGTCCGCTTTATCCGTCTCCCAAGGCCCTAAAACTTGCTTATTAGTCAAAATGTTTACGTTGAAAACGTTCGCCAAAAACAGTACCTTTCTTTTAAGCATAAATTGTATACCGGCCAGTAAACTCAAGGCGAAAAAAAAACTGAGTAATATCAAGAAGTGGAAAAATTACACAGAGGTTGCACAGTGAAAGCCCTGTTTGCAGGATTTCAGTTTATAAATAAATATCTTCTAAAATACGATATTATTATTAAATCAACACTTAATGAAAGTGTGCAAATCTGAAACCAAAAAATTAAATTAAATTTCAATAAGGAGATTCAAACCGAAACTGACTGTGGTCTTTAATTAGGTTTGCACTCTATTTTTTTCTTCAGCCTTTCATAAAACTGCACAATGACCTTTTTCAGGATGGCAATTATTTTTTAGATGCATACATAATTGCATCAGCAAACAACAAACAAACATTATGTAAATTCATGCATCCGTTAAATGAACCCAGAGTGCAGGGGCAGATAAAACCTGATTAATTATACATAAACCAATACAAACATTTAAATCTCGACGCGCAAGTGCTCGGCGGGAAACTGAACGAGGCTCGTCATGTGTGAGAGAGCTTAAATCAAGGGCGTGTAATATCCTTCCTAATATAAAATGTATGTGACGAAGGAGTGTCACAGGAGCGTAGGACGACGCCACTGTCTAAAATCTAACCATCAAATAAAGGATGCGGGGGTTTGTGAACGATGCGATGCGTCATTAGTGCAGAAGCGGCACTAGTGGAGTAATCTGGCCTGAAGGTGTTGTCAACAGGTTGATAAATTTGGAGTAATTGCTTCCATTGCGTTCTTAATATTTGCCGCATTATTTTGTGCAATTTGATTGTAATACTTTAGTAAAAACAAAGAAATATTTTTCTTGGTTGTAAGTAATTGCTTTTCACGATTAATCTTTTTATTGTGATTTCCGTCATTTCTGTGGTTTTTATGCCATGAACGCGTTTACGCTAGTTTTTGCAACAGTTTCCTAATATTAATCATTGAGATCGTTTCCAAAAAAACACATCAGAATGATGAGTTTTCTCTGGTTTCGATTTTCGCTGCCTTGCAAACTTTGTCAGATTCATGAAAAGCGATGTATTCCCTATGGCAGTCTGTACAGAAATAAAAGCGGTCTTCCAAAATGATCGGTTGATTAAAACTGCATATTTTGCAATTATTGCTATTTTTTATTGTGACGATGGTTTGCAACTTTTTCTCGCCGCACATAATAGAGGGCGTTATTAGTTTAATTCCCCGTTAGTTTTATTCCTTTGTTTTTATACATTATCCGGTGGTTGACAAAAACATACATTGGAAGTTAATCATAGTTTATTTCAGCTATTTAACTGCACAAACAAATATCTTTGTATCATTAAATCGATTAATCCCTGGAGGTTAACAATATGCCAAAGTGATTAATATTTGACTACTTTGTTCTGTTCTAAATTTCACTTAAGAAGGCAAGAGTCTTATTAAAATTTGAGCAAATGTGCTTGAAATACCACCACACTTGTCGAGATTTACTCGCAACAACTCATCTAAATAATAATCCGTTCACATGACGGTCCCCTATACAGCAATTTAACAGAAATTTCCATTATTCTACTTCCATGTTACAATGACAGCCAGAGTGACAATACGATCTGACAATATTTCAGCTTTGTGCCTTACAAAACCATGCATGGCATCCTGCATGAGCACGAACAATTTACTACGAATGGATGGTTGATACTAAGGCACGCGTAGAAAAGCGGACGAAATAAAACGGCTTTGGAATGAGCAAGGGTGGGAAAATAAAGAAAGTAGATGAATAAACTAATGTTTTCGATCTACACAGCACGTAGTAGTTGAAAATGTATGTTTTCAAAAGTTGGCGCGTCCGCCTTTGTTCTCACAATATTGAAGACTTTTCGCAACAACCGCACTCCACTTACGAAGCAAGTTTTACGTAATATTAGGCCTGTCTAGTAATACTCAGAAAATTTAATTAAAAGCAGCTGTTTATTGGAACTCGAAAGCTATCCTTGGTATGGCATGGTATAACTTTGGTTGTTAGAGAAAGTTGCACGTGAAGAAACTTATCTGATCGACAACAACATCTAACAAAGTTAACTTGATCTTAATGTAGAGTGCAGTGTAACTGATGTGGTTGAAGGGCTAATTTGGAAAACATAACCTTAAATTAACTGGTTGCTATATTTTTCAATTAGCAGCTTTTTTTGCCATTACCAACAGAATTTTAATTCAAATACAAACTTTATTTCCCAGAGACATATAAGAAACTTGTAGTACTAATCCAAAACATAATTATCCAAGACTATTGCTAAATAAGATAAAGTAGTCCAATTCCAGCTTAAAAATTCACTAACATAGTAGGTAATTGTTTGCAATACAAAAATTAAAACTTCTCTTATATTAATCGATTAGCAATTTTTACCATTAAGGATACAAGATCGTGTGTTCAGTCGCAAATTTACTTAAATCGACAGCGTTAGTAGCAGAGATGATTACCGAGGTGTCATCGGCAAGCAGTGCTATAAAATCCATATCAGGTTTCGCAACATCATTCAAAAAAATTATCAAGAGAAGGGGGTCAAGGATGCTTCCCTGTGGGACCCCAACAGTAGCCGTAGCATAATCAGAGTGGAATTATTTTTTATAGGCCGTCTTAAGAACAGCGATGTGTTTACTATTAAATAGATATGAAGGCAGTGAATCATAAGCAAGACACGCCTTACAGCATAGTTAAATGATTTAATACGAGAATTTCGTGGTTAATACAGGGTGGCCAATTAAAACTGCTTTTCAAATTCCCTGACTTTTCCCTGACACTTCAGTTTTCCCTGACCCATTGTTATGGTACAAAAGCCAATTTCAACTGTTTTTTTTTTAAATAAAAGTTGTAACCCAACATAAAAATTAGCAAAGTAAACTTGAATTACTTTATAGCGAATGGAAATTTTTCAACAAGCATAACAAAATACAACATCTAAACTTTAAGGAAAAACCAAATGCAATAAAAATAAATTTTATAAACATATACCTAGGTAACAAAGGGTTAAAAATAAAAATTTTACAATAATTGCATTTTACAGAATTTTCCCTGACTATTTCGTGAAATTCCCTGACTTTACGTTGAAATTGGTACAATTCCCTGATTTCCCTGCACAAATAAAAAAATACTAAATTCCCTGAGTTTCCCGGTTTCCCTGTTTTCCAGAAAAGTGGCCACCCTGTAATAGTATCAAACGGGAAAGGTCGTAGAAGATTACAGTATATCATCAGCTAATGCCAATATTGTATTCTGTGTTGACCTGAAATTTTACGAAAAAGCTTGCTTATAGATTTTGAAGAACACGGGGAGTAAAAGGATTGCCCTGTAATTAATTTATCCTCGCTCTATCATGTTCGTTATGTAGGCACAACAGGTGTAGTTATAAGGCAAGAAGGCAAAATGTCCTCCTTAAATGTCAATACTTGTTCATCAACTCATTGGCCCTGTTTCTGAGACAAAAAATGCAAACGGGGGAAATGTATTTTCAAGAAGCCCTTTCGCAGATGACACAAGAAACCTAAAAGAAAAAGTAATTTTTGTAGATTTTTCTGTGACTAGCTGGAGTACATAGACAGAGCGGCTATGGTGTAGTGGCAAATGCGGATGCTGGCTACGGAGGCAGAGCAGAGACTAGAGCGCGACCATCTTCCTCTTTTATGATAATGTGATAATGGATAACCAGCGAAATAGTTCCTTCTGGTACGCCTTTTCTGCATGGAAAACCTATCTAATAACAGGACGGAAAAAGACAAAAAATTGCAGGCAGATAAAAATGAAGCTAACGAGGCAGTTCAGACAGCAAAAGAGGACTTTAGACTTTTTCTGGTACACTAGTACGAAAATCAGAGAAAATAAACCGGAAAGTATCACAAAAAATAAATAAAAACTCGGAGTAGGGAAAAAAAATCTTAGAAACATAAAGGCGGTATTATGAAGTTATGTTCAAAGAGGAAACTGTGGGACAAATTTAACAAAATGACGAAACGAAAGACGAAGAAGCAGGATATCAAACAAATTTTAAAAAAACGTAAAATAAAAATAGTAAAAAAAGGCGAAGCAATCATAAAGATTGAGAGTAGTCGGTAGGGCACCAAGAAGCGATGAAACATGTACCGAAATGACAAATGGGGGCCAAGAAGTCTGGAAAGCCAACAGTACATCAGTAGACTGGAAAAAGATAATAATTCCGCAATATAAGAAAGGAATCACCAACGACTACGAAAACTACCAAGCAATATCCTGGTAACAAATGGCACAAAAACAATATTCAAGAATTATCCAAACCAGAATAACAACGAAAAGAGAAAATAAATAAAAGCAATATGCAGACAACATAGACAGCCAGAAAGGAAGATTCCTGACCAATAGATATAACCCTATAAAAGCAATAAGCGGCACACGGACAACATAGACAGGCACAAGGATGGTCATAAAAAAGACCCTCCGGAAAACAGATTAAAACTATAAGAAGAACAAGCAAGTTACAGGCAACATAGACAGGCACAAAACTATATCTTCTTCCTAAACATGGCTGTAGGGAAAGACACTGCTAAAAATAGATTTAAACCTATAAGAAAAACAAGCAACATACAGACAACATATACAACCACAAAACTATATTTTCACTCTACGGATGGCCGTAGGGAAGAGCCTCCTGAAAAATAGATATAAATCTATAATGAAAACAAGGAACATACAGACAACATAAACAGACACAAAACAATATCTTCGCCCTAAGTCTGGTCATAGGGAAAATCCTCCTAAAAATTGAATAACAACCTATAACAGGAACAAACGACTAACAGCCAACGCAGACAAACAAAAAACCATATCTTCTCCCTAGATACAAGAAAGTCAATGTACCTGATTTTCACAGATTTTAAAGCAGCGTTTGATTCCGGACTAAAGAACGACGTTTGGAAAATAATGAAAAAACTGGGAGTGGAAAAGAAGTTAATACACCTTTTCAAAAACCTCTAGGTATAGGAATGTAAAAGGGGTGATCAGAATGAATGAAGAAGCAGGAAGAATAGAAGAAATACATAACAGAGTAATTGACATACAAGACATATCCAGGAAGAACAAAATACATGCGCATGAGAGCGTATACATATCGACACTAACATTCGTATATGAAAGTCAAAATAGTTGAGAACAGTTGTGGTGAGAACGCGAAAGGATCACATAAAAAACATGACCATACGAGAAAATCTAAAGACTAAGCTGCTGATAGAAAGTGCAATAATATCGGTCAACTTTAATTGATAATTAATAAAAATTGAAAATATGGGCTTACTATTGTTCTAACTTACAAATTAATCAACCTGAAATTTAACAACGACAAGTGTTAAAGATTTGAAATATTTAAGTGAGTAGATAATAGTTATTTATTGTACAAGATGATAAAATTGCACTTTATCTTCGAGAGCGATTTTAGCGTCGAGGCGTCAGCCGAGGCCATAATAAGCATCGAGAAGATAATGATATTTTATCGTCGTGTGGAATACAACATTTTTTTCTATAGCAATTGTTAAATAAGACCAAAAAATGAAGAAAAATCAATGATAAATTTAATTTAAAAGTGTCAGGAAAAAAACAGTTTCACGAAAAAATGAGTAGGTGGCTTTAATAACTTTTTGGTTGCTATTTAGTGTATTTAATGTAGAAAAAAAAATAAAATACTTTATCTATCCTTGCTGTTAAAGTACTACTTTATCTACCCTTGATGGTAAAGTGCTACTTTTCCCTCTAATTTTAGTTAATAATAGCACGTTTTAACAGTTGCTATAGAAGAAAAAAAAATTTACAACATCGATAGCCTTATTGAGTAAGTCATTGTTCATTGTGTGGATCAGAAAGAAAGGATTTCATGTTTAGAACTGTTAATTAAAAAGTAGAAACTGATACGCTTTGGCATTTCTCAAATTTGAGCACGTTTCATTACAGGCCGCTCTCAAACGAAAGTTTATTTCAATAACAGAAACACAAACACACTCAAAGAATAGAACTTAGATGCGGGAAAATTCCAACTAAACAATTTACGCCCTTTCGAAATTTCAGCGGGTAACATCAGAAGACCAATCTAAAACTTTCTAACTACTCGTAATTTTAACTCTCCGCCCGCACAACTGCAGATGATATGCTTTCGCACAAAAAAGGGGCGTCTTAACACAATCATATTCGCGACTGCAAATTACATGTTCCGAAACTCCATTGTAATTTAATGTAGCGTTCTAATCCGGTTCCCTTTTTTCTTTCGAAAGAACGAGACTTAACTGAATGTAAAAAGCATTGTTATTTAAAACAGCCTATTAAGATAGCAAGGAAATAACGTAAAAAAATCTGATATTGTGGTTGATATTAAACATGGCAAGATTTAAAAGCTCGTTTTCATCCACTATCTAACTTGCTTAGGCTATAATCGAGAAATAAATTAGTTAACGCGTAAATTAACTTTATACTTTGCAGATTTAATAATGTGGGGTAAAGCGTAAAACAAAGTTATTACTAGAGATTATTTATTAACAGGAATAAATTATTTAGCAGAGCTTGATGAAGGGGTAATTACAACTTGATTACAGACGAGCAGCGATATGAATTTAACACGAACAGTAATAACATGACAAAAAACAAAATTAAAGCAAATCCTCTGAATAACAATTTAATCTTACAGCATTCATTGGTGCTTACTTATACCTTATGAGAAACTACAAATTCATCTTTGGCTAAAATGAAATTCTATTTACTTGAATCCTTTAGTAGAAATGTTCGATTTCAACATAAAATATCGATCACGATAAGTCTGCGTAACCTCGTATCTACCGTCCTTTCGCTATTCTATTCGTCCAAAATTTATAACTCTGTATCGGTTCTCTCGAAAGCCTGCTCTCCAGGGTTTAATTTTAGCTAATTCGTTCTTAATTCGCAGTATTTCTTTTACTCTCTATCCACGGATTAAGGTTGGCTTAGCTTGCAGAGAACTTACGTTTAAGCTTTCTTGAAGTCAACAGGATTATGAATTGAAGATTATTCTGTACAACTTCGCATTCTCGCACGCACACTCCTCAACATTAATATCGAATGAGTTCTTTAGAGGGTTTCCAGTTCTTTGATATACACAGAGGTATGGTGCTGGAATTCATTCACGTTGAAGTGTAGGAAACGCATGCAGAAATCACAATTACTTGTACCTAGCTATTCGTGGTCAGCAAATATGAATTTAATCAAGAAATTTCACGCAAGATCTTGGTGAATGGGGAAAACTTAATGTTTAAGTTTGTTGAGATCCTCTTTCAACAAAACAAAGGACAAAGTAATTTCATTTAGTGGATAGCATGCAGACTTAAATAAGTTGTTGCAGGATTATTTGTTGAAACAAGAGGCGAGATAGTGCAACATTAAATTGATGAAACAAAATAAAAACATTGAACTACCCTCCTGTTACCTTAGTTATAACGGTGAGCCGACCTGCAACGAGTTACGTAAATATTTCTTGTGAAATGATGTGAAAAATCACTTTAATTTTAACTTTTCTTTTTTCTATGTTGTATAAACTGTTGTAGAACATTTTACTTTTACGGGAAAAAATATAGTGACCTAGGAGTCAGTTGAAGTCATCCATATTGTCACGTCGGGGTCGTAGCGTGTGACATACATGCCTAGGAATAATAGAACAACAACCAAAATATAAACAGAGATATATTTGTTTATTTATTTACAATATTATCCAAAACTAAACTAAACTACTTACATGAATACCATTTAATAATCTGGGCCCAAGGCCCCCATATATGCGAAAGGTAATCTGTAGGCTCTGGACTCTCAACTATATCAACTGTCAACTAACTTTCTGTATGGCAACTCTTGGCCTTTTATACTTTTGTGAAGCAGGGTGTGGTTTTGTTAATAATCAATACAAAGCATGCATGTGTTCATGTGTGTCACTGCATAGCTTCTTAATTTAGACTGATGACATGACCATGAGACCAGATCAATAACTAAGTACTGGAACACATATCGAAATCACTACTAATTTTGATAATGAATTACAATAATATTAAATATTCTAAATAGGACTAAGTCAATTCGCGACAATATTCAAAAAAAAAGAAGTGTGGGCCGAGCACACAAGTTCTATGTGATACTTCTTAGTTTTTTTGCACTAACAGCCCCAAAACCCGTCGAATACCAATTTTCATGCCAATCGGATAACTGTATGATCTTGACATTTCACTGTAACGAAACGTTACATTTCGTTACCTACGTTACGTTACGAACGCATATTGCGCCCGCCGGCAAAGAAGTTGCTTTTAAATAAGTCTGGCAGTGACCTCTCGTTGCAATTTTATGGTTTAGTCACCCATATGTTTGCAATTCTGGCAAGAAACAGTTGGAAGCATGTAAAGTAACAGTAAAAGTTCACTATATGCGTATGAGCCTCTCAAATATCTGGGCGTTGTATTTGACAAAAAGCTAAACTGGGAAAGAAATATACAGATAAAAACCGAAAAAAGCATGCATGGCAGTGTCGTCGTGCCATGGGGACATCATGGGTGCAAAGACGCGCTTGTGTTGGCGCTACGGGTGGAAGATCTGCAACTCCTATGGCGACCCTGGAAGCTGCCCTGCGCCCCTTTAGATCTCTTTGTCGAGTACGTTGTCTTACGAACAACCCTCAGGCTACGCCTTGGAATGCAATAGTTAATCGCCTGCCACCTTACTTTTTCTTAGCAGACGAATGCTGGGGAAGCTTGTAGCATAAGAATATCCATTTTCACCGATGGATCAAAAACCTGAAGTTTTCTAGATCTACACATAAATATACCACTAGGAAAATTCACCACTGTCTTCCAGGATGACGACAGTAGCAGAACGGCCAAAGACCATGACATAGGCCAGCAGCGCGAACAGAAACTGCTTTCGCGGGGTCGGCGTTAAAACAGTCACTTCGGCGATTTCAACTGGTACGTCCACGTCTCCTTGGAGTGGTTCAAGCTTTACTTTTATAGAGACCCTCACTACGACCCTACGAGTTGTAAATTTTCCTAGGCGATAAACTAGGTGGTTAGAGGTTGTCGATATAGGCAGCTAAAGGTGAGCTCCGAGAAGGAGTGACGTGGCTGCTAGCATTAGCGACCTGGGCCCTAGGAGTGAGGTCCACTTTGCCTGCTCACGCCAATTATCCATGTATCGACCCAGAAGTCTCATGCGTCCGCACACCGGACGGTGTTCAGGTACCGGTCACTATGATCAGACCGGCAATCAACCGAGCAGAAACGGGATAAAATGGTAACGTAGATATATTTATATTTTTTTTTCGTATTCGCTCTCAGCAATGCCGTATCGCAAAAACCTACCCGAAAGCATAAGGTTGACTCTCCTACCCACAGGCTCATCTGTGCAAACATTTGACATAAACAAGAAACTATAAGCGGAGTAAATTATGCAGACCTTCTAAAAGATTGCTACTGACATAAACAACTCTTAATACCAAAACTTATGCAAAATAAGCACAGACCAATAAATCTAATAGTGGAAAGTGATAAGAGGACATTAGAAAATAATACTTACAAGCCAGATTGTTGGATTACTCATCTACAGAGCTGTAGCACCTGAGACTGTAACGAACCAATATTAAAACAAATGCTATTTAAAAGCATGAAATATTTATTTATTTACGCAAGGACGTACAACGCGCATGTTTCCCCACTACGACTACTCCACGTGATCGTCCGGATTAATTAAAGGTGCAAAAATCAACTAACCGTACTAGCCCTACCTAGTAGTACCACGATAAGCTAGGAAAGCATCCACAGCAGTACCAAAAATTTAGAAATTCAATATAAATCAGAGGGTACGAAAACTAGGTAAACAATACCAACAATATAGTTTGTAAATAATAAAATCGAACCTCTGATTAATGACTGGCATGACGAGATTCACACGCATTAATTTCCTCAACCCCTAAAAACTTAATTGATGCTTTGGCTGACGAGTTGCAGCTCTTTAATTTCATCAAACAACCTTCTGATTGTACTCAGAATTGTCTCAGGAGTCCAAAAATGTCAAAATATACAGGGTGTCCTATTTGAAATTCAAAAGTTGGGGTCATTTCTGGTGTAGAATATGTCAAAATGTGCCCTTTTGGGTGCATGTTACCTATGCTAAGTTTCGTTCCAATATCTCAAAAATTCTAGAAAATACAAGCTGTCTAATGATTCCGTTGACACTCGGTATATCCATCTTATAACACCACACGTGCTGCAACTTCAAGCTAAATACAAAATTGTATTATCATTAATTTATAAAACTTTGAGAGGATAGATGTAATAAATTCCCTTATACGAAGAAGAGTCTGCTAAATTTTTGTCATACAGACGGTTGAACTAACTAGGACCAATATAAATTGCGTGAAGTGCTTTCTTATATTTCTGCCATGAACAGACAAAAGTGTAACATAAAAAACTTTCCGCTTCGCAATCTCCTTCATTCTGAATTACATGACACCCTCTAACGTTACATAACTCAATTATTTTGATTTATCTGAAAATGTAAACAATACAAAAGTCTGCGAGACCAACGATAGTTGCTATAAGTCAGCTATTTTGTTAAATAAATTTTGTAATATCAAAAACGAGCTTCATGACTCTAAATCAACATTCCGTATTGTTCATTATTATCAATTTAAAATAATTCTTGTAAACTTTTTCTCACAGTTATTAAGAAAAACCGCAAAAACTGTTAATTAGTAGACATGAATATAACATACAAGGTGTTACAACTTGTTTCCTCTTTAAACGAATACTTCGCCTCTTGTATATACGCTACTCTTCCTTTTACGCGCCGAAATAAATCTAGTTAAAGTTAAATAGTCGTTTTTATGTTGGCACAATAAAGAGTAAGAACATAAAACTGGCGACGGGGTTGGAATCGAAAAGTTGCGTATTTGGTTTTCATCGCATCGCCATGCTGCGTTAAATTTTCCAGTTTTACGGTCTAATTTATTAGACTTTATTTAACACCCTTTGCTCGATCATTGCTCATTTAAAATTTATCTGCGCAAATCACTTTGGCGCGTCTACACTCTAATTTCAGATATTAACGATAGATTAGTTAAAATGGAGAAATTTCGATTATTAAACAAATTGCATACAATATTGGTTATAATATTTAACTTATTGATACACTACTTAAAGAGAAAGACTATAAATTAGCTATTCAAATAATGTATCTAACTACTTCATCAGATAAAATGAAATACGCGTCAATTCCATAATTTGGCAATAAATCAGAAAAAATTGCCAAAATTATAAACAAAACAAATAAAAGTAAAATAACTTTTAATACAACATAAAAACATTTTAAACACTTTGTTTAATGCTAAACAAAAAAACAGACAATTTACTAAAATCAGGCATCTACAAATTAAATTGCTCGCATTGTAATTCGATTTATATAGGCCAGACAATTAGAAATTTTTAGGTATAAAGAACACATATGTTGTTACAAACACAAACACCTACATAAATCCAATTACGCTAAACACTTATTAGAACACAATCATTCAATGACATCTAATAACACTATAAAATGTTTACACTTATGTGACGATAAACGTAAGTTGGATATACTAGAAGCATTTTAAATTCACAAACATTTAAAATCGTACCTTTAATAAATTAACAAATTGATCTCTTAAATTCACCATTACTGGAGGTTTTGGAATGAGAAATCAAGTGATCTGGACGCACATATAGAAAATAAAGATCAAGTTATGAAGATTTATTGTTCCTATAGCAACGCCAACTGTTTACATTTAATCTTGCCTTTGATAATGACGTGTAAACACGTTGAATTACGTATAATGCTAAAATATATAATATGCAATAATTCTTCGGAAAAAAGTTATAAAAATTAAGATCTGATAAATAAGGCATACGAAGAAGTGACTGCCATAGACATTGACATTATCCATAAATTCTGCCCTCGACCATCTATAACTTACATTCTTCCATGTCCACATAAAAATTAGTTCTTACAAAGGTGAAAGCAAACATGCTGACTTGTCTGCTTTGTACGTCACTAAGCAACGGGCGACTTCCGTTTCCTGCCACGGTCGCCACATCTACAAATGTTTGTCGTGTTTGCTATGCGGTGACTGTCAAATACGATTATAAACGCGTTGCATTTTATACGGAGAGTCAGTTCGTTTTCAGGATCGAAACGGAGCTAGTCTCCAAACACGTTCCAAAAACTAAAACTAGTAGAAACATCCGCTGCTGGATCAAGCACAAGCTAACGGTCCTACACAAACAGAATCCTACTGCGCCCAGCTCTTTCCAGAGCTACGGAATAAATAACTCCGCTCCTTCTCCGAACCCTGCAACACTCCCAGCTCTTTCCAAAGCAGCGCAACCTACCCGTTTCCTGTCCGACGCCCGCTAAACATATGATCTAAAAAACCGCTGCTGCTCAGCGAATTACGTAGTGTACGTGCGTTGATTTTTTTGAGGACGTGTGTTTCGATTGTGTGAATTATCCTTGCCTAATCTTCAGTTCGTTCAATGTACTGTTTGTTAAATGTTGATCTACTTTTTCATGTCTTGTCAACATTGACTGTGACGTTGCCCTGAATGTGTTAAAATGTTTTTGTAGCAATAAGATAGATTTTTTTTCTGTTGTTTTCAGTAATTTAGTAATCTAATCAAACTAATAGCAGCAACAGCGCAGATACATTTTTAAATTGACCGCTCCGTAACAACGTTAAATTGATCCGCAAGATGGTCCTGACCGTTAGGACTGACCATCAAGACCGACCATCAGTCGTATGTGAAACAGGGTCCTTAAAGAAGAAACGCTTATTTATGTGATTTGCAAACAAATCTAAGTAGTAAAATCAGCGTAATAATGAGTTTGAAAATTGATTGTGCGAAATGGTTAGGGAAGACAGTCAGTTCGTTAAAATGCTTTAGTAAAGTGTATGAAAATTCACTTAATGCTAGTTTTATCATAATATAACGAAACATGGAGAACTCGGCGAGGTATTTAAATTACGTTGATGAAAGAAGGGCTCAAAGGAAGTTGATTAATTATTGTCTTTTGTTTAAGACGCTATGAAGAAATAATATCTTTTTAATACGCTTCCAGACATTAAAATTAATATGAAGCGTGGGGCCACGAGATGAACGATTGTGTTGTAAATTATAAAACACAATTTTATTAAATTAACATTTAAAATTATACAGGGTCTTCGTAAATTCGCGGACACAAATCAAAGAATAAAACTGTTTAGGTGTTAACACTGTTGCCAAGTTTTAATTTCGTTTTTTTGTTCGCTCGAAACCCAAGCTTCAGAAAAAAATAATTATGGTCAGTCGCTTTGAAACCAGCTCTCACAAAGTACAGGATTCATTTTGCGGCATTTTTGGAGCACATATACCAGGTAACCGCGAGAACATGTAAAAACCGGCCATTTCCTCAGTTTTTATATTATTTATTCCAATTGTTTTGATAATATACACATAAAATTGCATATTACGACGTAAAACAGTGTTAATTTAGACTTCCGGTTTAAACGGAAGTACTAGTAATTTTTTTTATTTTTAATTAAACCCCCTGGATATTTTTGCTGTTTTAAAAATAATAAGGTATGTCATTGGTATTAACTGAAGGCAAACAAAATGGCAATTTGAAAAGTGCAATATAACTCTAGTAGGGGAATTTAAAAACATAAGTTTAACATACAGGGTCGCTATTAAAGATGGAACCAAAGCTCTCCTGCTAAAACGGTTTGAGATATAGATATGAAAATTGGAAGGCTTCCATTTGAAATTATTTCGCATATTTTGAGGTTAAAAAAATTTTTTTTGACACATGATTTTTGAGCGCGGCCGCCATCTTGAATTTTTTTAAATGGCAACATGGTCTTTGTGATACATCGTTAGCAAGCTTATTTTTTTCTCTTTCTTACTACCTTAATCATGTATGGTGTTAAAGTAGAAAATAATGCAGAAACATTAGAAAAACCTTTGCCATATTTCACGAAATTAAGGTTTATTTGTCACGTAATACAATAGTTGTAAGGAAACAAACCATATGTACTGTGTTTTTTGTCACATATTAAACCCCTGCTGATTGTTTTTTGTTTATTTTTGACGTTTCGTATTGCAAAGGTATCTAGATTTAAAGTGCAATACATTAGCCAGCCACGCATACGGCATTATTTTCTACTTTAACACCATACATGATTAAGGTAGTAAGAAAGAGAAAAAAATAAGCTTTCTAATGATGTATCACACAGCCCTTGTTGCCATTTAAAAAAATTCAAGATGGCGGCGGCGCTCAAAAATCATGTGTCAAAAAATTTTT
This sequence comes from Ctenicera cuprea, assembly GCA_958336395.1. Lineage (NCBI taxonomy): Eukaryota > Metazoa > Arthropoda > Insecta > Coleoptera > Elateridae > Ctenicera > Ctenicera cuprea. The sequence continues at coordinate 11,587,128 of OY284488.1, forward strand.
CTTTTAACCTCAAAATATGCGAAATAATTTCAAATGCAAGCCTTCCAATTTTCATATCTATATCTCAAACCGTTTTAGCAGGAGAGCTTTGGTTCCATCTTTAATAGCGACCCGGTATATTCTTTGAGGCTTCCGCGGTTTCTCGAACTGTCAATATTACAATTTATTTTCGGCTTAGACCGTGTTGTCATTTGGGAACTACAGACAAGCTACAGGTCAGTCCTTACCTAATTATGCTGGGTGTAGTTCCCAAATGAGGACGCGGTCTATGCTGAAAATAAATTATAATATTGATAAGTTTAAAAATGGAGATTTTCATTTAATTTTTTTAATATCTTCTTGCCACAATAAATTGTTTAAGCAAATTGATGAAAAAAAAACCTTAAAGTTAATTATTGTTGATTTTAAAGACAACTTGAAAAAATTAATTATGAATATCATTATTAACTTTTTTTTAAAACGCGCTTCGGCAACCAAAATTAAAAGATAATAGGTAAGTATTATACATACAGAGAGAGGTAAAAGTATGGAGACACCAATTTGCTGTCGTTAATATTCATTTTATAAGAAAATGTTCAATACAAAAGTTTTTTATGAAATTTGTATCTACATATTGATATGCACGAAAAATTTTATTATTCAATTGTTTTTGAGTTATCACTTTACGCGATATTTTTTTAAATGGCAACCTATTAATGTTATACTACTATTCGATAGAGAATTCTTTTATCTTTACAATGGTATAAAAATTTTTTTGGGTTTGCATAACATTTTTTCGAGAAAATGCCCGTTAAAGTTGAAGTATTTACAATTAATAGGTTGCTAAAACTCAAAAACAATTGAATAATAAAATTTTTCGTGTATATCAATATGTAGATAAAAATTTCATAAAAAACTTTTATATTGAACATTTTCATAAAATGAATATTAACGACAGCAAATCGGTGTCTCCATACTTTTAACTCTCTCTGTATATACGGAGCAGAAGCCTGGACACTAAAGGAAACAGATAAACGGAAAGTTAATGCCTTCGAAATGTGGTGCTGGAGGAGAATGCTGCGGATACACTGGACAGCACACAGGACCAACCACTCTATGTTGGAAGAAATCGGTATAACAACAAGGCTGATAACAACTGTCCAACGACGCATACTCCAATATTTTGGACACATAACTAGGAGCAGTGATAACAACTTGGGAAAGCTGGTAGTTCAAGGAAAGATGGACGGAAAAAGGTTACGAGGACGCTCACCAAAACGATGGCTAGATCAAATAAGCGACCTGACCGGTACAAATCTCCAAAACAACATTAAATCAGCGAAAGATCGTAACGCATGGAAAGACATTACGAAAAATGTCAACTAATTGAAGAAATCCTCATATATTCACGCACAAATTACGACTCTTCACTTCTGAAGACTAACGACAAGAGAGAGATTATACATAGCTGTAGAATAAATTTAAAAATCTATCTAAATATGCAAAACTATACAAGGTGTTCCATTAAAAATAAAAACACTGCTATCACTTCCGGTTGGTTACATCAAAAGTCCAAAAAACATCGTTTTACGTCGTAATATGCATTTTCATGTGTATATTAACCCAAAAAAATTGATTAATAATATAATTGAAAACTTGAGAAAATGGCCGGTTGTTTTCTGTTCTCGTGGTCACCTGGTATAGTTACCCGTTTTTAAATATATTATTTAATATTACTGGCAATAACATCTACGTAGAAACTAATCTGGAATAAAAACTTTAAACATTTCTCTAAATAAAATATACAACCCCAAAGCATTAAAGAATTTTATCCACGGAAACATGTATCTTATTAATAGCATTCGTATCTTTTTTTCAGCTAAGACGGTAAGTATTCCAGAAGACAAGTATGAATACGGATTTATAAATGAGATATCCATTTCGATACCTCTCTCTGTCCTTCCACCCACGTTTTATCCGCTATTCCTATAATTCATTTTAAATTAATATCCCCATATTAAAATTTTACCTTTTTACTTTTATTGTTTATATTTCGGTTCCCGTTTAAATTTTTATTTTGCTGCAATTACAATTTTGTTACAGAAACAATACTATTTTCAGTGGCGGCTCGTGAAAGAGGCAACGTGGGCGACGCCCTCTCTAGCAAACACGCAAAGCAAACAATATTACACATAACGTACTTTTTACAACCGAATGATTTTGTTTAAGTTCAGTACAGGAAAGCGATGTTTTTATAAAACATTGTGAGGTGGCAAAACTTTAAATAGACGCGTCCCAGTTAGGCAACCTTGTTTTTAAAACGAGACCGAGCCTTTGTAGACAAACAACACAAAACATACAAAAACTCCCAGCAGGGGAATTTGTGCCATAATTGTGTGAATCAGAAACACGGGAGCTTATTAATGCTGCACTTTTGGCTGGCGGTCATAACATATCTTGTAAACAAACATTCACACCCTTTACGCTGTTGAGTTGTAATGAATTCATAAACAATATTTTAGGTTAAACAAGAATTCATAGCAGTTTACTCACGTGGCCAAGCTTTAAATAAAAAATATGATCCTACTCTCGCCAAAACGTGCAAATTAATCATTCTGAAAATGGAAAAAATTAAGAGTATGTGCGAAAATTTGACACAAAATGTGTAAACCTCTATGGACTGCATTTGTGGGTGCGAAGTAAAACGAGCTTTTTGCCTTTTCCTGCACAACTACCTGTGTTGTAAAGGTTTAAAATGTTTAAGTGGAAGGTAAAAACTTATATATCTAACTCTGAATTGAAAGGTAAACATTTTACCTTCCTCTCTACACTGTGTCCATAAAGTAACCCCCCCCCCCCCTATCTAACTTTTGAACGACTTAATATTTTACTACAAAATTTGGTGTGCTGTAATGGGAAATACTATTTTTTAGCTCATAATTAAATAATGTATCATTCAAAATGGCGGCTGGGCGCCATTTTGAAATATATTTTTTAAATAGAAAGGGGGGTCGAGTGACACCTCATTTGAAAGGTCTTTTAGTTCTGAGTCTGATCCTAGAGTTTCAAAGAAAAATATTTAGCCATAACAAAATGACAAACGTTTGAAGTAAAGAAGTCTATTAAAAAAAACTAAGAATTAAAGCAAAAACAAATGAAATTAAGTATTCGAAATGTTCACCATTCACTTCTTGGCACATAAAAAGTCGGTTATGTCATTCCTGCCTTACATTTTCATAAGATTCTGGAGTGATATTTCTGCTAACTTCTGTAATGCGTTTTTTACAGAAATGTCACTCCAGAAACTTATGAAAATGTAAGGCAGGAATGTCATAACCGACTTTTTATGTGCCAAGAAATGAATAGTAAACATTTCGAACACTTAATTTCATTTGTTTTTGCTTTAATTCTTAGTTTTTTTTAATAGACTTCTTTAGGGGCCGGCGGGTGGTCTAGTGGTTAAAGTCCCAGGCTTTGAAACTAGACTCTCAATGGCAGCTGGTTCGAATCCACTGCTCGGCGGTAATTTTTCTGAACAAGTTAAATCCGACGGGTCCATGGATGGTGTATGTAGGTGTGTATGTTGGGTTGCATGTCTTCAGGGGTGGGGTGCATGATAGACCGGTGAAAGAGCGCAAGTCCGCTGAGCCCGGGTAAGGGGGTGGGATAGGAATCATGGGGTCGTGCTCACGCACGGCTTCATGATTCTTTTAAAAAAAAAAAAAAAAAGTTTTTTTTAATAGACTTCTTTACTTCAAACGTTTGTCATTTTGTTATGGCTAAATATTTTTCTTTGTAACTCTAGGATCAAACGCAGAACTAAAAGACCTTTCAAATGAGGTGTCACTCGACCCCCCTTTCTAGTTAAAAAAAAATTTCAAAATGGCGCCCAGCCGCCATTTTGAATGATACATTATTTAATTATGAGCTAAAAACTAGTATTTAATTTCCCATTAAAGCACACCAAATTTTGTAGTAAAATATTAAGTCGTTCAAAAGTTAGTTAGGGGGGGGGGGGTTACTTTATGGACACAGTGTATACAAAGTATTGCTATAGAGGCAGGTATTGTGATCGTCTTGTAGGATTTGGAGCAAATGCGTTCATTCAGCGAAGTTTTTTTCTGCTTTGGGCTTACTGAGCGATATACAAGTTGTGTCTAAAAAAAGTTACTTTCGTGGCAAACATTTTCAACCTAAACATTTTGAAACGAGGGGTAAACCGCGAGTGGAAGTATGTGTTCAAGGTAGTGGAAGTACCGTGGGAGTACGTAGAAGTACGTGGCAGTATGTGAAAGTATATGGAAGTAAGTGGAAGTAAGGTGAAAGTACGTGGAAGTAAGTGGAAGTAGGTGGAAGTATGTGGATGCGGAAGTACATGGAAGTGGAAGTACGTGGAAGTAAGTGAAAGTACGCGGTAAAGTACGATGGAAATACGTGAAAGTAAGTGGAAGTACGAGGAAATAGGTGGAAGTACGGTGGAAGTATACAAAACTAAGTGGAAGTACGGTGGAAGTATGGTGGAACTATGTGGAAGTATCTGTGTTAATGGAAGTAGTGTACTAAATCTTTAATCTAAATCTCTTTGTGTAATGTGTGTGTGTATGTGCGTGCGTGCGTGTGCGTGAGTGCGTGCGTGTGCGGGCGCGCGTGTGGGTGGGGTGGGGGGGGGAGTGATATGGTGTGTGTGTGTGCGCGCGCGTGCGTGTGTTTGTGTGAACAGAGAGAACAGAACACACGCCTTAACGCAGAAAACCCAAATTTGACTCAAATATTGCTAATTGCAATAGGATGACACCGCAACAAAATGAAGTTGGTCCGCCAGAAAAAGCGGAAAGGGGAGAGGTGCTCTACTGCAAAATATACACACCTGAAATAGAACCTTAGATTCGTATTCTACGCATATCGAGTAGCCGATCTGTGCTAACGCGATCTCCTGATCACTCCCCACTGACAATAAGAACAACTTACCATTAAGACAACACCACTGACAGGTGTCCTTTTGGTCGTTTATCTGAACAGTTTAATTGAGTAATCGCCAAAAATACTGCTATCAGCCAAAAGTCTATAGGACATAAAAAATCGAGTTTGAGATTTCAATGGATAAACACAAGTTGCAACTAGAAAACACAAAATATCATAAAACACTGCTTCAAAATAGACGCGTTTGAAAAAGAACCTTAGTGTATTCTACACATGTCGATAAGCTTAACTGCGCAAGCCCTATCCCCCCCCCCGTGGCCACCCACCAACGATTTTTAAAATGTACAAATTTCGGCTTTCAAAACCGGTATAAACATGTTAAATCACAAAAGAAAGAATCTTCCATTGAGAAAGCACCACTGCACTGGGAGGTTTTTCTTTTGGTCGTTTACCTGAACAGTTAGCCAATTAATTAGGTAAATGTCATCGGCAAAAAACGAATTACCAAATTATGAAATTAATTTTAGATTTCAACGGATAAATATTGTTTGTAAATAACAAATAATAAAAAAAAAAACAAAAATTTTCAAAATACAAATTTTCAAATATAATTTTCAAAAGTTTTATGAATTTTTTAAATTGCTTTATTTTCATCATTTTCAAAAAAAAATTAAATTTTACGTTATTATCAAAATTTCCTAAATATTTCAAGGGTAAAAATTTAAATTTTACAAAAAATTTATAAAGTTTATCTTTAAAATAAGGTTTTAAATTTTATTACTCAAAATTCTGAAAATTTTTATTATTTTGATAAATTTTTTAATTATTATCAAATTTCCAGTAACTTATACAATTTTGTAAATTTTCTAAATTTTAAAAAATAAAAATTTTCATACATTGTTAAAACCCTCAAAAATTTTAAAACTTTTTGAAATAAAAAAAATATAATTGTCAAAAGTTTTCAAATAATTTCAAGGAATTTGCAAAATTTTTAGTCATTTCAATAATTTATAACATTTTAAAACATTTCATAGTAATCTAAATTTTTCAAACATTTGTGTTGTCCTCCCATAGTAAATGCTCATAAGCCGCCTGGCTATTTTAGATATTTAATAATTAGTTATGATTTTCTAGATAACTTCACGTACCGCAGGTTCTTGTGCGTATCATGGAAACTTTCAGAAAGATTAATAACCATGAAAGACGCGTAGAATTAGAGTTCCTGAACTTTCCTGTAGGATGTACAAAACACAAATCCCTCCTCTTCTGTATAACACATTATCTAAAGATGGGTTTACGTTTACGGAATGATCTAAATAAATAGTAGGTACATGAATTCCCTTTAGCAACGTCGGTACGGGCTTCATAAATTGTTAATACACTAGAGATGAGATTAGAACTTTACAGGTTAATTAACGTTGGTGATAAAGGGAAAATCCGCGTATTCAAATTATAATCTAAATTTGTCTAATTCATGATATGTTTAAACATCCTAAGAACGGCTTAAGTACAATAAAAAACTTTAAGTCGTTAAACTTCATTCTGTCAATAAAATCAATATATTTATTAAATCCGGATGCCTTCCACCTGTCGCAACTTCAAGTGGTGTGGGGCTCCCACTACTACAACCCACATATTTAAGTAGCTCTTATATAAAAACCATTTTCCTTTGTACACTGGACCGCTACAATATTCCATAGAATTATGCAATCTTAATGTAGAATATTTGTTTGCCTCATTAAAGCACAATCTGCTGATACCTCATTGCGACAACATACTCGACCGAGAACACGTCGCAACACGGCCGCGGCTACAACAACCGACCTGCGTGGTCCGTCAGTACTGCTTTCCACTATTTTTACATCTATTTTTTTCTTTTTTATTTATTAAATTATAAAGGATTAGTCAGAAGCATGGAAACGGCAGGATTCTAGTACAGACATAAATTCTACAAAGAAAAGCTCGTAAAAAAATGTATGTGTTAAGGTCATCAATATTTTTTTCACGCAGCAGAATATTTTTTAAATGTATTAAAATTTTTAATATTATTTTTACACTAGTGCTATTCATGTACGAGGTTATTTAAGAAAATTTTTTAAATAAATTTGCTTGGCCAGGTAGCCGGTAATAGAAATCAATCAGAAAAAAAAAATCTTTCAGAACCTACAAAGCACTAGAAATATTTCGAGTAAGAGTCGATAAGTTTTGGTAAACATGAAAATGCTACAATTGTTCCCCATGACTATATCACACACGTTTTGTTTTGGGCCAACGAACTACTCGATTTCTGAGTAAGCAAGTCAATTTTCTCGTGGTAAAACCACTTGCAATGTTTAATTAAAATCGTAGCTGCGCTACAACACGTGGGATATGACGAGGATTTTCGAAAAGTCATTACAGATATAACATGTGACCGACATTAGGCTCTGATAAACTTGGATTGATAGTAAATTTGTCCTTTAAAACAATTTCACTCTCCGCAATGAAGTGTAGTGTCTTCGACTTTACTTTACTGACCAAAGTAGTAAGGAGTAAACATTTGCTTCTGAGCGTGGCATAGAACCCGCTATAGTAAAGTGGATTGAATACATGCCCATACACTGTAATATAACTGCAACCCTGAGGGGGGGGGGGACTCAGTGGGTGTGTCTGCCGGCCGCGGGTGCCCGTAGGGCGTCGTACTCTCGCCGCTCCTGTGGTGCCTCGTTGTCTACGGACTCCTTCTGAGACTCAACAACGAGGGGTTTTACACGCAAGAATACGCTGACGACTTTGTTATCCTTATACCTGGAAAATTCCTTAACACAATTTGCGAGGTAGCTCAAAGAGCCCTCAATAAAATGGTGTAATAAGAACCAGCTTTCGGTCAACCCTTCAAACACTGAACTGGTTCTGTTCACAATGAAAAGGAAGATCACAGGCTTCAGAGGGCCTGTCCTCTTTAACAAAACACTGCAAACTTCGGGTGAGGTTAAGTATCTGGGTATCATCTTAGATGCCAAACTCACCTGGACACGTCCTGTGCCTCTTGGTGAAGGTCGGGGCCCAAGTGGGGGCCTACAGGCTAAGCTGTATGGTGCAAGAGAAATCTACACAATAGAATGTAGCACATACCAGGGTTGTCTCACGATTGAGGTCAACCAATCCTATCTTTCGGACGGGAAGTGATGGTATGGTTCCCTACTTCTCCTTTAGCAAATCATACGATACCCTCATCCCACGCCGAGATGAATGATTATCGAGAGAGCAGTCTTTCTTTCGGCCCTCTATGGTTTACTAATAAGTTACAGACTAGGAAGGGATCGGGAGCACGTGTCTACGGAGAAACACCGAAATTCAAACTTAAATTTGCTCTGGAAAAATATCCAAACGTCTTCCAGGCCGAGATCTTTACTATATTGCCCTGTGCAAACGAAAATCTCAGAAGAGAGTATAAAAGTAGACATTTTTACATCTCTACCGACAGTCAAGCGGCCATCAAAACCTTAATTTCCCCGAAGATTGGGCCACGACTGGCCCAAGAATGTCGGAAAACCCTCACTGCTTGTTTGCTTTTGGTTTCAATTATGGTTAGAATTATGTCCACCTGATGAGTTCAAATAAGAACGAAACATGTAGGGGTCTATTCTAGCCATAATTGAAACCAAATCTCTTCTTTCTTATTTCTTGCCAAACGGGCGTTTCTGTGTTTTGTGCTTAGAGGTCGGTGCGATCGCAGATACCTGCTTAGCAGGTTCCGATCGCAACTTTGCCGGTTTGTTGCTTTGCAACTTTTCCTCGCCGCACATAATAGAGGGCGTTACTAGTGTAATTCCCCTTTAAAATTATATGAGTTCCCGGCCATAGTGAAATTAAAGGAAATAAAAAGGCTGGTGCCCTGTCTGTTGCTAGGGCTAAGGACTCCCTAATGGGTCCAGAACCGGCCTTTAGAATTTTCCCCAAATGTGGGAAGCACGAGATCAGTAGCTGGACGTTGTCACAGCGGAAATTGTCGTTAACCTCTTGTTAAACACCAAGACAGGCTAGACTGGCTAGACGGGTCCTACGCCTAGAATGACAAAAACTCTTCTGGGCCTAAATAGTAGACCAATCAGAATTGTGACAGGCTACGGTCACCTGCAGAAACATCTTTACACTATTGGGGCTGTCAATAGCCCGCAGTGCAGAAGATGCCAAGTCCGGAAAGAAACTTCCCAACACGTACTCTGTAAGTGCGCACCTTTTGCGGTCCTCGGGTACAAACATCTTGGCTCCCCCCCCTCTTTAGAGTCAAATAAAACAAGGATATATCATTGAACAGGATCTGATTCTTTGCTGAAATGACCAACCTGCTCAATAAAACCTAGATCATTTAAAAGGTACAATGGGCACTAGTAGCCCAAGTGCAGAGAGGCGCTTGTATTCCGACCCATTGCTAATCATCAGCTTAGATTGGGTAACAAGCATCCCCACCTTGCAACAAGTAAACGAACGATAAAAATCCGTCAACGCTACTTGTCCGATCATCAACAAGCGAGAGCCAACAACTATTCGCTCGCTGAAAACCTAGTAGATACCAGCTAGCTGTTATTTCAATAAAAAGCTGGCTTCCTCTTTTAGTGAGCCTGTAACGCTTAAACGTATCAAAAAAACTCGGTATATTACTTAAATAAAAGCTCTCCCTCCCCCTTCTACAGTAAAAATCCTTTGGAAAAAATTACAAAAAGAAACATTCCCTGGAAAAAAAGCATTTTTTTCAGAAACTGAATTTTGGAAATTGGAATAGTGGAACTTATAGAAGGCCTTAGAACAAATCAAACGGTTTTTTACCGAACTCTCTAGCTTCAACATGGCGGCCGCTACGAATTTTTGAAAATTTCGACTTTACCGCCCATTTACTCAAAAACCAGTTGTTTGATTGGGATCAACTACATCTTGTTTGGTAGCCCCTTCTTCTCAGCCTATATTAGTCCACTCCTGAACGTAGGCCTCTCCCATGTCTCTCCATGTTTTTCTATCTTTAGCTTTTTGGAACCATTCTCTTCCTGCGATCTTCTTGATGTCATCCAACCATCTCTTTTGTGGTCGCCCTATACTTCGTTTTGTTGTTCTAGGTCGCCAGTGTACAATTTTGTTGGTCCATCTCGTTGTCTCTTGTCGTGCTACGTGTCCCACCCATTTCCACTTGAGGTCGGCTATACGTTGCATGACATCGGTAATTTTGGTTTTGTTTCGAATTTCTTCGTTCCTTACCCTATCCCTCAAGCTGATTTTAAGCATGGCCCTCTCCATTGCTCTCTGTGCAGTTCTTAATTTATTAGCGCTTTTTTGCGTGAGTGTTACTGTTTCCATGCCATATGTCATAACAGGTAGGACGCATGCATCATACACCTTGCGCCTCAGATTGATCGGAATTTCTGAATTTTTTAAGACGTAGCTCAATTTTCCGAATGCACCCCAACTCAAACGTATTCGTCTTGTTATTTCGGCTGTTTGATTTTGTTTGCCTAATTTAATGGTATGCCCAAGATATATATATTCGTCTACTATTTCGAGGTCGGCATTTTCTATATTGACCTGTATTTCGGTCTGGCTCATTACTTTTGTTTTGTCTAGGTTCATTTCAAGACCAACTAGCTTAGATTCGTGATTCAGCTGTTCTAACATATTTTTTAATTCATCTCCATCGTTACTTATGAGAACGATATCGTCCGCAAATCTTAGGTGGTTCAAAAATGATCCATCGATGTTAATACCTTTATTTTCCCATGCCAGTTTTTTAAATATGTCTTCTAGTGCCAAGGTGAACAATTTTGGGGATATTGTGTCTCCTTGGCGAACACCTTTTTGTACTGGGATCTTGTTAGTAACCATATCCTCGTCTATTTTCACTTGCATGGTTGCATTCTCGTAAATATATCTTAGAAGATTTGAATACCTTGAGTCAATTCGGGCGTTATCCATAGCTTGCAGAATGGCCCACATTTCAATGGAGTCAAATGCTTTCCTGTAGTCTACGAAAGCCAAGTGCACGGGAATGTTGTATTCGGCACATTTTTCTATTAAGGTGCGGATTGACTGTACATGGTCCATCGTGCTGAAGCCCTTTCGAAAGCCCGCCTGCTCAACCGGTTGGTAGAATTCAAATTTATTGTTTAGGCGATTTGTTATGATTTTTGTTAATAATTTATAAAGGTGCGATAATAAGCTGATGGGGCGGTAGTTTTCAATGTTTGTGTTGTCCCCCTTTTTAAACAAAATTATTGTGTCCGCGTTGTGCCATTTAACGGGTATTTTTCCATCTTTAAGGCATTTGTTTAGTAGTACCTTAAGAGTATCTTCTACTATTTCGCCACCCAATTTTAACATTTCACTCGTTATTCTGTCTTCTCCGGGAGCTTTTCTATTTTTAATTTGTTTTAATGCTGTTCTTATTTCCGATTTGTCTATTTCAGGAACATCTTCTGAACCTACATTTACAATAGTTTTCCTGTGTGGTTTCGATGTCGATGTAGTCGAAGTGTAAAGTCTTCTGTAAAAATCTTCTACTATATTCACAATTTCGCTTTTGTTCGTCGTGGTTGTTCCTTGTTTATTTTTCATTCTATTGATCTTCGGTCTTCCTTTTCCTATTTTTGATTTCATCACTCTCATATTCATATTGTCCTCTATAATATTCTGGATTTCTTGAGTGTTGTAGGCTCTTATATCTTTTCTAATTTCTTTACTTATCTTCCTATTTAGTATTTTATATTCATCAGATTCTCGGTCCAATCTCCTTCTTTCTTCTATAAGTTTAACTGTATTAGGTGTGATTTTACCATTTTTCTTCGATATATCTCTTGTAATTACTTTTCTGGTGGCGATTTGAATGTCTTTTGTGAATTTATCGGTTAAGAAGTCCAGTTCCATAGCTTCCAATGATTGAGTAGGCGCTAGTTTCTTAGTAAGTTCTGTCTGGTATACAGCTTGTTTCTGAGTTAGTTCTTCAGTTGTTGGGTATCTTGTCTTTTTTTTCATCAAATTAATTCGTTCTAGTTTGGTATCTATCACTATAGTAGCTCTTATAAGTCTATGATCACTACCGGTATCAAAAAGATTTAGGACCGATGTATCTATGCATATTTTCCTGTCGTTTGATAGAACATAATCGATTTCATTTTTTACCTTTCCGTCCGGGCCCCTCCACGTCCACCTTCTTTGTGGAGCTTTTTTGAAAAAACTGTTCATGCAATACATGTTTTCGTTTTGTATGTAATTTAACAGTCTTTCGCCTCTATCGTTTCTTATACCTAATCCGAACGCTCCAATATTTTCTGGATCCCCGTTCCTTTTTTGTCCCATTTTTGCATTTAGATCCCCGGTAACTATTAAAAATTTGGTTTTTTCTAAATTTTTTGCCTTAGTAATGTCTTCATAGAGCTGTTCTATTTCGTCATCATCTGCCTTACTAGTGGGCGAATACACCTGAATTACTTGTAAGCTGTATCTTTTATTCAACTTTATCATGATATATATCACTCTGTCAGATATTGCATGCATCTTCAGTATTCGGTGTTTTATATTTTTGTGGAATAGAAAAGCTACACCTCCGACATGGAAGTCTGTTTCAGAATTATTCTGGTACAGCATATGGCCCGAATTCAAGATGGTTGCTTTTTCTCCTGGAAGTCTTGTCTCACATAGTCCAAGAATGTCCCATTTTACGTTTTTGAGTTCTTGTTCGAGTCTTTCTAAATGTTCATCTAATCTCAAAGTTCTGATATTATATTCCGCTATGAATAGTTTTATCTTTGAACGGTTTTGTATGGTAGAATGTTGTTTGATGTCTCTCGAATCTTTGCCCCCCCCAGAATCCACGGGGCAGACTGACGAATCAGTGTGAGAGTCTGAGCCATTAGCTCTACTCACCTGGGGTAATTGTGTTATTAACTTCGATGTTGACATGGTTTTATTTGGGAGGTACTGGCATTTAAAACGCCACGCTTGCCGAGCGGGTTGGCGAGTAAGCAGTAGTCAACTCTAACTGTGACTTGGACACCACCGTTGACCCATAAGGTTCTTCCGCCGCTGTTCCTAGGAAAACATCCTGCTTTTGATGGTTTCCGACCCACTGAGCTCATATGTAGCTTAACTGCTTGTTGACCCCAGTGGGCCTGCTCAGGTACCTCGGGGTTGCAAAACCCGTACCAATAAAACGATATTGGCCCCTGAGGGTGGTAGCCCCTTAAGGGTACTATACCATGAAATATCATTAATTTTGAAAATCGAAAAGACGATCTCAATGGCACCACTCCAAAATTGTGAAATTTTCAGAAAAAAAAATCTCAAAAACTGCCCACACGTTTTTGTTTAAACTTTTTAAGCTGATAGAGATAGGCATCTGCTACAATTTTGTTTTTTGCTCATTGTTATAATTTCACTGTGACGCCCTCTATGAATTTTTGAAAATTGAAAATTGGTACCCTTTTATTTATTTAACGGGGAGCAATAAAATATTTCTGTTAATGTAAAATAGCTCACCATTGATAGCAAAATCCGAATATAATAATATTTTTTCGATAATTTCATATTTAGGGGGGCTACTGTTCCCCCTCCCCCCAAATTTTTTCGATAAAAAATTAAAAATTTGGTTTTTTGTTTTGTTTGCTCTAGGAGAATCTTTTTAGAAAAAATCAAAAAATCGAATTTTTTGTCCCTTAATAATCTTTTTGTCCTTGGAAGAATTTCACATACTTTCTACAGCAGTTGTATTCTTGTACTAGTCGTTTAATGTTCGGTGTAGGCTAACTTTTTTATATTAATAGATAGACTCGCAAACCCAAGAGCAAAGTTTTAAGAAAAAACTTGAGTTTCCAATTTTAATATGGCGGCCACGGTAAAAAATAACTTTTTTTTAAATGGAAACGTGGCATTTTGGCTTTAAAATCAGAAAGGTTAAATTCTAATTACAAATTAATAAGAGTAATTTCTTGCTAAAAATAATACTTCTCGAATTATTAATATATTTTCAAATATCAATTTCCGCGCTTCCGTTGATTCAGTCCGAATATTTTACCCAACCTTATGCTTGCAGCGCAGCAGTCGGTCTTTCTTCAATCGCTTCAAGATGTTACAACTTATAAGAACTATTTACTTTAACTGGTCGTGTCTAGACAGGTGTATATCGAAAGTGTTGGAAAATATAAAACAATGTATTTAAATGTATAGGAAAGTCCAGGCGAAGTGTTTCGCTCATTTTTCTGTTTGTCCTCGTACATTTCCAAGCTCATCAAAATCCGACCAACTGTTCGAATATTATGAGGGGTGAACCACGCCACACACAGAGAGATATTTTTAAAACGTGGTAGCCCAAAACATGTTTTTTCGTCAAAATTTTAAAATTGCGTGAAATAACACTGCCTACACTAAAAGTATAGGAAAGTACAAACAAAGTTACCTACCATCTAAAAAACTTTGATGACGTCACTACTTGAAAAGCATAAAATACACATTTTTGTGAGCACGTGATAAAATAGCTTTAAAATGGTATAAGTAAACTTTTTGTTTAAAACATTTATTTTATGATGTATTTACGCTAGAATCGTACTGTTTCAATACTTTTGACTAATCCTGTATAAATAAGAAACCTATGCGTTTTAAATTAAAATTAACTTTTTAAGACCTCGTTCAAAAAAACTATACATAATAAGATTAAGCTAATAAAATGAAACAGATACCGGAAGCTAAAATTACACACGCGCCACCTAAAATTGCTTATAATAGGCACCTTGCAATAGAGATAATAGGCAAGGGTGTTAGACGACAAACACATAGGATAATCGGTTATCGATCCAGTTTTCCAATCACATCAATTAATTCCAGAAAATGTAAATGCTGTTGGTTTAGCCACGCAAGTTTAGCCGATGGCTTATCACAAATGTCACCAACGTGAACTGCGTATGCGATCTCTCCCTACAGTTGTATCTACATAGATTTGGATTAAAGCTCAGTTAATTCGTTTCCTTTTAGATTACTATAGTCAGAAGAAAAAAATAAAGGCAGCACTTCACCTGGACTTTGCTATACTTGCGAAACGTTACAAACTTTACTTTTCCTATGTGCAAAAGTATTTAGGCACAACGTTGTAGCCCCACAGCAGTGGCAGTAGAAATAAACGCACATTGATATTACTCCGCAAATGACAAATACATGTCGTATATAGGTACCGGTCGTGCAATGAAAAAGACATAACATGACGTGCAGTAACAAGGAGCTATGCCATATCTACCACTTCACTGATTTTGCTGCTGCTTCACATCACTGTCATGTGGTTGGTCCGGTTTGCATTAATTAAAGCCACCCCCGCTCGGTTAGCATAAGCTAATTATGGCCATTTCGTATTCTATTTAGAAAACTAACATTTTCATCTCGTTAACCACAACAGTAGCTTATCCGCCTTCGGGGCCAATTTCTTACCCGCAGGGCAAGGGAATGCCCTTACACTTGCCAGCTCCTCCACCATTCTACTTAAAATCGCCTAAATAAGCTATTCCCGAAGTTACTAAGATAAAAACCCTGCATAGAAATTAAATGCAATAGAGGAAAGGGAGAACTACTATGTGAGAATAGATAAAATTTTAACAAAAATATAAAAAACTAAGTAGGAAGCACAAAAATTTGTCAACAGCATGTTTACATTTTTATTTAAATTACTTGACAGTCGGTGCGAAAAGGACGAGAACCGTCACCTTCACTGTTACATAAACAATAGTGCGTTTCCTTTCACTCACTTAATATTCTTTTTATTTTAGCTATGCCATCTTCTTGATCCTGGTATAGAGCTTTAATATACCTATTGTGATGTAAGCCTACCTAACCACATATCAATACTTATCAAAGACCGGACTTTTAGTCCCAGAACAGCAAAAAATTTTGGTAAAATTCAATAAGTAAATATAAAGAATAGGCATACTCAAATCCATTCGGTTATACGCGAAACATGTTACAATATTTGAGATACATTGTTTCGTTCAGTGTTACTTTATTGCTGAGCTAAGCCAGAGGTTGTGCACTCAAAAAGATTTTTGCAAAGTTTCATTAAACTGTTTTGTGTATTACTTTAAAACCCTCCGATCATTCATATCATTCGCTTATCAACTCCGTTATAAAATAGCTCGGGATAATAAACCTGCTGGCCAAACGAATAATACGTATTTAAACAAGCTCCGCAAGGTCAAACATGTTGGTGTGTTGCTATTCTAAGCTCGCAAATAATTTAATAACTTAATAATTTAAATACTGACTAAATACTAGACTAGAAATCCGAACAATGATAATTATAAAAGTTATTCTAACATTCTAACGGCAGCTGTAATTAAAGCGAAGTTTTCCAACAATTCTGTTTACGTAACATTTCCACAAATAAAACGTTAAAATACCTCCAGGACACAAACCACCCACGTCTTAACATTTGTCGTTCGTAATTATTTGCTTTACTCGTTTTAAACGCGAAACTCGCTGTGTACACCTTGAAATTACCACGCTTTCTCAACAGTGCAGGTTCCACCGCCTACTCAATTTATAAACCACAAATGTACAAAAGCAACCCAAGCAGAAACGAAAAGAACACAAATTTAGCTGGGTGTGGATTGAACCTTCCCCTAAAATTCGGGCACATGGCTCTGGATCAAATGAACGCGGTTATGATTATTTCATTTATATTCACGCCTTGCACATGATGGGGAACAAGCAGCATCAAGGTACTCTTTGGGAAAGGTTGGTCAATACGGATTATATTATTAATTCCTGTGCCGAATACAATGTCAATCAGGTGCCTATTTTTATATTCCCGCGGCGTAAAAAATTGACTTCTGAATATGGATAGGATCAAATATACCCTTTATTCAATTGTAGTTCTTAAACATTGGAAACAAAACACGTTAGACGTGAATGATTTAATTTACATAGCTTCAGATATTTTCTTGTTGTAAAAATGCGTCCTCCAAATTGGTATTTCGTCAAAAATAATCACAAAAAAACATTCTCACTGATAAATTGAGAAATTCTTAAGCAAACCTGTCCAAAAGTGTTGTCAATGCGGGAGCTTGCTGATGTGGAAACTGATGTTAACTTACCTGGAATAAAAAAAGTAATTACTTATTGATTTATCATAAGTTCAGGTTAGATAAACTATGTTATTAGTTTATTACGTAGGTACCAAATCAAATACAACAACTATAGATTATTCTATTTTCGTCTTTTAAAATAATCAGAATGAAAGAAGCAAGAATTTTATGATTTTATTTTACACTTCCCAATAATCGTTAACAAAAAGGTATTTTTGGAGTTTGTCACTTTGATATTTTATATCTTTGAACAACAAAAGTTGTTGTTCTGCTTGAGATTTACGAGATTAAAAGAGCAGTTGCAGTTAAGAAATTCACATGAAAATATTACGAAATTCAGCTCCTCTATCTCATACCTACAGAAATAACAAAAAAAAATTGTTAAAATTACTGTATTACATTAAACTTTATGCGATATTTTGGTAATGGTATTGAATAAATGTCTAAAGGATGTGTTAAATTCAGGTACATGAACCGAAAAAAATAACGTTTCGGTTTTAAGTTATGGTTCAAAAATTTTAAATTTCGGTTACGGTACACAGCAACTAAAAATTTCGGTTTTGGTTATGGTTACCGGTATTTTTTGACTTTTCTCGATAAAAAACAAAGAGCATTATCGGCAGGATTATATGGAAAACAATTTTGCTGTGCTATTTAAAAAAATATATTAAAGTTATCACAAAAAATTGGCGGCACAAAAAAATTTTAGTTTTTGTCAAATTGTAGAAAAAGCTGCTGCTGCTGTTAAATAAAAATAAAGTAGCTACGGTTTTTGGTTTTTTTCGTAGAACAGAAACAGGCAGTATGGCGTCTTTTGGTAAAATCCAACTTTTCACGAAATCTTTAACATATCATGAAATGCAATATTTTTTTTCGATTAATTTAAATAAATAACGTATGAATAAAAAACCTTATACGTATTTCGACATGTTTACATTCATTATCAAAGGTTTATATTAAAAAGTAAACAGTTACTGTTGTTATAGCAACAACAGAACTTGGTGACTTTATCTCGTGAATCGTCTGCAGATGACTTGATTTCTTATTCCAAATTGTCAAATAGAGGTAAGTTTAAGAAATCAATTTACTCAATCATTATGGGACGTTTTGGAATAAGCAATCAAGTCGTCTGCAGACATAGAAGACCAAAATAAAGTCATTCAGTTCTATTGTTTCTATAGCAACACGAACTGTTTACTTATTACTCGTACTTTTAAAAATGACATGTAAACATGCCAAAACACGCAGAATGTAAAAACAAATAAATATTATTGAAGTAATTAAGTATTTTTTATACATCAATATGATCTTCAACGAAGTTAAGCAAGAACTTATTAATATTTAAATAAACTTTTTCGACAATAACCTAGAAATCCTGCAAAAATGACAACAGTATGTAAATAAAAAGTTATATAGAGTACATTACATTACATTACATTATGTCACTGAGACCATGAAATGCCCAATTACCCAATTTCCTACAATATATCACAGTGACTAGCCGGTCAGTGCTGGCTGACAACATTTTGCCGGTATACAGTATACCGTCATCGAATAACATGCAGCGTAGTTTACCGGCAATTTCAATTTGACCGGTAGATGACGCGTTGTTTATCCATGTTTTCTATATTCTAGCATCGATAATCAACTTACGCTGTAGTGCAGTGCTAGAATGCGTGTACAGCGTTGTGTGGCATAGGTTGGTCAAGAGTTTCAATCCCGTTCGGATTTACATATTTTAAATTTCACTAGTTTTTCAAAATGGGGTCCATAGATTATCATTATTTTCCGATGTTTTGTGCCTGGTGGCATGCTACTGTTATGTTCCCCGAGATGTTGCAGAACCGCAGCAGAATACATTTTTCCATTTTACGCTCAAGTACTTACTTTTTTGTGTTATTGGCACAGGGAGTCTACATTGATAGTGTGCAGGTTACTGCCCCTGGTAAAATATGCATAATATACTATACCGGGAATAACTTTGTAGGGGCATTTTCAACAGTAAAATACTGTAATCATGTTTTGGCTGCAACCCCAAGGGTCAAAAAAGCTGAACATGCAGAATGCGAAGATTAAATAGTAAATACTTAATGTTATTTGCTACCACAAACAAATGTCGGTTCTACATTTGTCGAAACATAAAATTCCGGTATATTTTAACAATAATTACGGTTACGATTTTCGGTTACGGTTCAAGAAATTTTCAATTTTGGTTTTCGTTTCAGTTACGGTTCGGAAAATTTAGTGATTTTTCCTGTTTTCGATTACGTGTCGGTGGGCACCTGGTTAAATTACGTTTAATTGGCCGACTGCAAAACCGCTACGGTTCGTTAATAAAGGAAAACAGGTGCGTACAGGCAGGCGTCTGGAATGTATAAACCCCCGCTAAGAAAAAAAGCCAAAGGTTGTTGACTAGATGTAAGTGACGGGCATTTAAAACGCGGTCGTTTACAGCGGGGTGCAGTGTGTGAAATTAAAAGGTGTTGCATTGCTATTTGATAATGTTGTGTTTGGTATATTTTAATTGTGTAATGAGATAAAACTGGTGATATCAGGCTACTGTTGAGAAACCATTTCTGACTATACGCTAGAGACAGGTATTGTATTCATTCAAATTTCGGAAGTTAAGATTTCGATAGAAACACAAGTTTTAGGGTCCGAAAACACAGATAAACTCCTAACTGGAATGTATCCGCCACAAAACGAGATTGGATCACCAAAAATAAAAAGGTAGGGGTAGAAGGGGTGCTATACTTCCACAAAGCAATCGTCCACCACCACCCCTATTACCCCACCATTGTTTTGTTTTTTCTAAACTTTATGAATTTCGACTTCAAAATCGGCATGAACATGTTAAATGACAATAGGAACAATCTTCCATTGAGTAAACATCACCGAGATGTTTCCTTTTGGTCGTTTACCTGAACAGTTTAATTGGACAATCATCAAAGAAATAACCAAATTAAAAAATCTATTTTAGATTAAACAAATAAATATCATTTTCAGTTAGAAAACAATAGAAAATCAAAACATTCTAATATTTTCCAAATTTTCAAATTCTACATAGGTATGTTTTTAGAAAATTTTAGAATTCTAAAAATTAAAAATTTCTATAAATTATGGAAATTTTGACATAACCAAGAACTTTCAAATTGTTTGAAACTAAGTGGTCAAAATTTTCAAAGTTTTTTGAAAATTTCTCAGACATAGCAAAACTTTTCAAAAAAATTTAATTTTCAAGACTGCTAAACATTTTCAGTTTTACAATTTTTTTTAAATGTTCTAACTTTAAAAAATGTACGAAGTTTCGAATTTTTTATAAATTTCAAAGAGTTTATTTCAGGGTTGGGTATGTAGAATATTACATGTAAAATATACTTATTATACATGGTTATTCTACATGTAGAATATTCAGCTCTTTTTCTGCATATTCTAGATGTAGAATAATACCAATGCAAAAACACGAGTTTAAACGTACAAAAAAAGAAATTTCATTGTCGATGCATTCTTCGCAAAGGAGCGGCCGCTATAGGGGTCTTTCAGATTCCGCACTTGAGTCCTAAGCCGCTCTTCAGCCAATAAAAGATGCTAAGAATGGGTTAGCGTTAGAGCAAGGAATTTGGATAAGGGATGATTTCCGTGGATAGTACTGTTGCAGTATTTACTTTGTGATCCAGGAAAACCACGGGAAAACCTGATACAAGACAGCCGGCCGGGCCAGTGAATGAAACACAGGCCTCTTGAATGAAAGGTGAACGCGCTTAGCGCGGAGCCACCTTTTCGATTTTAAACGTAAATGAACACGTATACAATTTAACAAGTGCCCCCCCCCCCCCCCCCCCCCCCACACCAAAGTAAAATAATTTATATTGATTAATTAAAATTTAAAATATCTTAAAATAGTGAAAAACTAAAAACGTAAAATAATTGCGACCAGTGCCAGAGTTATGGTGGAGGCGAGTGGTACTTCCGCCCCAGACGTAATTATTTAAAAAGCGCAATTTTATTGTATACTTCTTTATAGAGCCAACTGTCGTTTAATAACTGCTGGTACGTTTGAATAGAGAAAAGTTCGTACCGTTGTATAGTCACATGTCTCACTCCCCCCCTCTACAATGCACGCACGCGTTCATCTACATAGTAAAGTTAACACAATAATTTTATGCTGGTGTTTTCATAAAATTCAAAATTCAAAAAAAAACAGAAACTACCAAAATTTTAAAATTTCAAAAAAAATTTCAAAACTTTCGAAATAATTTAAAATGTTTCAAAAATTGTGTTACATGTGAAAAAGCTATTGTTGTATGTTGCTATTATTGTTGTGTTAATATTATTGGTGTTTTTTCTTGTTGCTGTTTTTTAAAATTGATTTAATCACTCGACAAAATTGGTTGTTCTTGGAATCTAGTAAGTAGGCGTAGTTATTAGGATCCCTCTACCTGGCTAATTAAAGGATTATAATATTCCTTGAATTAACCAGTGATTCCCAAGATGTATACTCTGACGTGGCCTGGAATGCCAACGTTTCCATTACATTCCTAGCGACTGACGCGTACCTTCGATGAAGCGAGCACAGTGAAGTGGATATATTACCATTAATCGGGTGAACACTTTGTAAAACGGTAATCGGCGGCGGCGTGATAGTGCACTAAAGATAATGTTCTAATAAACTCAAACTACTAGAGGCTACGTAGAATTTCCAAGCATCATATTTTCATCGTGTTTTGCTAATGTAGTAAAACACATTTGCTTGTTTTCATGTTATTACTGGTAATATTCAGAATGAAAAATGTTTATGACTAAGACTACAACGGTCGATCTATTAAAAACTTCGGTGAGTGAATATTAATTTGCGTTTACGTTATGCATCGGTTATATTTCAAAATTGAAGCGCCCTATTAGATTTAATCGGTTTTTATCCATCCTCTGACTGAAAATTTAACACTAACATTATTTTCATAATTATTATTGGATTCAACAAATGTTTGTCGTATGCGCATTCCATAAATTTCCGTTACTAAAATTATTATGCAGCTATAACTGTCGAGTGTCGAGATGTGCTGTTCGAAGGGAATGGCCTAGTTTGTAGTGATAGAATTGACGTGTTTCATCCCGCTTTATTGCATTACAATTGATATATTCAGCGTTAATTTACGCTTTGTTTGTGTTGTTTAATGAGCGTACTATAATTTAAATTTTATTCTGTGTTTACCTGTTGTTTGTCATCACTTATCACGTATTTACTATCACGAGTGCTATAATTAAACCATCTAAAACGGTAACGATAATCGCCTATTATTATTATTATTTTAATAAATGCAAATTATAATTATCGATTCCTGCTAACATCAACTGTTAACATTTAAAGAAAATGGAAGTTTACTGCTATAAAATTAATAACTGGGTCTTCTAAAACGACTGTGGTTTTTACGAGATCGTTAATAATATTATTTTATTAACAAATGTCAAGAAAACTTATATGAATAGCCAGCCTAGAACCCTTTAACATTATGAACAAAAGAACAAAAAGAACAAATATTTACGTTGATACAACCAGAAATATGCCTGTTCTTAAATTCACCTATGGTATCTACCTACATAAATGTATTGAATTGCTACAAGACTTGTTTAAATTGAACATGTTCACAGTAGCATTGCATAAAAATCCCTTACCATTTAAAATAATAAGTCAGGCATGACGACACCCTCTTGCCAAAATTATTCACAACAAGAGCTGTGAAACACGTGTTTAAAGCCTGGGGGCCCTGACGTCTGAAAAACCCATAAGCAAATAGCAAGAATAATTTTTCACATTTCTCAACGAAAATAGTATAGTTCATTAGGAGCCTGGAAATAAGAATTTTTCCGTGCGCGCGTGAAAAAATCGGAGATCGGGAAAAGTTTTTCGTGCGCTGTTCTGAAAATGCCACCTTTACGTCATTGTAAAAACGGATGAAAACAAGGTGTTTTCAGATAAGTATAATAAAAAATATATTTTGTTACTCGATTTAGTTTGTTAATATGATATGATTCATTAGCTAAAACGTAAACAGACGCCACTCCCGGGAGTAAAAGTGCTACTTCAGTCACTTTTTTCGAAGACTAAAGTGTCACTTTTACTCCCAAGGGATTAAAAATGATTGAAACTCCCAAGGGACTAAAGTAAATGTCAAACTGAATGAAATTTTTTTTATTGGCAATCTAACCTATTTCTGTTTTAAATTTACATTAATATTCACATTAGTACAATTTACTAGATTAAATAAACGATTATTTTCGTCGGATATATGATGAACAAGTGTACGTGACGAAGATGAAAATGCAGAAGCGGTTGATTGGTCATCTTCGTGTCCAAAAATTTTATCTGCTATAGTTTCTTTGTTGTTAATGGAGTTCTCAACATACCCCTCCGCAACTGTTGGGGATTTCCACCCTCCATGGCGCTTCAAAACATCAACAGTAGCTCCAGAGTCCGCCAACAAAGACGTAGATGTGCGTCTAAAACAATGTCCCGTATATGAGATGCATCTGGTAGGTTTAGGAAAGCTGCTATTTTTTGGGGTAGTTTTCCAAACGTATTTTTTCCGACTGGCTGAGTAGTACATTTCTTGTCTTTGAAATAGACAAATAATCGCAAATGAGGTGTCTCGACCTTTCGTAAGGCCATATACTTCCTACACAATTCAACAAAATTGATACAATTTTTTTCTGAATTCTTGACAATGAAATTTCTCTCAATTTTATTTTTGGTATTTGTAATATATCGATCGACGCAAATCGGTTACATCGTTGATAGACAATTGAAGTAACTCACTTCCTCTGCAAGCTCCCGCTACACCTAAGATAAGTGCAACCTACAAAATGACCTGTTAAAAAATGTTCATATAAAATGTTTACTACGATTACTCACTTTCATCATCAAATATTCATCATCCGAAGCTTCTGTTAGGAACTGATCAACCTGCTCCCCGGTCAGAACTTTCGACTTTTTAGGTTTATAGCTATCATTTCTTCTTTTCAGAAATGATATTAGTTTAGGAAATTTGCATCGATATTATTTTTGATGTTCCTTTCAGCATTGAATAATGTGCCCAAAGAGTAGACACACAAACTCATTTCGATTTCTCGTGAAAGTATACCAACAAAACATTTTCGGTATAGTTTTCCAGTTTTTTCTCACTGCACCACTTAACAAATGCTTCATATTGCTGCTCATATATTTTTCGCGATTTTGTAGGTAATAACTTTTCCGTGACCTCTTCAGCGGCCTTATCTACATCAAATTCACTCATCTTCTCTTACATTCAAAATCACATTTAATAAATTTAAAATGGCGAACCGTTCAATGGATCTTGTTGACAGCGTTACTATGGTTACACAGCATTTTTTATGAAGCTTGTTTTACACTGTCAAAATCACAAGATTTTATTTCTTTTCGACTATTTTGATTTCAAATTATTCGGAGTGCAAAAAATAGCGTATATACCACGGGACCAAAGTGCCTTTTAATCCCTCGTGTTATTATTAATATATAAACTTCACCCTCGGGATTAAATGAAGCACTTCAGTTCCTTGGTATATAATATACTATTATTCTACGCTGTAAAATGCTGGCCGACTTCCTTGGAAAGTCATAATACAAACAAGGCGTAATCAGTGCCCAAACAAAATAAATTCTGAATCTGATACCAAGGTGTAGGTATTGAGTTTGATAATGGTATTTTGTCTATTGACGAAAACTAGAGACTCATTCACTTCATCGCTTCTGACTATTTTATTCAACCAGATATTTTAGTTTCATTCGAGCGCTTTAAGTGTTATAACACTGCACTGCAGGCGACCAAATTTGAATGATTATTAGTATACTGTATTGCATATTAAACGTAGATCGGAACGGTATTAATTATACATATAATCAGTCATTTACCGAATATAAACTACGAATATGTTGCATCCTATATGTTATACAACTTCCATAAAGGTCGTCCATCACAAGGGCTTGTTATTTTTTACTGTACTTTGTACTTAGCTTCCATGTTTCCGCCACCATAATGTCGCGTTGCGGTTGATTTACTGAAAACATTAACTATACTAATTCTTAAAATTAGTAAAATTTTATATTTGACAATATGTAAGTAAAAAAAAGTATTGATTTAGTTATACCCAGTGCAATGGAGCTTTTTCGGCTGCCAATAAAAATTGGATTTAATTTCTTTTATTGTTTAAGTTGGGTTACATTGCCCCATTCTTGTAAGTTCGCGCATGTGTGACTCATCAATGAACAAACTCTCCTGACGTTCAAGCCCACGGGCAAGAAGAACCAAAAAGAGTCTGCCAAACGCTGCTCAAGCAGGCGGATGTGTTAACAAGGGGCACCAACAAGGGGCTTTGTTGATATGTAAAAAGTATTTTCTGAAGGGCAGGGTTCACAAGCGCACCCAGTACTGTTCCGTAAGGGTAGAATCGATTGATTACAGCTCCGAATCAATCTCATAAATAAAAAGTGCATCGAATTGGCTACATAAATCATTAGACTGAAACAAAAAAAATCAAAGACGATCAACGTACTTTCATAGCAGTTATCAAAAATACAAGACTGCTTCTTAGCGTTCCTTCGGCGGGCTAAGTTCCTATTCAACGTGGTAAACTACTTTTCAGTGTGAATTAAAGAACGACACCAGCGACATAAAGTTCCAAACTTTGGTAATTCAGCACAATGTTTATTTTGAGTAAAAAAATTTAAGTGTGTCATCAAGTTCGTACATTTATATGTTTAAAAATATATGTATGATTTTTGTTCCCATGTTTCTTAGCTATTTAGGCACCTATGATTGCAATACGATTGTGTTTATTTTCCTGTATTTTGTGCGTTTCATTATAGATTTTGCAATAACCCTACTTTTAATTGTTATTGGGAGTAATAAGTCATTCAAAATTTAGTATTTCCCTATTTGAAAAAATTTGAGTTTGTAACCGGATTGGCAGTCTGTGGAACACCTTGTAAACCTGAATCGTCCTGAGAAAGAAGTCTCGTAAGTGCTGGATTGAGTTAGACCGAAGCATGTTATAATTCAGTTGCCAAAAATAAAACAAAAAAAAGATAAACCGCGGGTTACACCAGAAGTTACAATTAGATATACCAAATTTTATCCGTTGCATACTGCACATTGCAATATCAATTTTTCATAAAACTGTTTGCATGACATACTTTTGAAGTCTATACAAGAATGTGCCCAACCTCTCGCAAAGCTACGATTTGAGTATTAGCTTAAGTAATCATGTGTCAATTGTAACAAATATGGTATTCTTACAGACATAGGACCGATCCACGAACTGTGGTTTATTTTATATAAAGCGTAATATACAACAATTCCTTCAAGTACGGGAATTCCGTTTCCTCGCCCGCTAGCAGTGAGCCTTGGCTACTAATAATGAGGCCTAAGTATTTTAATTTGTAGCAGCTTTTAATTTTGATCACATTTATTTTGCATTATCTTCCTTCTCCCCAAACTACCAAATATTCAGTTTTTCTGGGCTTACTTATTACAAGCCCCCGTTTTTCGTACTCTTCGTAGAGTTTCCCCGTCATATACATTACATCTTCTTTACACACAGCCACCACCACTTGGTCGTCCGCGAGTAGCAACGTAAACAGAGAAAATCTTAAAATGCAAGTATACAACGAATTCGTAATACCAGACATGACGCACTTCCGAAAATTTTTTGAATGAAGATCGCAAACTGAAGAAATCCAGAAATAACTAAAATGCAAAGGGCAGCCGATAAACAGAAAAAGATAGTTTACATAACAATGAGACATACCATCCAGCAGTGCAATAATGAATGGCAGACAGAGAGGGAAGTGCTATAGGAAAAGAGGGGGGAGACAGGAAGATCCAGATGGAGAAAGCGAAAACGGGGATAGGGAAAGCGGAAAGTAGAAATAAATGAAAAACGGCAAGGAGAAGTAAAGAAAACGTGGAAGGAGAAAAGCGAAAGAGATAAGAAAAAGAATAGAGGGATGAGACGTCAGAGAAGAAAAGAAGAAAAACGACCATTTTGATTGGAATGGTGTTAATCGCTCGCTGTGATTGGGTTAATTACGCATCAGTCCTAAATCGTACCAATTCTGTTAAGAGAAAATTAACCGTATATTTTGGATTATACTCCCAATTCTCAAGCAATATCACTGCACAATTACACCAACAGTTCCCTAATGGAACGTGTTTTCCAATCACTTCTCACCTTAATTGGATATTGCAATTTGATAAGCTGTCCCGGTATACAATTGCGGATTACGTTATATATCATCGACAATAACCATTAATTTCGAAAAGGAATTCTGGGAGCGATACATTTTAGAAACAGGTCTGATAATAATACTAACTTCTACCTAAACCAATTAACATTGAACACTACATCAACACTGATCAAAATTTTTAATAGGTTCATCATGTAGTAATTACTTGCCCATTTTCAGTTACCAATGGCTGTGATGGCTGTTTTGACATTTCTGACCTACCTTCTGTAGATTTTCCTTACACCAGTGAGGTAGAATCACGGACAGTGCCAGATTATCGATTGAGAGTGGCTGCAATTCGCCCTCTAGGGTTAAACTCAAATTTTCTGTTTTGAAAACAAACAGAAAAATATATATTAACCCATCTATATGTATGCCCTTCGGTGATATTTATAATTGCTCCGCCAGAATTTACAGAATGTCCAATTAGTTTATTCAAAATGTAAATGTAGTTGCTGGAAATACGAGACAATTTTAATTTGTTTGTGACAGGTTTTGTGACACCCGCTTATTGAAGCAAATTGGATTAACGAATGGAGCTTCAAAAACATTATTTACTTTTGTTTTAACCGTATTGATTCCGTTCAGTACAGAAAGTTTCAAATCGGTAGTTGGAAGAACTAAAAATGCTAATATAGTTTTCGAAGCAAATTTTAATGAGGATTTTAGCACAAATCCTTGTTCGAAAACTTACTTTAAATGTAGCTACAGCTTTACGAATTTGCAAGTACAAAATTATTTAAGTTGCTTACGGGCTTGAATATTTAATTTATTAGGTGCTGCTTATACTAGAACACTGGAAGTTTGTAAAGCAGATAGAGGTACATTTTATAGTAAATATTTATTTTTTATTGAAATAATACACTTCCTCACAACTTTGTGAAGAAGATTTCGAGTTCGACACTAGGAGATATCGACCTACCAAGGATTACAAAAAATTTTGTCAAAAATGTTAAGCATGCATATTATTTGGCTTCCATTTTAAACATTTCGTAGAACTTAAATACCCGTTTTGTGATCCAGAATTATTTTGTAACTTAATAATCTACCTTGGAAATATTTCAAATGTTACTATGGCTTCTTAAAGTGCCTTAATTAATTCGAAACGTAAATTTTAAGAAAAATTAAGCCATCACTTACAGTTTCAACTGTGGTGGTGCAGAATTACAATTTGAAAGGAGTTTTATACAGTATATTTGTTAGACTTTACAAATACAAGCTTCAGCTCTAATAAGTAATCAGAAAATAGGAGAATCTGCAAACGGAGATCAGTTGAAGAGCCAAAAAAGCCACAGATAGCTACTAACCATTATTTCTATAAACTTGACAGTCTCATATTTAATTATAACTTATTTAGAGACACAGGAACCCAGCTAAGCAGGCAATTAACTTGCAACAAACAAAACTGTTGACAATGTAATACCGAATTTGGGTGACGATCCAACAAAATATTAGAGAAAGCATTTTGCGGAAAGTGGGATTATCAATTTCAACAGCAACATCATTCTTCTGCGTGCAGAAAATGCAATTTCTACAGTCATTCTCGATACTTTAAAGTACTTTTAATAATTATTCTATACGACACCGAAATATAAGTACATTCAGCAAATGCACCCTCCGGTTTGTAAATTTGCATACGCAATAAACTGGGTGGTTGGAGGCCATGCTTTAGGCTGGTGAAGGTTGCGCTTCAGGAACGAGTGACGTGGATGTTGGTATTAGAGATCTGGGCCCTCCCTAGGAAAGAGATACGCTTTGACTGCTCACGCCCACTATCAAATTGTGCTTTTGGAGGTTTCACTTTTTATGGCCATTCCTTATCTAAAGTTTTATGGCTTATAGTTGTTACGTAAATTTTGTATTGGTCCGTTAAAGGTAATAATAACAAAGATCACCCGCCTGCTTAAAGAAATCGGGTGGGGGTTTATGGTAAAAGTAGTCCACAAAAAAGTTGATAATAAACTTTAAAATAAGCGCCAAAATCCTTTTGATATAGTAGTGACGCAATTCCTTCACCTACAACTTCACCGGATCTGTATGAAGTTATTAATTTTATCAGACACAACACCAAAATTAACAACAACAATAGTAAATACAATAAATAAATTTATTAAAAAAGCCTATAGATTGTATAAGTGATCAATATATGAAAAATATAGTCCATAAAACTTAATATCACAACAAAAAATTTATAGCCAAATCAAATAAATATAACCAAATATTGCTGAATAAATAATGTAATCAAAATCAATTAAATAATTATTAATTATATAGATTTTATAACGTAGAACTGTAAAATAATAACGACGATAATTCAACGTAAAAATAATAATTACGTTAAATTGTATCATCAAATATATGTAAGCAAAATTTAGTTAAAACACAAATAATCAAATATATTTCCCTAAAAATGTGTTTCAATACTCAATGAAATTGACTAATAACAAAACATGTCGCTTAAATAAACCAATGTTTTGTAATAACTCGCACAAAATCATATAAATTGGCCAACAACTTGTATATGACTATAATAAATATCAACTTGTTTGCACAAAGAAAAAAAAAGTTAAACATTCAAATAAATGTAAATTGCCAATTATGAATAAATCATTGATTTTTTTAATTTACTGCAACAAATTAAATTACGGTACCTAGCAGTCGAGTAAACTGTATCAACTGTCAAATTTACCTAAAGAACCAGAATGAACTAAACAAATGAACTAACGTCTAAATTAAGAGAAATTTCATAAACAAAATCAGTTTTAAGTTATAAATTGCCTAAAAGTGCTTAAAGTTAACTAACACAGTGTAAATAATAGTGATTTAAATAATGCAAATCTTAAGTAATCAAATTAGTTAAATAAATTATAAGATCAGCGCTTAATAACCTCAAAATTATACAATAACAAATCCCACAGAGAAAACAGCAAATAAATATCTCAAGTTCACTAAATTCATGAAAAACTGGCTACAGGTAACTAGCAAATAGAAGGAATACAAAATAAAGAGTAAATTTCTACCCTGACGATGTTCGCTTTAGTTAAAGAACAACCAATATAATCATCAAAGAAGGTAAGACAACTTCCGTATATCTTGAAAACTTGGCTTTCAACTGAATCCTTCTTACAAATTTATAGAGCCATCAAAACACACTCGAAACATCCAGAATTTTTAACAGACTTCAAAAAAAGGAGGAGGTTCTCAATTCGTCTGTATATATGTTTTTTTTATATATTTTTTTTTATGCATGTTCGGGCATAACTTTTTTGTTTATGAACCGATTTTAATGATTTTTTTGTGTTGGGTTCAGTATAGTTCCAAGGTGGTCCCATTATAATTTCATTGGTATTGGAGCTTGAACTTCGAAGATACTCCTCAAAATCTATTTTTAACCGACTTTTTAATGTTTCCGTATTTCATCTTCCGTTACAACTAGCCGTCATTTCCTCATTCGAGAAGCACCCTTACTAGGTCTACCCATCACTTAAAATTGTAAAATAATTAACTTTAAAAAAAAAGAAAACCGACTTCAAATAACACAAAAGTGACATAAGTTAACTAAAAAGCAAAAAATAAATGTTTTTTATACAACAGTTTAATACTTATTTGTTGTTCCGTTTAATGTAATTAAGAAATTGTTGTTTATTATATAATTATTAATTGTTTTATAATTTTTAAGTCGGTGCCAAGTAAAACATAAAAAATCGAATATAATTTGTTATTGCAGCAAGGTATATAATTTTTATGTTTTACTTGGCACCGACTTAAAAATTGTAAAACAATTAATAATTATATAATAAACAACAATTTCTTAATTACATTAAACCACAGATAAGGTTAACACTACAGATATACGGTAAATATGTGAGCTATCGGCAGCTTGTTTTATATGATTAATAATCTGCAAAAAGATGGCGCTACAATGACAATTTATAATTAAGTCACAGATGACTGTAATTGAGCAGATTACTTAGCACATATTCAAACCAAAAGTTAGACAGCCATCTGCCATGTTTAATTGTCAAATCGCAATTTTTCGTAAATAATTAATATTGAAGCCAATTCTACTTAAATTATATTCATGATGTGACAGATGCACTCAAATCCCCCATAAAACAGTTTCCAACACAATTCAACAGTAATAAACAAATAGCGATAGCAGCGCCCTAAAATTGGTATGGTGCGTTGTAGCCAAACTAACGCTAATTTCGTCTCCAAATATGAGCGGACATTTTGTATAAAGGATCGTATATCTGTAGTGTTAACCTTATCTGTGATTAAACGGAACAACAAATAAGTATTAAACTGTTGTATAAAAAACATTTATTTTTTGCTTTAGTTAACTTATGTCACTTTTGTGTTATTTGAAGTCGGTTTTCTTTTTTTTTAAGTTAATTATATATACAAGATTCAAACGTTTATGTACAATACAGCAATCTCGGTAACGGGACCCAAAAATAAATTCCACCAAAACAGGTAATTACGTAGATACCTAGGTACATGCTAGTAAGCGTGCACAAACCATTTACAAGCGTGTACAATGGTGCACAAAGGGAAGAGCTAAAATTAAAAAAAAAAGCAATAAACTGAAAACTAACTGAAACCACTAAAATTAATCTACCTTAATTAATAATTAAAAACTTTCAACAAAATTTCTTAACTTGAAGTTTCAAACTGAACACTTGAGAATCAAAATCAAAGTAGAAGTAAAAGCTGATTACCAAAAACTTTTCAAGTATCCTTGACAAAATCAGGAACAAAAAAACTAGAAAAGTGGAAAGCGGGAAACAACGCTAGAAATTGGAAAATTACTAAACGGGTAACTACGTAGATACTTAGGTGCATACGAGAAAATGTGCACAAACGGTAGAGTTAAAAGATCAAAGAAAACCCTATAATATCAAAACTAACTGAAACCACTAAAATTAAATTACCTTTGGTGTTGGTGCCCTGCGATTAGATGAATAAAAGCTTTCAATATATAAGAATCGGCTTTAAATTACAGGAAATTTTAGATTCAAGGGGCCCTGCGGTGACAGTCAAAGTCCAAAAATACAAGGTCTCCGAGACAAGTTTACCAAAAATCGGAATCTACAACAATATCTTGTCTCAAAAATGTAAGGAATTTTTACTGATTATTCCATGAGATTAAGTTATCGAAAACTTTCCCACTCAACACCTTAAGAATCAAAATCATAGTAGAAGTACAAAAATGGGAAGCAGGAAAACACTAGAAATTCGTAAATTAGTAAATTGAACCACAATAACGAACGATGTACAACGGGTCACCTCACTGCCAAGAGTAAAATTAGCAAAAATTAAAACTATAACATACTGTATAATGCAATTAAAAGCTAACCAAATGATTCATAATCAAATAATTCCATTTTAAACATAATTAAAAACCCTGTGCGTACACCATTATATGCTGGTAAATTACTTACACCAGAATGAATTATTGATATAATCCCAGTTACCTCCTAACACATTTCCATCACTAGTACAGACCATGTAAATATTTAATAAGCGGATTAACAAAGGACCATCACAGCGCAAATGGTTCATTGCAGGGATAAAAGCTCATTGTTGAAGCAATTGGTCAGGGATTAGGGCGTATAAAATGACGGGAAACCTCGCAGGTTCCTGTATTCATATGTAGATTCGGCGGTGCTGGAACGACGCTTTGTATCCTCACTTTGCAATAGCGATCACGGGATAATCACCCTTAGGCAAATAATAAGATCGTTTAAATCCACGCTTAACGCAGTGTGATTTAACCATTCCCAAATTCCTCATACAAAGCATTTTTTAAGCAACATGAACTAAATCCAATAGAATTCGTAATGCAATACGAAACGTCCTCCTCATAAATACAGGGTTCTATTTTCTTGGAACTGCATTGATTTGTAGCTGCCGCAACGACAAGCATGCAAGTGCCAGCCAAATGATACTCCGGTTCATCAAATATATTTCGCACGAGTTCCCAATTCCCTCTCAAAACACAAAGAAACTTATGCCAGATAAGCGTTCACGTTGTGGATATAAACAAGAATATGATAAAATGTTTACCGTTACCAACCGCTAAAGTTGCTTCAATATTACATTCCAACGGGAATTAAAGTGACAAACTTGGCAAACGCTTGAAAAAGGACTCTAGGGAGTAAATAAATAGTTTTAAGTTTTGCTTCCAGTTTTATAAAACGAAACGGAAGAAATTTTTGGGTCTGTAACTTTCTGTGGTGGTCGGTGGAACGAACTGATTATGATTAAATTTCAACAACACCCAGTTGATGCAATTTAATTCAAAGTCATTGTTTCATACACTGAATACCTTTTAGCTGCAACACGGATTTGCAATCCGTTCGATATATTTCTCTATACAAGCAACACAAAGACGAAGCATCGGCGAAATCGCTCCTTTTGTCTCGTCTCCAATGATATATTGCCGATTAGTTTCAGCAGATATAATGATGAATGTTTAACATGAATTCGATAACGTGGAAATTCCGAAGATCCAATTACAGCTACAGTCACCTGTGGCAATGTCTGCAGCAAATATGACAGCACGTCGATATCAGAAATCCGTCACAAACAAGTTAAATGATGTCCTTGAAGGTTCTTCATATATTACAAAACAGAAACTTTAAGTACACAGAAAGCATCAGATGACATCTTTAAAACGAAACATATTTACGTTTGCTAACAAAGATCGAAACCAATATCTCACATCAACAATCGTTACCAGAATATGCCGATCCAGAAAACAAATTCTCAAGAATTAGCTTCGCTTCGCCGCACGCGATCATCGTATTAAAAAAATATATCCCGTAGTCATGCTCTTCGTTATGACGGACTACAATATATAAACATCATTTTCGGATCCCATTATCGATAAGTGGAAGATGTATTGGATGTCAAAATTCAACCGAAACAGAATTGATTGCTGGCACGTCCATGTTCTAACTGTTGCAGAACTTTCGAAAGAAATCATTCTGATCTAAACGAATTATGTTCATCTTTTGATAAGAGGGCAGAATTTTATAATAACCTGCAAAAAAGCGCTATAATAAATTTCAGTCTCCGACAATATCCGGTGGGACACTCGGTTGAGTCATAAATGTCCGATCTCGTGATGAACAGATAATAACTGAAGTGTTAACCTTACGGCTTCGGTCGTTCGACTAGGGAATTTACAACAGTCCCACTAAAGACATATGCTCTGGACAACCCTCATTATGTGGTAGTCGGTTTTGAGCGACCTGGATGAGACACTTTAACCACTAAAATGTAAATTATGCATTTCCCTTAACCTTTCCCAGATTCCCGGGCGGCTATGTAAATATCTTCAGGCCATCTACGCCCTACTTGTAAAATTTAAGATGACCTTATACCTTGTATTAATGATTACAAAGTCACGATCTATGCAAATTAAATTAATTACGCCAAGGCAGGAATTTATCGAAAATAATGGTATGTATCTGTTTGAAATATATTACAAAAAAAAAGTAAGATACTTACGCCGCCTCCTTCTCCATATCTCCCTCCACGTTCCCACTCCGTCTCTTCAACTTACTCCGGCAACTTCTCCCTACTCTTCACCGTCACTCTACTGACCGCATTCTCCCTCTCTACTGTAAATTCTTTACTTATCTCCCACCAGTTAACTCCCCCTGCCATTCATCTTCTAAAGCTGCGCTCCCCGAGAACAAATAATCGGCACCTTGTTCTGATTTATGTGTAGCCTTCTTCAGACAAAACTTACTTCGATATTTCTTTCAGCAAATAAACACATTAATTAACAGTGATCGCTTCAACTAGATTTTAATCTTAAGCAGGTAGTCTCAGGACAGCTGCACACATTTTTGTGGATAAATGTAAAAATAACAGAAATTTAGTATTTTAAACTGTCAAATTTTAGGGATATGGGTCAATATTAGGTTTTAGTTATCAACAGAAATTAGGAAACTTGACACTTTTGATTAGTGTTGAAAAGGGCTTTAAACCGCGAGACATAATTTTATTGACAGATCAAAATGATTGGAAAAATAACCAAGTCCAACCTTTAAGAGGTTAAATTTGATTGTCAGTTTTGAAACCTTATTGCTGAAATTCGGCGAATAATTAGCCTTCTTCAGACAAAACTTACTTCGATATTTCTTTCAGCAAATAAACACATTAATTAACAGTGATCGCTTCAACTAGATTTTAATCTTAAGCAGGTAGTCTCAGGACAGCTGCACACATTTTTGTGGATAAATGTAAAAATAACAGAAATTTAGTATTTTAAACTGTCAAATTTTAGGGATATGGGTCAATATTAAGGTTTTAGTTATCAACAGAAATTAGGAAACTTGACACTTTTGATTAGTGTTGAAAAGGGCTTTAAACCGCGAGACATAATTTTATTGACAGATCAAAATGATTGGAAAAATAACCAAGTCCAACCTTTAAGAGGTTAAATTTGATTGTCAGTTTTGAAACCTTATTGCTGAAATTCGGCGAATAATTAGAAGCTTGCGAATTCAATAAAAAAATCACCACTGTGGGTATCGGCCTAAGAGGGTCATTTTTCCAAAATCAAAAAGAGCTAGGCATAGAGGGTTACTACTACCAGTGTAGTTTATTAGGCGTATCATTATTACGGCGCTAATATACTTCAAGAATTACGGCGTAGCAATGAGGCGCTGTTATGAAGTCGAGCCTATTTCCACTTAAATTGCTTCAAGAAGCTGTTTTCGGATGCTATTACCCATTTGTGCGTAATCGATCGGTGTTAATCAGTTAATATATACGGCATATCGCGGAGCGGGATTATCCTTTTACGAATTAGGCGCAGCGACTGAGCCGCTGTTAGGAAGAGATGTATTTATGAAAAAAAATATTTCTTTTGTTTTTACGAGTAATTGCGTCACATATTTTTTAAATAAGAATATACCTGTTTCTGGTTTCATTTGAACGATTTTGTTATACTCTTTTCAACGATGTATCACTTTCATATTATTCCATAACATATCTGTGAGAAAATTCAAAGCTAGAGTACTGTTGTTCTCTTGAAAATTGCAACTCATTATAGCAAAACAAAATAGGAGATACTACTTTTGCTGCCATTAAAGTGTTTTTTGGTTGTTGCTGTTTCTAAATTGGATTTAATTGCCATTAAAGTATGTAAATTTGTTAAGAAATAATAGTTTATTTACCTAAAACTGATCGTATTCGCATTTTGATAATGGTTGGCCATGGACATATTTACAGACTTTAAAGAGAACTAAATAAAATTTTAAAACAGAAAAAACCAAAACACATTTTAGTGACAGCAAAAGTTATTTTCTAAAGTTTCTAACAAATTTCTTAGACAATCATATGAAAGTGATGCACCAATGAAAAGAGAATACCGAAATCTATGTAATGAGACCACGAAACAAGTGTGTGTTCATTAAAAAAATTGCATGTGACGCCATTACTAGGAAAAACGATAGAATAATTTTTACATAAACCGAAAAATATGTCCCATGACATAAATACATTGGGTAGAAAAGTGTTTTAACGCAAGCAGTGATTTGGCCGTATATAGCTTGTTTCCATACTTTTGTGTATGGTTTAAAGCTACATTTATTTCCTTAATAACATTACTTGAGCATCAATAGTTTAGGTAAGTAAAACTAATTATACCCCTGGATACCGTCACCTTCACTGAAGTTCCCAGGTCTTCAACTAGGTACGAGGGAACCGTGCACCTCAACTTGGGAGAAAAAGCCTTCAAACTAAAAAGTGAAGTCACACTAGGACAGAGCTTTCCTGCAAGAAGTGAAATCATACTTGTAAAAAGCCTCCCTCACCCGATGAAGTCCGACCGGAGAGTTAATTCCGTTTCAAATCTGGCGCCCGAGAACTTCATAAATAATATCGCGTCGGCTTTTTTAACCTAGACAAAGATAGGATAAATCAGACAAGAACAATAAATAAATCGCAACGTAGCGTAGGTCCGACACCGATCATCGCCAGTTATCAAGTATAAGCACTTCATTAATTTTAAATAATGCTGCTATTAAAATTTACAACACTGCACGATCACAATCACTTCTTTTGATTTTTCTCACTCGCTCGCTGTTACTTCGCTTGCTTTAATTCTCCATTGAAACCGTCTAATTACCAAGACATACTTTTAATTTATCCTTCGGTTATTCTATTAAAATATCTAACTGCAATCACTTATATGGATATATTACTGTATTTCATCCAAAAAAAAAACAATTTTCTAGATCACACCACGCCGTGAAAATTACCTGCACGATTGCAGAAAAAACTTTCCCTCTTCGGATAAAACAAACTATTTCGATAAAGTTACGCATTCCGAAACACGATAAGCATACGTTCCCTTAAACCATTCGAAAACTGCAACATTCTGGTGTTTTTACTTCGAAACGTCGGCCGATTTCCTATTAACCGTTCTACAAGTCCAACAATCTGGCGAAATTGCGCGGCGTCCCTTCCGTGATTGAAATAAGAAACAATCTACGATCGACTTCGTGAAAGCACTAGCAGATTTCGCGTTTACGCTCTCAAAGTTTCAATCATACACTTTCCTCGTACATAGATCGATTGGTAAATTGCGTTGTGCAAGAATTAATCTCGTAGCCGATATTAATTTATTGGAGTAACCTATCCTATTACATAACTTTACCCTATCATCGATTTCAATTTGTCCCTTATTACCACCAACTATGCTCTCGAGACCTAAATCTCTATAAAATGACCACATAAAATGTATCAACCTGTGCCCTTCTGAAGCAAACATTAATAAATAACTTATCCGGACGCGTAATAAGGATTAGTTAACCTATATAAAATTTAGTATCACTCACAGTTTCGATGAAATCGCAATTCTGAGAGAAATTAATTTAGAAATTTTCCTCAAGTTTGTTAAGATAAATTTCATAACAAGGTTCGTATATAAGAAATGAAATTTAAGACGGTAATCAATCAAATCTGAACTAAAGAGGCGGCGTAGAGTGTCTCGGCGTATAAGAAAGCTTGAATTGCACAAATTTCTTCTTTTGTTGTGCTTCAGGACATTCGGCACGTAATCTGATTTTATGGTACAAGTTCATTACTGAAAGTGATCTTTCATGTTTTAGTATGTAAATCCTGTATTAGGGTAACCGACCCAACACCGACTGAGGTTGCAAATACGCCAGAGATAGTATCTTATTCAACTATGGACAGCAAGTAACCCATAAATTAGCTTTTGCAGTAAAATTTAAGTGAAAGCAAATTTGTTTTAATGTTTCAAGCAAGTTTTCATATATTTAGAAAACCGCTGCTGTGATTTTGTCATTTCAGTTGTATTTTCAGGAAACACAGATGTGGTAAACATTGGAAAGAATAAGAGAGTAAAACCGAATAACAGAAACAAAAAAGCCTCTGTAAGAAATGTGACATCTACAGAGTTTGAGTCAAGGGCGGGACTAAGACAAGGGTGTACTTTCAGACCCCTACTCTTCATTTTGCTGTGCGATGTAGTCAACGATTCAGAGAAAAAGCGAGAGCTTTCACTATAGGTTACTCGAGAATGTAGAAGATCAAGTACACGTAATTAACGTATGCTGACAAC
Source organism: Ctenicera cuprea (assembly GCA_958336395.1). NCBI lineage: Eukaryota > Metazoa > Arthropoda > Insecta > Coleoptera > Elateridae > Ctenicera > Ctenicera cuprea. The sequence continues at coordinate 11,626,024 of OY284488.1, forward strand.
GTGCTGATTTTGGAGGTATTTGAAAAAAATCTCTAAAAACATGAAGGTATTGTAGTAAAACGTTAACAAAAGAAACATAAGAACTTAAGAAACAAAACGAAAACCATAGTAGTAAGTACAGATGACGCAAGAAAAATAAAACAAGTAAATGAATTAAAATTCGAAAATAAGCAAAAATAAAAGAAAAAGGAAGCAACAGCGGTATGCAGATTATTTATGGTAATACGAAATAAGTTTCTGGTACTAAAAAAACAGACATTCCTTCTAAACTGACATACTCCTCTAAATAGTAGAAACTGAAATAGAAACATTAAGATAAGCTGCAGAGTATTGAATATTTGAGGAAAATAGAGAGGAAAAAATATACGCGTCCAGCTTCTAGACGAATGCGCGCAAAAGGCACAATTAAGACGGTTGGGTCACGTGCAAAGGCTCAGAAAGAATATAATACCAAGAGAAATGTACGAGGCAAGAACAAAAAGTAAAATACCAATAGCACGTTCGAAAAAAACGCGTGGCCAGGATTGCTATGCAACCAAAATCTATAGGCTATTGTTGTCACTATATTCGCAAAACGTTTTAATATTTTCTCGGAGATTATTACCAACGGGCGTTAGGCTATATTAAGCTTTCGTAGAATTGAAAAATTCAGTTTGGTGGCTAGGTTGAGCATTTGTTTGTTCGTTTTAAATGTTGCTGCGACATAAAGGGAAGGAAACGCGAATTTTGGCTGGAAAATGTGATAGGCTGAACCGGTTGCGTTTTTGCGAAAAATTCCAAGTCCAGGTTGAGAAAACTAAAGGCCACCTTTGGGATAATTGACAAGGACACAAAGAGAAACCTTGAAATTAGTACTAAAAACCCACATTCAACTTAGCTAAGTCGATCGATGTTCACGTAATAAGGTTACTCTAGTCATGAATATTGTACCAGTTAAATGTGCAGTTTAAATTATTTAAATCTGCAGGACGAATGACATTCTCCGGCGCTACTAGAGTAAGATTTCTTTTATATTTCCGCGCCAACGTGCGTCATTATTCGAACTAGTATATCATAAGCCCAAAGCATGGCGAACGGTCTTAATTCCTAAACCAACGCGTACGGCCACGCTCAAACATTCGGAGCTAACCTTTCAGACTTTCCTGAACATGTGCTTTTGCTAAAACCACAATAATCAGCGCTGGAGAAGCTCATGGCATACACTTTGTAAATGGGTTAAACCAATGCTGAGAAGCAAAATCATAATATTCATGCTAGGCGAGGAGACCGTTGGAATGTCCGTCACCAGGGGCTACCTGCAGGGAGTAGGGGCATTTGTCTCCCTTAGCGTGGTGCCTGGTGGTTGACAAGACTGATAAAAAAGCTCTTCTTTATTGGAGGTTGCCCAACTAAAGACCCTGTTGAGCGAGCCGTTTTCATCTGAATAAATAATATATAGATTTAAATTTTTATAGCAACCAAACCATTTCGTTTGAAGAGAAAAATACTGTCATCAACAAAAATTAAAAATGTGAAAAGAAGTATATTCTAAGAGTATATGTACCTTATATTGATATTTTCAAGACAACGCGAGTTCTAAAAGTCCAGTAAGTAATAATTTCAAAACAAAAAGAGCAATAATAATACAGCAGCAATACACTAGCTGCAGACTTTTATAAAATTAGATCAACTAGTTACTACTCCTCCGTCTAACTTGTGCATGAAAACATGCAGAGCGAATTTTCCAGTACAGCGAGCCATTTGTGTGGATAACCAAATGAGATTCCTGCATGACCTGGCAATGTAAAGCGTTTAGCTCCAAACCTATCTCTAAATATCGGTAAATATGCGATGAAGCCCTTTCGCCAAACATGGAAATCGAAGGAACGCTACACTATTACTCACGTTGATTAACTTTGTTGCAGTTTTCCCGGGTCAAATGTTTGGTGCAGTTTGAAAATGGTATTGCCTGATAGAATTATGTATTTACCAAAGCAAAAAGTAAAATGCTGTTGTTTGTAATTCAATTCCATTTCATTCCATTCCGTTAAATTGAAATATCCCTTATCTGAAAAAGTACTTTTTTCCTATACACTATACTGTTCTTTATTAGATTTTCTATAATTCAAAAGAAAGCACTGGAAGCAACGAATGCTTAGAATTTCGAGTACATGATGTCAAAATTAATTAAATCTTAATGTAAATGTTAAATAAAAATCATGCTTAAATTTATTCGAGATGTAACATATTAAAAAATATGCTATTTTATTACGACCATAAAATAATTGCATAACAAAATATGCTATACCAATTGCGTTATTATTAAAGTGACACGGCTAGTTATAATAATCCGTTCGATTAAGTGCTAAAGGTGTCACCTGTTGCCCGCCAGTCTTATATTCATTCTGGCTGGCTCATAAATTGAATGGAAATGCCTTTTCATGAGACCGATGATTCGTCACAAAACGCTCGAAAGTATTCGAATATGTCATTCGTATTCACATTTCCGAGGTAGTAAAATTTGCTTCCGGCTGGATTATTGAAACCAAGTCTTTTTAGATCAGATTAACAATGATATCGTGTACAAATTCACTATTGTCGTTTTCGTAGTTAATAAAATTTTAAGATATTCAAATCTGATTTGGTAACATTTTAAGAAATTGTTTACTATTAGACACATTTCTGATAAAGGGATATCGAAATGGCCACTGTCTCGTAGGTAACAAGCTCCTAATATGTTTCAGTGGTCTGTTCTTCGCTAAACAACATTTTTGGGGCGCAAAAAAGCTGTACAGTAATTTTACTAATTAATCTTGCTATTACAAGGCTCTTAAATTAACAAAAGCTTTTATTACTACAAAATAACCTATGTGCAAGGTGTCTTACGAATATTTTCTAACAGAACTTAACAACTAATGACAGAATCTCATCTACGACACACAAACGTAATAAATGTCTTATTTAACTAGACCTAATCCCAATTCTGCCCAGCGTTCCTACATCTGTAACAGACATTAGTGTAGGTGTAACGTATGGTTTGGTTATATCCAAATCCATTCCACTCAATAAACTTTATTACCTTCCACATATAACTTTGATGCAATCATTGGAGTGTGATGAGGTTTTATTGGCATGATTCTAACCGTACTTGCGCTGTTTGATTTTAATTAATTCTGAAACGGATTACACTTCTCTCAATCGAATGTTTGAGTTAACGAAAGTCCTAATTTGTTTTACTTAAAGTAAACTGTACGTACACGTACAATTAATAAAATTTTACATAAAAGTTAACCATAGAAAACGAAATCTGTGTCTTAGCATAATTCAGACACTTGCAAAAATGGCAAATGATATTTGATACTACCCAGCAAACGAAAGTGTTGTTGTTATAATCGTTTTCACAAAAAAAGAATAAAATATCTATGATTGAATCACATTTTCACAATGGTGCTCGCCAGAATGATGAATGAGAGTGTGCAGCCTTGTATTGATAAGTTGTGGCAGTATTTTTCTAGAATTTCTTTCGTTGAAGCTAACTTTTACAACAGTGTCAAAAACACCATAAACCTATTTAGAGGCACAGAACGACGATTTTCAACGGAGAAGCTGTTAACAATATAAGACAGCATTTGGACGACGATCCAACCAGATCCATGAAATAACATTCGCAGAAAGTGGGGAACAGTCTTAGATGTCATTCCTACAAAATGCAGGTACATCAAATATTACTGCCTACCAGATTATAATGAGCGCACTTTATACGACACCTGATTCACAAATCGTGTACTAAATAACGACGGCGCCAACATTCTGAATATGTACAATCTTCTCATAGTTTGCGACGTTCCTTTGCACACGTTAAAAGATAGCGCGTCATTTCTGTTTCTCGATAACCATTGATTAGTCCAATGTTTTATTAAATACGTGTTTTGTTGAAAGGTAGCAGGACAATATTTTGAACTTTTTTATAAATCAACTGCACAAAGGTGACTGCAACATGGACACTTCCAGCAATATGGTACCACATCCTATACGGCCAACCAAACCTCAATTTATTTATAATGCTATAATAAGCACAGGTTGTATGGCCTACAAGACCTTCTTTGGACTATTTTGTGTTTCTTATCCAATAAATATAATATTCAAAACACCTAATTCATGCATGCTAAGTCAAATCATCTTCTACCTGGACGGTTTTGAAATTATGCACTTCTTGCATTCCTTCCTGTTGTTTGCTAATTGTTTCACTTGCAACCAAGTAGTGTCTCCCTTCTTTAGGGTTTTCATGAGTGATTTATGTCACGTCAGAACGTATCTTTCTCTGTCTTTTACGAGTTGAGGCTGCCACACTTGCTCCACTTGGCTGTCCTTGTCCACTCTGATAAGGTGACTCCACCACCTTAATTGATTTTCTTCTATTTTACTTTGCAAAGGTGAGACATTAAACCTTCCTTTTATTTTCTCATTCCTTGTTTTATCTCTTTTGGTGCAGCCCTCAACTCTTCTCACACATACACTGTGTTCTATATGGAGCGTTTTGTTTTTTTCGAGACTTTTCTCTTATTAATAAATCCCTTCCTTAGTGTTCGGAACAACTTCCTTACATATCAGTTATTTACCTCCTTCTGGCATTTTTATGCTTTGTTTATGATTGAACTGAGGTAGTGTAACCGGTCTTTTCTTTCTCCTTTTTTATTTAAATAGAAACTAACTTGGTCTAGGTCAGTCCAACACTTATAAGGCTCACACCTCCGACCGATTTAGGTAATAAAAAAAGGTTCCAGGGGCTGCCAATCCGGTTACAAATTCAATTCCTTTCAAATAGGAATACACTCAAATTTTAAATGAAGAACAAAATGCAAAAGTAGAAAAATTACAAAATGTAAAATAAAAACACAAAATTAGGAAATAAACGCATCATAACTGCAATCCTAGGTCCCTGATTAGCTAATATAGGAACAATAATCATGCATAATACAGAATAAAAACAATCATATAAAAGAAGTCAATGCCTTGGCGCAAACTTTGTGACACAATGTATTTTTTTATGGTTGAGCACTGTCGACTCACTCGCTTTATCATCGGTTCATGCTTGACTTTTGTTTGTTGCCTCAGCTTTTTATGTAGTTAATTGAAGCAGTTGTTATTAATTAGACTAATGCAGCGCTTATAGCTTGCTGTAATTAATCTATTCTATACTAATTTTCCCAGGGTGCAGTTATCAACGCTGCACTTATGCAAAATCACTTTACATTTGAAACAAAGGGCTTTGTTTCGGCCCGGCAACAATGCCCATGTGCTCACGTTGAAAGATTAAGAAAAACTAACTTTTGGTTCCTTTCACCCGCAAACGTTTCCGAATGTTAGTTACGCGTGATCCGGACATGCGCCAACACAACTAAAGAAGTGCAAAAATGAACAAATTTACCTCCACCAAACATTTAATAACAGAAATTACTACAATTTTTATAGGTAATCGCATTAGCCCCATTACAGTAGTTAAAATGATCCATTTGTTTTATTTCTTAGTTGTTTAGTTTTACTCGTGCTTGTCTATGATTTTTCGAAATTACCATAATTTTCATTTAACCGAGGTTATTTTCATATTTCTTGATTTTGTTTAAAACGTCGTCGTTCTGTATAACTAAATGTAACTAATGAATAATTTCAATATATAAATTAATAAGAAACATTAAAACGTCATAATTTACTTCGCTAGTCTTTCTTTCGATACATCATTTTTAGGCATACACAAAATATTCACAAAACAATACCTTTCTACAGCGTAGTGTAACGAGAAAGATAAAAAAATGTATCATCATTGTCATGTCAAATAGTAGTAGTAGTAGTGGAAACATCCTACGCACCACGTCCAGCTCTGTCTCTCCCATGCGTCTGCGCATTTCTTGGGTTACATTGTCGTCTCCTGCTGCTTTCCCTTCTAATATGTTTTGTTTTGCTTCTCCTTTTCTTATTTCTGGAATGCTTTTCGCTGGCCCAACTTATCTTTATTCAATAGATGGTATTCCAGGTTTCCATTCTAATAAATCTATTATTCCCACTTTGCTATAATCTCTTTTTCTTCTGTAATAACTCTTCAATACGACTCCTTAATTTTCTGCAGGTGACACTGTTTTTCTTTGCTCATTCAGTCCCTATGGAATTTTGTAAGACACACTATCATCATTATCATCATCTGATATAAAGCCGGCATTTCTGCCAATCGCGGATTGCGCCAGACCCACCCATGCTAGGGTAAGCATTCTAATAATGGGTTAGGATCGGCTAGGCTCATGAAGTTAACACCCTATGGTTTCATCTCAATTTGCGCTTATTTTACTGAACAGTTACATTTTATTTCTTCTCTTCTTGTCCATGTACCCCTTGCGATTCGTTCTCCCTCTTCTTTCTTGTTCTTCCCCAGTATATTCCACTTGCCTCTGTATATGTCCTTCTGATTTCTTTTCTGGTGCTTCTTGGTCCAATTCGTCGTACAATGCGTACATTCTTTTATTTCGATTCGATGCAGTTATCCAGGTATAACATGGTCTACCTACTTACTTTTCTTCTGCTTGCATAGAGTAAGTCATCTCAGAATATGTGCTCAGTAATTCATTTTTGATGTCCCAAGTCTCTTTGTCATTGTTTCTTCTTCTAGAATGTATTGTACTGTCGCTGTTTCGCTCCCCTGCATTTAGTTGTAGCAGTTTTATTATTCTTCTTGCCATTTTCCGCAGCGCCATTCTACTAGCTTTCGCTATGGCGCTCGTTTCGCGGATTCTTCGATTTACTGCCTCCTGTCGTGCTAGCGAGTCTGGTATATTATAAACACCTAGACACTTTAGAGTCGTGTTTTCTTATTTCGTTTATGGCCGGCTACTACCCCGTTTTCTTCTTCTGCGGGTCTGACCATATGTTTATTTCCAGTCCGGCTGCAGCGAGGTTTGTAATCAGCTCATCCAAGAGTCTTCCCGTGTCTTATTCTTCTTCGGCTATGATTTATCAGATAGTCCGCATAGGCGGGAATTTGTTGTAGGTACAGACAATCTCCGATTAAAAAACTAAAAAATAGAATTATAGAATAATATTCCAATATTATCACTCAGACTGTCGGTGTGTAGTGTACGTTTGCAGTTTGGATCCGCCCAACTTGATTGCACATACAAACACGTTATTGATTTTATTTACATTATATGATATTGACATGGTATTTAACCTTCAAATAAAAAAATAAACATAACTAAAATGTAGATCATACTGCACTTGCAGGCTCAGAGTCATCTTACATAAAAAAAAAAATATTTAAATACAAATATTACTATTCTACGTTGGCATGAATGTTTCCAGGACAGTGTTTTGTACATCTTGGTCACGTTCCAGCATTCACCGTTGTCAACAATGCGGATTTTTCGTATAAAATCTTATTTTATGAGTGGGTTATTGAAAATCAATATTGTTTGTAGCTTTGGGAAAGCTCGATGGAGGAATAAGGCTCCATGCAATCTCCCATAAGCCCGAAGTTATACTGAAGCTTTATAACTTTCTGATGCCGCGGATAACTTTTATTTATAAAACGATTATATTCTTTCGATAACTTTATTTTTTCTGAGTGAATTTTGCTTTTCTACAAAAACTCATCCAAACGAACCTTGATTTGAAAGTAAAAAGCATAAAAGTGTTTACACACTGAAAAGCACACAACTGAACTTCAATAACAACCCTTTTTCATCCAACCTGAAACTTCAAACCAATGATTAAACTTTTGTACTCAACACCACAATTTCGGGAAAACATACACAAAAAAAATAAACGTTAATTTGATCAAAATCTTAAATTTTAAGTCCAAAATGCGAATTCCTTTGCCATAGCTCAAGTACAACAAAAAAATCCGCACCTTTCCATAACGACACTGAAGTAAATCGTGACCAGCCTTACTAAAATTTACATTTGGAACATTGGGGGTGATGGCATACAGAGAAAAATACATCATCGGAATACAAAAGTGTAAAGCTCAGCTTTCTTTGGCACAACGAACTTGATCTTTATGTAAAACTCGACAGAATAAACAAACGTGGAGAAGAGCTGCAGACGTCGGTAAGGAAACCTAACGTTTTACTAGAATTTGGACAGAACTCCAGCGTTTACTCTAGCAAATCAGTGCAGGAAGTTGTTTGTTTTCCTCACAAAGCAGCTCGCCACCAAATACACAACGAAAGTGCGAACCTCGGATATCCTTTACCCTTTCGGTATTCCATATTTATGTCTAGAAATGAAACAGCAGCCAACATTTATAATTTAATAAAACCTTTTCAAAAGAATGGAAAAATATTAAAAGCGAAACTTTTTATCTGCAAAAACAGTAAAAATGCATTAGGAAGATTAAAGTTCGAAAAGAACAGATCTCAAGACCTATGTAAGGTGACAAAAGCTCGGCTGCAAGCTTTTTTTCATTCTGAAAACTTCGGACTAATAGCAAAGCTCGACAAGTAGCAGTGATCCCCCTTTCAGTGGTCCCCTAATCTCATGTAAGCTATGTCTTAGCCCTTCCTTTTGACACTTCACCAATTGTGATCGTTTCTAACTGTTCTTTATTAAAATACAATTTCAGAGATATTTTTTTTTACAATAAAACTACAAACACAAGGGTGTGAAACGTTGCTGATGATATTACATCCTGAGCAGACGAAAAAAATTGATTTTCTCCAATATTTCACAACGTCACGTCACATAAGTGTGATTCCCTGGAATAACACGTGTTGACAGAGTAATATTACTGAAGACATTTTATGTTGCGCTCGAATGGGAGATCACGTCGACCTTGTGATGTAAAATCATTAATATATGTTTATTTTTGTTATACGTCACTGAAAAGGAGTTCTTAACATTCATATTTTATTTAAAAGTAAGCCTACGCTGACAGTAAATTTTCGAGATATTTAATACATGGTCTGAAACAATATTCTTAAATACTCTGACAACATGATGAAGAGCAATGAGAGAGGAATAATAAGAACAGCAAAAATGGAATAAGAAAGAAAATGGGTCCGTCATTTATAATAATAACTGCAGGTGAATAAATATAAAGCGCACACAAAGTAAACCATGTTTGAAGGCTCAAGGAACAAAAACTCGATAACTATAGTCCCACCCCCTTACCCAGGCTCAGCACACTTGGAGCTATTCACCGGTTTAACATGCCCCACCCCGAAAATACATGCAACCCAACATACACACCACACACAGCGTCCATGGGTATTACTTATTCAAAAAAGTTTCCGACGTGCAGAGGATTCGAACTTACTGCCGTTGGAAATCTAGCTCTAAAGCCTGAGATTGTAACCACTACGCCACCCTCTGGCCCTAAAAATATGCTTTTAAAAATGCCTCTTTGGTTTCGTTCATTTAGCCTCATAATCATCTCCTGGGCGAGTAGTTTTCTTGACAGTAATGTTTTTAAAGCGAACTTTTTGAAAACCTAAATCTGACACAAAAACGCTAAAAAAACAATGCTTTTATTTTATTTATAAATTTGAGCTTTACTTCGTTGAAGTTCATTTTAATTTATTGTAAATAAAAAAATTCTCAGCTTCAACGGTTTTTTTTTTTTTAAATTTTAGCCTCATATGTATTTCAACGTGTTTACACGTCATTATCAAAGGCAAAATTAAAAGTAAACAGTTGGTGTTGTTATAAGAACAATAAATCTTCATAACTTGATCTCGGTTTTCTATATCTGCGTTCAAACGACTTGATTTCTCATTCTAAAACGTCCAATACCGGTGAATTTAAGAGATCAATTTGTTCATTCATTAAAAGTGAAGATTTTAAATGCTTGTTAATTTCAAATGCTTCTAGTATATCCAACTAAGAAAGAATCTCTTGGTCTCTTAAGTCGGCTGAGCCAAGGTCGAGTAAATGACAGGTCAACATTAAATGTGACAGCTTACAATAAATGTTGAAACACATATTTAAATTTTTTAAGGATTTATTTAAATCTGTAAATATTTAATTAAATCTGTGAAGATTTATAAAATACTGAAAAATTTAAAACTAATATGTGCAGATTTATCTAAATGCATAAGGGTTTACCAAATACTTGAAAATTTAAGATAAATGTTTTAAGATTTATATAACGTCGAATGATTTATTAAATGTGGAGTATTTAAATTATATGTTTAAAGATTCATTTAAATCTACAACGATTTGTTAAAACAAAAAGCATATATCTTAATGAGTGTATACGAGCGCGGAGTGAGAAATCTGATAAAAATAAAACAAGGAATAATTTTTTCGGCCAAAAAACAATTTATTTATAACGTAGTCGCCTTTTAGGTCGATACACTTGATCCAACGTTTTTCCAATTTTTCGATCCCTTCCGAATAATACGATTTCTTCAACGCTTCAAAATAGGCGTATGTTGCATTAATGATCTCATTAGAACCGAATCTCTTTCCGCCGAGCCATTTATTCAAGTTCGAAAACAGGAAATAGTCTGGAGAATATGGTGGATGTGGAAGCAATTCGAAGCGTAATTTATGAATTTTGGCCATGGCAACTACACACGTGTGCACCCGTGCGTTGCCTTGATGGAAGGAAGAGAACATTTATCTTCGCCAAATGCAGTCGTTTTTTTTTCAAAACGTCGTTGAAACGGTCCAATAAGTTGCAATAATATTCGCCGTTGATTGTTTTTCCCTTTTCAAGATCATCGATGTGGATTATGCCGTGTGTATCCCAAACAACTTTGGCCATGACCTTGTTGGCCAATAAAACCGCCTTAGCCATCTTCGGCGCAGGTTCGCCAGTAGAAATCCACTGTTTAGACTGTTCCTTGGTCTCCGGTGTATAGTGATGGATCTATGTTTCGTCCACAGTTATGAAACAACGCAAAAACTCCTATTTATTGCGCTTGACCATCGCCGAACCTGTCTCTGAAGTTGTCACAAGTGTGCGTTTTTGGTTGATTGTGACCAAACGCGGCACCTATCGCGCGTATAGCTTTTTCATATACAAATGTTCGTGTAATATATTGCGCACAAGTTTATCTGAGATGCGTACTATCTCAACTATCTCGAGCACTTTTACTCTGTGGTTTTGCAATACAATATCATGGATTTTGTCAATCATTTCTGGTGTGGTAACCTCATTTGGGTGTCCTGAACGTTCGGCATCAGTTGTGCTTGTACGACCACAACGAAAATCAGTAAACCATTTGTGAATCGTTTTAATCGATGGTGAAGAGTCTCCATAATATTTATCAAGCTTGGTTTTGGTTTGCGTAATGGTTTTTCCACGCAAAAGATAATGTTTAATTAACACACAAAATTTACTTTTTTCTATGTTTGCAAAAATACGAGAGGCTGCCTGCTTTCAATGGCTGTCAAAACTGAACTAAATGACAAATCTGTCTGAAAATTTTAATGTGCCCTAGTGACAGATGGTATTGACAAATGTCATCCGGGATTTGCGGACGCCCTCTGTTGCAATTTTACCAAACTTCTCACTCCGCCCTCGTATATAACCAATACTGGGACAATTTGCCGTAAATACTGTGAAGTTCACAGCAAATTTTCACTTTGCAATTAGCGCCCCATTATTTCTAGGCATATTTTGTACTATTCGAGAAATAAAAGTTCAGCAAATTTTGGCTTTCTTAATCATTTAGACAGTCACAAGATTAGAGAGGACTTTTCTCATATAATATTCGTTCGGTTATATTAGAAATTGCTACAACCGAAACGTGGAAGGGGAACCCTCGTCCCGTCCAAGCGCCAGACGTAACCTTTGCTTATGTCGTGTTTCCTCCATCTCGGTATCCTTGATTGGACGAATGTTTTGCTTGACCCTAAAATTGAAATCTAGGGCAGGGACGCTCATAAGACGATATCAGGATAAAACGTTTTCGTGTCGAACAAAGGCAGTAAAAAACATGTGCTACATGGGGATTTTAAGGGCGCAACTTGTACAATTTCTCATCAAATTCTCTGAAGCCTCAAATCACACAGCAGCAGTGGAGGCAATCGATGAGTGCGGTTCGCGTCGAGACCTAGAGCTAATAATTCATCCGGGCCCGGATTTTACAGTCCACTCAGTTTCGGGGGATCAGTCTGAACAGCACCGTGAGTTGTGATCCTAGCCGCACCCGCATTTCTCACGCTGCTGGCCAACCCCCTCTCTAAACATCGTATTCATGGAATTCAGCTCGGTTTCCATTTTATGTCATTGTCTGTAAATTGTACGCGAAATGCTTCGCTTGCTTTAGAGTAAAGCCGACACTTTTACGAGAATCCACACTTTCAAGTCTCCGAAATCCTGGATGGTATTACGTTTTGCTGATTTTTATTATTTTTTTAATTCACGCTCAACAAACAGGAGCTCGGATTATACTTTATTTAAATCTGTGAAAAGGCTTAAAAACAAACAGAGTCTTTCAACACCGGGAATCAAATAGAAAAAAAACACTCTTGTTAATTATACTGTTGCCAAGGATAAAACTTCCTTTAAGTGCCATACAAGAGACGTTATCGTCAGATTTATGCTCCAAGTTATTTCTCTAGAATACAACTTACTTTATTTGCATGACAGAATAATTTAAGATCGTCTAGGTAACAACAAAGATAGCGGAATTGCATTTTCTACAAACAACAAGGTTTGATGCGTTCTTGAAAATGCAACCGCCTTTCATGCATTGAATCGATACCTTATCGTCTAAATCAAATAACATTAGTAAGTTGATAATATTGTGAGCCACGCATTGCTAATGTAAAATTTATGCTGTGATAAACTGATAATGGTCGAGTATCGAAACGTAAAACATTAACGTCTAAACCGTAAAAAAATGGGTATCTAAACCTTCCTTTATCTCTCCGAAAGACTTCAGTAACGACGTACCAAATCTTTTTAAAACGATGGTCGCATAAAACATAGCAAGAGATCATAAAGTCTTAATAGATATTGATCAGAATTCGTAAAAATTTAAACGTTACTGCTGCGCTTCTCAAACATGAAAAACAAAGAAATTGATTAAAATAATCCCAAATAAATGTAACATTGAATATAACAATACAACGATCAAATTTTTTAAAAGTCAAAAAAGTGTATAGAGTACAATTTAAAAAGAGAATGACAATATCAGCACCTGCCAAAATGCTGGAGATGGTTTATAAATTACCATTTTAAGATAGATTCGGTGTATTTTGGCGGCTGAGTTTTCTCACAACTTGAAAAAGTTGCGAAGCTATTTATCAAATTTGTCAAGAAGTCAATCACATGTCATCTTATTCAAATATGCGCCTGTTAACAGTTTTCACAAAAATACGGAAGAGCATTAAATCGACAGAGGAAATATAAACAGTTTTAGAACTGAAAAAAAAACGATACATTTTAATTTTATTTACATATTTATACCTATTTAAATTAAATAATTACATAAACAAATAAATGCATTATTTAAAATTTCAACTGTATATTTTCATTTCCTTTTCCTAATATTAGCTTTGGTAACAAAATAATGGGAAAAGAAGCTCCCGGTCTTTAGTCTTATAGAATAACTGTACGCCGTTTTTATTAGTAAAGATTACAACAGTATACGTGATGACCAGCACAGTCTCCCGACTGAATCCAGTCCGGACCACTCCCAGAAATTTAACCCCAGCACTTTTTTTCCAATTTTAACACAGATCCTCGACTCTAAAATGTTTTTAATTAATGCTTCGCTAATTTTTGTGCCTTTAAAAGAAGATTCAGGTTTATTTTGTAATCACGTTTCGTTCGGTTTTAGTTTGTTTAATTTTCTACATTTACTCCCCTTTCGTTGTATTTCGCCTGTTGAAAAACCTTAGGTTTTCTTTACCTTCTAATCCAATTACGCTTTTAATTGAATTCTAGTGAACACACAACCTATTCGAACACAGTTTTGTCAATTATTGGAAGGCATTTTGAAAGAAGAACACAAAAGGTATCTTGCGGGACTTTGTCCTTAATAAACGACTCAACGCTCAGTAGTTTTATTTGAACGGCGAAGGAAACTAGAACACCCGACGTTTCAGCTTATAAAGTTAATGTTATAACGAGCAGCGTTATATTTTATTTACCTCCTTTCTCACCCGAGATAATTGCATTACGTTAACGTTTTGTCACATAGAAACGGAAGAAAAATGAAAATGAAAATCTTACCACGACTCCTGCCTGACTTGCTGTTCGAGTAAACTAATTAGTAAGTTGTTAATAAGCGCCAGAGACGAGACGTTATTTAGAGTTGGGTGATTAGCCCGAAGCAACGACAAATAGATTACCTGCTAACTTGATCCTGTAAAGGAAGCACCCGAAAGTTCTGCGTGAGATTACAATAAACGTGCTATTTAGTTGGGAACGTCTTTGAAAGATATCAGAAGCAACCCGAATAGTTTAGCGTCCCCGCGCATAATTAATTATACCCTCATTTTGAAATGTACTGCGTTGCATGATTCCATAAAGCGACGAAAACAGATGCGCTGCCGAAGCAAAAACGGAAAATGGGTTTTTCATGCAACGCGACCTCCTTTTCGTCTTCACAGCAAACTAATTTTCTGTTTATAAGCAACTTAATGTAGTGAAACGAACGAGAATTAAAATGCTTAAACAAGAAACAGCCTCAAGAGAAAAATTTCAACGTGGACGTAATCAGATTAGAAATATGGGTTAGAGTAAGATATTCTATACATTCACAAAAACCAGAACATAGAGTAATCAGGATGGCTGTTTGTTTTTGTGGAAAGCAAATATTGGTTTTTAATTCGATTCACTTCAAAAGTAGCTTAGTACGAGCACACGCGCAAAAACAAAGTAAATCAAACAAGCACGTCTAAACTTTTTAATGGAAATCGTATCAGAACCGGCAAAAACCTTCACAAAAAAGATTCGGGGCGGTGTTTTTACCTCAATCCAAAGCCTACACACATATTGACAAAATCAGGGCGGATTCGTTATCTATTCGCTCTTTGTCTGAGTAATGAGGCTAGTCCATCAAGTTGGCGCTTGTAAAGCTCGCAGAGGGAACAGAAAGTGCCGTTTACAATGCAAATTTCTAACCCTTACGCACACTCAACCGCGCCCCTTACTGTTACAAACTGTTTTTGTTCACTTTTGGTACGACACTTTTAAAGAATTATAGCGAAAGTCAATGTGTCTTCACTGGCTCCAAAGCGGAACCGAACAAGTCGGAATATAGCACCATGGTAAGCCAGAAATGGCAAACTTCCCTTGAACCAAAAACGAAATACATATAATCTTCAATGAAAAAAAAACTTTATTGCCTGGAAGAAATAAAATACGCAAATGATTTCCCCCCCACACACAGATAACAACTTGTTTTGAACAAATAGTAAAATACTTGCCAAATTAGCACGATATCGAAATTTTAGCGCTTTTTTTGGAATATTTTTGCTTTTTCAAGTGAAAGTATGCGCTGGGGCAGGTATAACTTTTAATGTAGGTATAATAGCAACCATAGTGACCCTTTGTGTACGGTCCATATTTCATCATCACGCGTCTGGGTGAACTCCTCTTTGTCGACGTAATAACACCCCAAAGGGTTATTAGAAACCCGCCGACGAAGGGAAATTACACGTACCTATTTATACGTGGCTAATCTGCTGTACAACTGCATGAGGATTATCTTCATGGCTTAAAGACCTGAATCCATATCTAGTTTATCTAACCCTATTACGCAAACCCTTTTACTAATAGATATCAGAATCATCCATTTGTGGTTTTAAATCGACAACAGCAAAATGTTCAAAATTCTAAAAAAGCTCTCAAATTTTTCAGATTTTCCCCCCACCTTCCAATAATCCTGCATTTTTTCTGTTTTCCACATGAACGCCTTGCATTTTTCAAATGTTTATAATTTCGCATCAGCATGTCGTCATTGGTGATTATTTCTGCTGACAAATTCTTCATTTGTATGTATATAACTCAAAACAAGCTAATCAGCACTTCCAAAATTCAAGAAAATCCTCCCCTACCTTCATAATTTCTTTTTTTTTTCTGTCTTCCAGATCCCCAAATTGTATTACCTTAAGATTTTCATCATGTACATAATTCAAAAGATTAAATTGTAAAAATTACCACAATTTTAAAAATTCCTCTATTTTGTAGTCTCCTCCACGCACCTTCCATTAATCATGGATTTTCTATTAAACTTTTAAATTTTCATAGTTTCGCATCTGCATAAGATTTCTGCTGAAGATTTCTTCATACACTGCATTCCAATTTAGGTGGAACATGGCAGATTAACATTCAAAACAGATAGCTGTATTTTATCACAGATAAGGTTAAACCTTATCTGCGATTTTATGTACCCACAAAAACTGTCCTTCCTTGCAATCATCTGCAATTGATTGAATTCAAATTGATTTAAAAATCGTATACAAATAATGCTTTAAATGAATTATTTCATGATAGTCAAGCCACTAGTGCATTGATATAATCGGTTGCGAAGTCGATTTTCAGATCTCTCTGCGACGTGTAGGTAAAGAGTTTTGCTTCGCAAACCAAAAAGTTATGAGATCAAGCCTTGATGAGGTCCTACTACTGTTTGTTTTTAATAACTAAAAAGACAATCAGGTTTATAGTACTTAATTTAAAATGTATGATTATTAATTTAACAAATTTAATCGCGTCAAACATAAAAAGTTAACGATAAACTTTTAACAGCCAAAAAAAAATACTATGTACATTAACTAAAGCCACCCAGTACATCAACATTTAATTTGAGCTTTAACCTTAACCTTAACCTGATTAATTTTGTTATGTAGCAATATAAAATAAGAACAAATGACAGTAATAAAAAAAATTAAGCAAAAAGTACCCCACCTAAAGTTTGAAGTCGTAACCTCACGTTTACGAAACCAAACCCCGTCTTACGCCCCAGGGAGATGCACGTGTGGCGTGACTATTATTAAATCATTTATTTGTAGCGTTATTTGTATTAAAATTATCACGGCATGTGAAAAATGTTATCTTTCCAATTAGTAATAAAATTCTTCTAGCGACATAAAATTCACCTATTTTATTTTTGCATGTTTATCTGCCATTTTCTACCTACGGAGTATATATGTTGGAAAAACTCTAACATTATTTTCGTTAATATCGTAAATCAAAATTTATCCAACAGTGATAATATTGTAACATGACCTACCTAGGAAAATATAAGTTCTAATAAGCTGTGTTTAGTTATGATTGCAAAATAAGCGTCTTTTGATTTTGCATTTCTTAGATAATCTTTAAAATATCACTTCTCCACATACTGAATTTGTACCGTAGGAGTTTTACCAAACAATTTAAAAAAAGAAGGTACTTTAAAACTTAAATAATACACAAAATACTTAATTACTTTAACAATATTTATTTATTTTAACCTTATACGTATTTCGGCATATTTACATGCCATTGTCAAAAGTTGTATGAAAAAGTAAACAGTTAGTGTTGTTATAGCAATAGAACTTGGTGACTTGATCTCGGTAATCGTCTGCAGATGACTTGATTTCTTATTCTTGATATTAGGTATAAAGAACACGTACGTTGTTCCAAATACAGACACCCACATAAATCCAATTACTCTAAACACTTACTAGAACACAATCATTCACTGACATCTAATAACACCATAAAATGTTTACACTTTTGTGATGATAAACGTAAATTAGATATACTAGAAGCTTTTTAAATTTACAAACATTAATAAACTGTACCGTTAATGAACGAGCCAATTGATCTCTGAAATTCACCTCTATTAGACGTTTTGGAATAAAAAATCAAATCGTCTGTAGACGATTACCGAGATCAAGTCACCAAGTTCTATTGCTATAACAACACTAACTGTTTACTTTTTAATATAACCTTCGAAAATGGCATGTAAACATGCCGAAATACGTATAAGGTTAAAATAAATAAATATTGTTAAAGTAATTAAGTATTTTATATACAGATACTCATTAAATATAGACTTTAAGTAAGTAAAGCTGGAATTTATTAATAAATAATACACGACAAAAATTATCAGAAATAAACAAGTGCGGCAACTTGTGTTGTTCCTACAAACAAAAATAGCAAACCAAAAGCGCAGAAACAGCTGAAGAAGCTCTAACGTCACGGTTACATGATGTATGGTCTACTGAGATCGGAGTAACGGTATGCATGTTTTGTTTTTTAAATAATACCGTGTACAAATTATTTCCCTTTTTTGAAACGACGCTCTTTTTGCTATATGTCCATAAAAAATATTACAGAGCAACAAAATTTCGAAAGAAAAAAATACACAAGTTGGCGCCAGGGTATCCGAGTGGTTAGGGCACTTGGCTACTACGTGGAAGATATCGTCGCGGGAAGAAAGACGTTAGTCTGCCTTAAGCTGCTAGAGCAGGCGGATGTGAATTAACAAGGGTCGACAATAAAGGCCTTTGTTTAAAATGCAAAGTGTGTTACAAATAAGTTGGTCCAAACAAAATCTAAGACGCTTAACCTATCAAATTGCCAGTTATCAAGCCCAACTCTTCTTCAGCGTGGTGAAAACTCCTTATATCCAGCGTTATTGAAACCACATCTCCAGCGACGTTAAATTCAGTACAGCGTCGTTACCCAATGTGGAATTCCCCGCAATAAAAAGCGCGGCCTCACGATTAAGGAAGGGCAAATAAAAGACATTGTTCCGATCAAATGGTAAATTAGCACAGTGCTTGTTTTAACTAAGAAAAGTTCGCGTTATCACATTTGCGTCACGCTATTCATTTATATGTATATGTTTTAATTTGCATTGTGTATGATTTTTGTTCCAATTTTAATTAGCTACTCGAAGACCTAGACTTGAAATCAAATTGTACTTATTTTCTTGTATTTGGTGTGTTGTCATTATAAGTTTGTCAATAACCCTTTTACATTTTATTAAGAGTATTGATTCATTCAAAATTTAAGTACTTTTCTAATTGAATAAACTGGAGTTTTGTAACCGGAGTGGCAACCTGTGAAATTTTTTAGAAACCTGAATCGGCATGAGAATGGAGAACTCCTACTATCACGAACTAAACGAAATGGCCACTATAACGGAGATACCCACCCTGTATAATTTATATCATGAAACTAGACAAAGTCATGATTTATCAGCAGGCTTGTTTTTGTCATATGACAATCTGGGTTATTTTTATTTCTTTACAGTTCCCTATTTTTTTTCATATCTCTTTCCACTCTAAAGTAACACAACACTAAATTGTAGGCAGAATGCGTTAGAGATTAATCTACTGCCTTTGATTATATCAGAAAAACTTCCATTTGCCTCATGGAATTTTTTTTGTATCAAAATACCCGTTAAGAAAACAAGCAATGATATTATTTCTCCTAAAGCAATGTTTGGAAGATTACCGCCTCTCTGAATCATTTTGGACGATTCAGTGCTTTCCTACTACAATCAATTACTGGCATCCCTTTTCAGAGACACAAACGAGCGAGACAAATTCACTTGTCTTGTTGCCTGTCGGGTTACCTTGATTGAACATACGCACAAATGGGAGACAATTACCTGTATTAAACATTATCGCCCTAATTTCGGAATGGCTTTAATCAACGTGTCAATTTGAATTTATTTAACACCAGCGCCTGTGCTATTTTAGCCAATTGATACATATAGGTGAATTGCCAGCATTTGTAAATTGGACCATTTTTTTATAGACGGCCCACACCGCACCATTCATGCACAAGTTAATTGTTCCCGCATTAATTAGCACGCGAATCGAAAATCGGCTGTCGCGGCAATACAACACATCTGCAGGGCAAATTTAAACGGTAAACACGTTCGTGAGTCGACCCCTGCGTTATATAAAATATAGATATATGCAAAGCACGTATATAAATTTAAGAGGGGTAATCAAATTCACATCGAACCAAAACTGAATATTTACTGCAATTGCCGGGTAGAAAACGGAAGGACGTGATGTGAAACGAAGCTGAATTATGACATTGCTTTTCCGGCTCATTTAGCGGTTTCAGTAAGATATTGGCTTTCGAGATGCAGTAACGTTAAACCTTATTGAAGATGCATTCGAATGTAGAAAACAAGATGTCAATATATGATTTAGATGTTAGAACTTGGATATCCGTAGCGGAGCCCATGCTGAATATAAAGGAAATTATTTTAATATGTCTGTATAGAATTGGGTTCTATATTACCCATAGTGTCCCTCCCTCACTCACTCAAACTCGCGGCGTATTAGGAAAGGTATCAAAATTCTCAACTCTGTCTTAAGAAATCTATTTTTACTTCTTAACTGTATCTCGTATATTATAGTTTATACAGTTATACAGGGTATTTCATGCAGTACGACCCAAACATTTTAACCAAGTTGTAGTTCGGTTAGAATTAAAGTACGCCATTATATTACAACTTTTAAATACCCATAAAATAAGAGCTATGCATGAAGTGTTTGGCCGGAGTGGTCTGGAGGTAGAGAACTCGCTCACTAATGCGAGAATCCAGGGTTCAGGGTTTTACTTCCATAAAATTCCTTTTTTAAAATTACATTTAATTTTTTTGTTTATATTCATTCTTTCTTTCTTCTATTATATTCTATATGTAGCTAAACCGGTGGAATACACACCACGCTTTGTTTTGGTAACTTCTTTAAAAAATAATACCGACCGCGCGCCGCTTGGGTTGGATAATCTCAGTTACAGCCGTATTTCACTTAAGTTGAGACAGGTCGAAGGGATCCGGACTTAATATGTACCTTTTACTTTCCCATACCTTCGGTATAGGGAAGTATTGATTTCATGAAAATTTTCGAACTCTAGATTTTAACGGAAATACACGTTTTGGGGCTCAAGGAACCTAAAAAAGTGGTTTATAAAAAATGTCTGTCTGTGGGTGTGTAGGTGTGTGGGTGACGCTTCTACAGGCGAAAGTACTGGATCGATTTTGATAAAGTTTTAAATCAAGAGGTATATCGAAAATTGCAGTTCCAGTTAAGCTTTTCAAAAAAATCCAAAACCGGAAACGGAAATTAGACGTGTTTTTTCTGTAGCGTTTCTTTCCAAAACAATATTTTGCACGGAATCTGAGAGAAGAGCTTAAGGCAAATCGAAAACTTTTTTACCGAACTCTCTAGCTTCAAAATGGCAGCCGCTACAACTGTTTGAAAATCTCGACTTTAACGCCCATTTACTCAAAAAGCAGTTGTCTGATCGGGATCATGTACCACTTGTTTGAAAGCCCTTCCTAGGTAGTATATGATGAAATAAAATTAATTTCGAAAAATATCGTAAAAAATCTCAAAAACTGGCCATACGTTTCTTGTTAACTTTTTGAGCCGATATAGCTTTCATTGAACTACAAATTTGTTTTCTACTTATCTCCCAAATTTTACTCTGACGCCTTCCAGGAATTTTTAAAAATTTGAAATTGATTAATTATTTATTCAAAAACGCAAACGCCGATCGTTATAAACTTTTGTCAGTTCGATAGACTATTTAAAGTGCTTTATTAGGATCTGCTAAAATTTTCAACTATTTTAAAAATTAAGAAAAAACGATACTTTTTAATATTACCCACGCGTTTTCTGGCATTTACGTGACTTTAACTACGCCTATCAATTAAATCTAGTTAAAAAATATATTTTTCACTTCATTTCATTTTTGTCCAACATCCGAAGCGGAATTTGTAATTCGCCGATAGGCGCGCCGGCGGCCGCTAACCTTGCTTTGGTAGTGCAGGTAGTCGCTGCTTTTATGGGTAGAGTTACGGTACGGAAACCAATTTAACAGCCTTTCGCAAATTCAAATTCCCGCTGCTTATTTTCTTAGAAATCTAATACTCCCTGAACTGTACACCGTTATAATTATTAAATGTTACACTTTTGCAAATACGGCAACGGCAAGTATCTAGTATTGGCTACTATTTCTTTTATTTTTAAGCTGTAATTTTACTGTGGCGCTTTCTATGAGTTTGAATAGATGAAATGGAAGGTTATAATTATAAAATTTACACTTTTGCAAATATGATAAGTTTTAGTATGGGAAAGTCCACTCGAAATCCACACTTCAGCTTTTTTGTTTTTAGTTCAATTGGTAATGCAGTAGCTCAGCGAAATTAGCGCAATATTCCTACTGAACCGCTCGCACGATTTCCTCCGTTGCAGTGGTATGTTGTACTACAGCTGTCGCGCGTCCTGTTGAACACCCACAACTTTGTGGACTGAAATGTGTATGTAGTACCGATGTGCATTATAATAAGTAATTGTAACTGTTGCATGCATGTCTGGGACGCCCTATAAATGAATATTAGAAGGCAATCGCAAAGAACTGCTCTATCAAGATATTTGTAGGCCCGCATTGGTCAGCCGATGTCACTTTTAAATAAACATCGCGCGGCCCCTCTCTTTGCATGGTTACTCATCTGAGTTTGATTTCTGAATAACCGCTATCAGCAGATTGTGCAACAATAATACAAACAAACAGTACACACCCAAAAAGTTTATCAATATGGAATAGTGTAGCGAGCCACCGTGCAAAAGGATTTGTGCCTTATATAATTGAAACGCAAATATGTTGGTTCTAGTAGCGAAGTCCCCTCACCACTAAAAGTTGGAACAAGCAAACGACATTCGGATTTTAAATATAGATTGGCGGTGTTATTAGCAATTCGTAATAAAGAATTGTCGACAAACATTTTCGAGTAAATTAAAAAGCGTTAAAAAATACTTCGAACACTTCGAACTAGATAAAAACGTAAAAATATTAATAATAGATAAGAAATACTTTAAAAAAGAATATTATGAGAATTGAACCCGACATGCGCGTGGTGAACGAGAGCTCTACCTCAAGATCATTTCCACCAAACATGTGAACTGTTGTTATTTGTTAGATATTAAGACAACTGCAGTAATAATTGATGGTGAGAACACGAAGCCGTTTTTCCTCGCCCCATGAACCAGTATTGGGGCTTCTACAAATATATTTATTTATTGCAAAACCAGTTAAGTTAACCTGCTGTTAGTTTTTATCCCAATCCACCCTATAAACATTTTCCATAATTAATTTGGCTTTCAAAGTAAAAAAGTTAAAAATACCTAAACCTTTGCGTTCTAACTAGTATTATTGTTCGCAGATATTACTGTTTAATTTTTCTTCAATATAACAGTTTTTGCCAATAAAGTATGCGTATATAAAATCACATTATTTAATATTAGTCCAGCTAGGTTATGGCTACTTCTCCTCCTCCAGCAAGTCAGACTGAAGCACTGGATTTTCCAAGCCAATCAAAGCGACGCACGGGAAATATGCATGATTTACCAATGTTATGCCCTCGACTAGCCTTGACGCGTATTTTACGATGTCCAATTATAATAAGTACTTCGGCTTAACTGTTAAATAAACAATTACGAATGTTTGTTTGTATTACACGTTGCTATATAACGGCAACTACTGTTTCATTACATATTAAATACATAACATCTGGTAATAAACAAATTGTAAACGTTTGTTTACATTACTAAGCAACGGAAATTTGAAACAAGTTATATAATCAGCGCATTTGCACGGGAACGTCAAAGAGTCTTCAGAATCGAACAAAACCAACGCTTGAAAATTTGCTTCGGGGTCAAGCATTAGCTTCCATACCAAAGTAAACAAGCCAAACCAGCAACCAACAAACCAGTTCCTTCTACGGCCCAGCAGTTCTGAAATTAGGTGTTAAAAATCAAAACAAACTTAATTTAAGGGTCCAAAACCCAATGTATTTGTCTCATAAGCAAGCGTTAGCTTCCTGTCCAAGACAAACCAACCTAGCTAGCTCCCCGTAGAGTTCCGCAGCACACAGCTCGGTAGCAATCCGCAGATCCCTGATAAAAACCAAGCCCGCGTGATACCTCTTCCACCAAACCAATTCCAGCAAGCTCCTCCTACAGCCCCGACTGGAAGAAAAGATTCCAGAACAGTAGTACCTGAAAGCCTCGTGCTCAATAAAACGCTGCCAGCCAGCACATTACGAAGCGTATCCGTGATTACCCCTTCAGAAAACGCACGTTTAGATTTTTGGCAAATTAATTAACCAATGCTTGAGAATCTGCCTCAACATCGAGCAATAGCTATCGGGCAAGTTCCTCCTAGAACTTTGCTTTTGGATCGCTAGCTTTCGATGGGAGGCAAACCAACCCAATAGGCTCATTCTTGATTATTCCTAATTATCCCTTCGTTTTTCGTGGAAATAACTCCCTTTATTACTTATTCGTATCTGACTGTTCAATGTTGTTCATGTTAGACATAAAGACATTAAATTATAGAATCAGGCCGAGGAGCAACAGATAAAGGGGTTCGGGTTAAACCTACTAGATTTCAGTAGAACCGAGTAGAACTGGTTCAAAATTGATAACACCGCTTCAACTACTGGTAAAATTGCTTTAAATACCGACAAGACTGCTTCAGCCGGTTTTACTCGATCCTGTTCTAAAATTTCCCGCGCGTCGCTCTGATTAGCTTCAAATATCCTGCGCTTTACTCTGATCGGCTGAATGAACGGTGGTGGGAGATGCTGGGCTTGTATAACACCTACTGACAATATAACGCGCAGAATATGGATTATTTACAAAAATATGTTCAAAACCGCCAAATATGCATTTTGACAATTAGTGTCAATCAACTATAATCAATGCAATTCGTATCGAAACAAACGCATTTTAATGCCATATCAACACTAGAAAACACACATTTTGAGTAAAATTAGGAACTTGGAACCAAGCAGCACGGAAAGTAATTATCTGTGAAAAGCAAGCCAAAAAAGATGAAATATTCTTTACTAAAGACATCAACTCAAATAAAGCTAAGGATTTATAAATATTTAAGGATGTTCTTCTTTGCTCTTTTATATTTTGTAAGTTAATACGTCAAGGCACAAATTCCGCGGAGAAAAAAAGGCGAATTGGTTTTCTGCATAACCATCCATTCTCCACTTGTCAAAGACTGTTAGATCAAAGATTTCTCACGAAGGTTATTTTGTAAGCCACCGAATTGAACCTGATGGTTCCGTTCTTTAGTCGGGATAAAATTCTCGATTCTCACACCCCACGATTTTATTTTTTAGGGACACAAACTTAGTTTATGTTCGTGCCCCAGAAAGAAGAACGAAAAAAGATGAACGAAAAAAGATGAACGAAAATGGAAACGCATCTAGCTGATCGAATACGCAACGTACAAAAAATGTGTTATCGGCGTCGCTAGAAGTTGTACAAGCAAAAGTTTACAGTTTTTGTCAGTCGAGACCAACTTTAATAATCGACGATAATTTTTTTTATAAATTTTACATATTATTAAAAGCAGTTGAGAAGTGACAGTAGGAAACGTTTCTAAATTCATGAAAATTACAGCTTTTCAATTACATTAATTAATCGTTTTCTTTAATTAATTTTTATAAGGAACATAAGTGGTGGAAAATTCATTCCCAGAGTGTACACTAACGCGATTAAGTAAACGTATTATATAAATGTATAACATTATAAGGGAGTTGTGTCTAGGTCAGACTCCAAACAAGCAAATAAGATAAATGCGTTCTTTCTTACAGAGAGCGAGGAACTTCGAAAGCATCCGGTTTTGTCGTGTCTAAAGACAAATCGAAAGAAAAACTTTGCTACACGGAGCAACTAATCTACAATCAATGCACCTAAACGCGAACAAAATTTCTTGCTGCAGTATTTGTTGCCCCACAATCGATTTTGTTAGAAATCCTTAAGAAACCGCAACTTTACAAGAGCTGCTAAAAAGGAAAGTGGATTCCGGCAAAGTTTAATGGCTCGAGGTTTCATCTTTAATGCATCTCAAAAGTATGGACTCAGAGGTTTAATACTTCTAGTCCCAACGGAATGGACCCAGAAGTTAATTCTTAAATATAGCTGGAAAGAGAACCGACCTTACGGCCATTTTCTGTTCAGATAAACTCTCCTAAATTTCTTTTCGAGGTACAGCCAAACTGATCTATCTTGCCGGATGGGAAATGCAACAGAGCTATCTGAAAGACGTAAGTAATTGCCCAATCACTTCATGAGATTGGCTGAAGACTAGATGCAGTCAGTAATTTAGAGTTCTAATCTTTTTCGCCAGGGTTTCACTTGCCAGTTGGGATTTATCCAAGCTTTAATTGGATGTATACGTAAGACATACATCTTTCATGCTTCCATTTTATATTTTCCGCTTTAAGTGACTTACTTCACATCTACACACCATATGTAACTAAACTATCGCATCTTTTGCTTATAGAAGGTTGAAGGCTGCAGGCTAACTAATAACTTTGCGAAATAGGATTGTGACACACAAAACTGGGCGCAGGTATAACTGGATTTTGTTGGCCTAAAAACTTTCAGGTAAAAAATAAATAGAAGGGAAATTGACGTAATTCTTATTTTTAAACTGTAAATTTGTGCCGCCAAACGGCAAACAGCTGGTTTCAAGTTCGTACCAGATTTCGAATGCCGAATTCGAGGTTAGCTAACAGCTCATAATAAATTTAGGCAAAAGTGTTAACCCAGCAAAATATACCAGTTTTTTGTAGCTCTACGTGCAGGCCATTAAAAGTTCTTAAAATTATTTTAAATGCAAATGAATTAAAATTCTGGTGTCTAGATTTCCTGCAGTATCTAAAACACGAACGGATGTCAATTGTATGTGTTTTCAAGCTAAATTAAAAGAACAAAATCCAAAGTATGACTAAATGTTTGTTTTAAGTTCTTGGGCCTCGGGAAAGTAAAATTACGGCAGTCAGGGCAAGTAAAATTAGCAACTAACAAAAGCCAACATGTGGGATACTTTCTGCAAGAAAACGATGACGCTATCTTTAAACTTTCTACCTATGACATTGTAGGCTGATCACCTTAACAACACTATTCACGTTTTATTAAAAATTATGCGGAGCTCAACTCCCGGCAAGATTTCAAAAAGCTACAATCATTTGTGTTTTTTTTTTCACAAAACCGGAAGCATGTTTAACAAAACGTGGTAGGTGGACAGGCATTTTTAATTTTCTCACGGGTTGGTACAAACATTTAAATTCTACATGAATATCTCAAGAGCTCGAAATATGCGGTCAAATTGATTGCTGCGGGGTTTAAAATTTTCTTCGGGGCCTAATTTGAGTGAATTACAGCTATTGACATTCACTTACAGAACTGTTTGTAAGGAACAGTGACACTCTTCATGGTTCAATTTGGAAACAAACTTTGATTTCTAAATATTAATACGGACGAACGGTGATTTCGCAAAGCTTAAGCTTAATGTAGCACAGTCGGGCAAGTTCTAATTTTCGGTTTGAATAACAACTTAAAGTTTCTAACAGGTTCTCTTGAAATATAACAAACGAACTTTGATTTCTCCATTGTTAAAGTATGCAATACATTCAGCACGAACGGTCTAGTTTGCTTTCGCTTTGAATAAATTTCGATTTGTTTGACAAGTTTTCTCGGATATATTACAAACAAACTATGATTGTTCGATTATTCAAGTTTGCAATAAGACCTGATCAGGGGGCTCTTTGGAAGTTCAAGTTGTAAATTCCCTACTTTCTGACTGCAGGGCGCGTTTTAAATAGAAAATGGCCTAAAAAGGAAACTAATTCCCCATTTGAAATGCATGATCTAACTTACAAGAATTCAGAGGAGAGAAGTTTACGAACTAGTTTTTAAATTCTGAATGTTACCGAATTGACAATAATATTACTTACGGCCCAAAATAAGTTTGTTACAAATTTTCAGCGAAGGTTCTTATATAATTATTTACGACAGTTTGCTAGTTCTCAATTTGCTTTTCAGCTGTGACGCCATCGACATTCAACAAGTCTGGTTCAAGCAAGATGGTGTACCTACTCACTAGGGCATTAATGCTCAGCAGTATTTAGATAAAGTGACCACAAATATGCAGACAGGAAGAAGAGGTCATATTGAGTAGCCTGCTCAATACCCAGATCTGAATCAATTCGATTTCGTTCTATAGGAACATGTAAATATACTGTATATTCGATCAGGTCTGAAAATCTAGAAGATCTGAAAACATCCATGCAGTACCACTTGCTGCAGCTCAAGAATTTTTCTTCTGCATTGCACAAATGGTAAAAATTACTATATTAATCTTTATGAAAAATAAAATTAATATCACGATTGTACGTACCTCTCTAGTTTTTTCCACTCTGTATATGCTTTCTAAAATTGTATTAAGAACACTTCGCAAGTTCAATAAATTTCCCCTCGTTCTGTTGATCGGAAAGACAAAGAAGTTACAGTCCTGCGTTTAGAAGGAAGGCTTGATGAACATAAATTTCAGAAACTTATTAAGTAGCCCTAAGTGACATTACTAAATATTAGCGCTGTCTCGGGGGAGGTAGGCCCCCCATCAAGCAATTTTTTATATTTGAATTTCTAATAAATCAAACGTCCTGCGAAGCACGCAATCTTTTACAATATTAATATTTTCTATATCAAAACACGGTGTTGCCGAAACAGTAGGTATGTAAATGAACAAGCAATCATTCATAAATCAACTAGAAAGCAATTACTGCAAGGTTTTCATCAAAATTGATTCAGAGCCCGTTTGCTCGGCAAACATAACCTACATTCTTGGGGAAAAACAAATATTTGAAACAGAAGCGCATACACTGCGCTTATGTTGATGTTTATAAGAGAGACAAGGTTTCGTATATAAACAGCAGGAGCAAAGACGAACCGATCCTGCTGCAACGTCAACGTACCGGGATGAATAATAGCCCGACATTTAAATTTCATAACCAACCCCGCTCAAGGATTCATAACATCACGTATCTTATTTTGCTTTTCCACCTTTAGCAAATTCAGAATCAAAATTGTTTCTCACAACAACCTATCAGGAATACTAGGAAAAAATGTAAAATGTAACTGATTTCAATGAGTTAAAATATGGAAGCTTCTTGTAACAGCCTTAAATTGAAAATAAAATTGCGTCGTGTTGCAGCAACCTAAATCATCGTCCGGGAAACCCTATAAACTTTAAGTACCTGTTTCGTAATAGAACATTTTCCGTTGGGACAGGCTGAGTCGCTATCAGATAACAAAGTTGCATACAAGCATATATTCCGTTGTGTGGTAGGAAAAGTGTATTTCACAAAATGTAAGTGCAAATCTCATTTACGATTACTTTCGAAACACAATTCTTGAATAAGGGATAGGAGCACGGTCTCGTTATTCCATAACGTGATTCAACAACAAAGAAAACAGTGCAAGACATTGAAACTCTTCCCCATTGTACCAATGAAAATACACACAATCGCTTTTGTGTAGCTAAAAATATATCCCCGAAAGAAAACTAAGAAAGTGGATGTCACAGTTTAGACTAAAAATTCATTAAAAAGCGGTAAGAAGATAAAACAAGAAACCGTATATTTAAAACCATATTTTCCAAAAATAATTTGTTGATTGGGCAGTAATGGGTTTAGAACTAATTATGACTTAGGTATATTACTGGAACAAATGGGAACCACATAAAGGGTAAGCAAGAGAATTGACTTAGCCAAATTCTGTCCAAATTTACCAGCAAAGAGAAGAGCTGAACTGTTTCAAATACCAGAACCTTCTCCTCCGTCTGCAGGTCTTAGCACTGTATGAATCAGCAAATATTCAGAGATACAGTGGACATTATTCACCATTTTTTCCTCGGCCAGTCTTAGTCCGCATTCTACGATGTCCAAACAGAGATATTTTTATTGCTGCATTTTTGGCCGCGGCGGGGAGTCGAACCCCAGACCTTTAGCGTTAAAGACGAGCGCTCAACCTCTAAGGTTCCGCCACTTAAGCCAACCTATCGCTGTTATACAACGGCGACTTCTGTTACAATAAATGGGCGTCTACGTTGACCCTGTATCCAAGATCAACGCAGACAACGCATTAAATATTAAATTCGTCCCGTCTATTAATAACAAACTAATGTTACCCCAGCACACAATGCACTGACAGACAGCGTCGACAGAACCGGCGAAATGTCAAGTCACGTGATGCATTAGTTCCAATAATGACACGCGACGTTATTGTAGATGGCGCCCCAAGTGACGCGCGTCTAGCCGACCTTCATATATATTATAAATTAAAATAATTATTATTAAAAAATCGACGTAGAATAAAAATATAAAAATGTTTCATGTTCCATCTGTGGATAGAGACCTTTCATTTAAAAAATGGTCCAAATTGGTGAAGCGGTAGCCGCTGGAGGAACCGGAGAAGAATACCCTTTGTGCTTTTATATATGTATAGATTGTGAATGTTTTGCTGCTGTTACTAAGCAATAACAACTTGTACACATGTATAGAGTAAGCAGCGCATTTGCATGGAAACGTCAGTTAGTTTTCGAGATCGAACCGAACATAACCTAACGGTACGTAAACAAAGGCTGAAGAATCTGCCAACTTCCTCATAGAACTCTGCTTCCGCATCGAAGCTTGCGGTCCGAAGCAAACTAACCCAGCTAGTTACTTCTCGAGCGTAATAGACCACCAAGTTAGTTTGTATGGTCGAAACTAACATAACCTGCAGGTCCAAAAATCAACTCTTGATAATCCGCCTCGGGATCGAGCACTCGCGTTAAATTCAAAGCAAACCAACACATAGGCTCCTCCTAGATTCCTGTTTCCAGATCAAGCGCAAGCTTCTAGTGCGAAGCCAAGCAACCCCGCGCAGCAAGTTCCCACCAGCAGAACTACAAAAATTTCATTAAATATTAAATCTACTCCGTCTCTTAATTAACAAACTCTGAATGTTTGTTCACATTTCATCGGCAACTTAACAAACGGTATACATGTAACGCATTTGCACGGAAACGTCAATTAGTCTTCAATATCGAATCAACATAACCTAACAATTTAAAAACCACGGCTTGAGGATCCACCTCAAGATCGAGCACCAGCTCCCGATTCAAGGCAAACCAACCCATTAAGCTCCTAGAGGCTGTTTCCAATTCCAGCATATACTTTCGGTCCGAAGCAAACCAAGCGCGCACAGCGAGTTCCATCTTAAGCGCAACAATGTCCCATACGTTAGTTTCCAGCACCTACCTCTTCCTAGAAAGCCTCCTTCGGGGTCAAGCAAACCAACCCCTTACAGCAAGCTCCGCAGCAAAACCATCAACGCTCAGCTCAACACACTTTAAACACTATATCAACCAGGTAGTAAAAGGAATATAAATAATAAGCATAGAGAGACCGTGTGCTCTAAAATAGAAGTGGCAAAATTTTTATTTTACATCCAATCTGTTCCAATATGCGATTACTTATTTGTTATTGTTATTATCCTGTAGTTGCATAAGCTTACAATGCCGGGTCAGCAAACACATAGTAATTGTAATGATAGTTCCGTCTCAGTCCCTTCCATAGGTTTGCGGCACCCGGCTAAACCAAGTCCGCACGATTCCTCTTCCACCACGACTCGGAAAAAAGGTTGCCCAACAACAAGACCTGCCAGTCCCCTGCCCGATAAGCTGCTGCCATCAATTGTCTTTGTTACTTATTTACCGTTACTTTTAATTGCCCTTGGAATTAATTATCTGATGGTTTATTTTTGTTCGTGGTGTTTTATATCGAAATATACATACATACAAATGTAGTCGATTCTGTTGTACCGCTTGTTAAATAAATAAAATACTTCAGAGTTAAGGGTGTTGAAGCAATCTACATTGTGGTATCGGTTATTAATCTTAGCAGCAGAAGTATTCAAAATTTAAAAAAAAGGCATTACAACAAATCTGAATTTTAGTACGTCCTGAAACATAATTCTTAAGACAGTGTTAATAAGTAGTGCCCTGTGGCCGTTATGCAATAGATACTGCAACAATATTGCAAAATATGGCAACACAGCGAAACATATAGGCTCTATATCTAGCAAAGCTATCGTTCTCCAGTAGTCGAGCAATTAAGCTACTCAAACGCAATGTTTTGTAATGGGTCTGGGAAAAATTGCTGAGAATGCAGCTTACTAAATAAATATGATCATGCTACAAAAATTAAAACTAGTTTTTGGTACCCCACGGCGTTTATCCTCATCTTCCTCGTTGTCTAGCAGGAGAAATGCTTTAAATTCAAATTCCATAGAAGTAAACATGCTCTGATGAAATTTTAGAACAGTACGAAAAATAAAACTACCTCAAATATAGACAAATTACGCTAGTGCAATAAAGTGGCTGAGAATGAGCTATTCAGTAAAATTTATCTGGTATACAACCTGGAACAGCGCAACATGTTTACGATATTAAATCCTTAATATGCTGTACACATAACCCACGCAAATTAGCGGAAATAAGGCTTCACTGCAGCTTTCTATGTCAGGAGGTTAACTGCGCTGAAAATACTATCGATCCTGACATTAGCTCCACTGAGCAATTCCGACTCTGAGTATACACCAACCAAAAGCAATAACTTATCATCGTGAAAAAACAAAGTGGAGGTCGCCCAGCACCCTTGCAATGTTATGCTTTCACCAAGGGAATTTATCATGGTGCGGTTGTAAGCAAAAAAATCATCAGTGTTTTGTAAAATCTGCTAAAAGCATTCCACAAATTCATGATGGAAAAGATTACGCTTCCAATTAACGTTACGCCACAAAAAAAATCTGAAAAAGGGTCCGGCGAGGGTCAGCTATAATATTGATGAAAAGTTTGTAGGTCGGAATTGCGTCGTAAAAAGTTGATCCAATATTAACAATGATACAGTTAAATATATGAGTATTGGAAATTGTGCAAACCTTTTTTAATGATAAAAGTTCACCTGACCTAAATAAATTGCCAAAACAGCTCGTATAAACCGAATAAAAATACTCAAAACAGTTCTTTTCTCTCATGTAATGTGTAAATGAGAACGTCAAACCAATGAAAGATCTGCTCGTATAAAAAAACTGCATTAATCGCAATGACAGAAACCACTGTTTAACAACTAAATCATTTCATTTGAACACAGACAGTCGGAAAGAATTTCTCTGCAATGGACAAGTAGCAGGACGGATGCACAGAAATGCAGGTTCAGGTTCGTGACACAATACGGGCAATCTTGGGAGAAACATCGTTATTGAATGTATGTTCGACGACGCATAACCGATGTTTTACAATTTCTGTATTCAATTTAGGTATTTATATATACAAGTCAAAAACCCGCTCAAATTTACAAAACACAATAACAAAAACCCTTATTGTTCTAACAAAACATCTCGAACAAATTGTAAAACACAACCGTTTCATTACTTACAAAGAAAAGGGCGTTTCCATTACCCCTACAGATGCCCAACTTTTTAAGTTTCCCGTTGTGAGGAAATTGCGGTGTTGGCTGCGGTATATGGACGTAGCCTGATTTCATTATGTTACTGACAAAAAGCTCATCGGTAACTGGAGGACCATAATAACATCGGAAACTTTTTTGTCATCTGAACAATCACTAAAGAATATAGCTAATATTACCGACACCTTTTGCGAAGTATAAAGAAACGGAACATAATGGAAATGAAAAATAAATCAATACAGTCAGAATTAACAAATTTAAACATCATCCAACACCAACAATAACCAAACGTACTAGGATTCCTCGATCCTATTTTATTTTCAGACAACACTGTTGTAAACAAGCAACACCTGAAAAATTTAAGCTGCAGAAAGTACACATACGTTGCTTGTGGGACCTCCAGCAGTCTACACATTTCATTCGGAGAAAAATAAAGCAAATTTTCCGCAGTGGGATGTTTTTGTTAGCCACGCTATCCACTTACAGTAGCAACTCAAGCTTTGAAATGTGTGGATACCAAAGGAGCTTTCTAAGACCCACAACATAAACATTTGCAGTATTTCTCAGGTGGCGTTAACCGAACTAGGACTAAGTATCCTATTCACATTTTATGACGCACTGGCGAAGAGCTACTAGAAACTCGGATGTTAATAGCAGGTACGGGAATGGTAATTTAATGGGCACTTGGTTTATCTCTGATCTGATAGATGACGCTTTGATAGATACAATCGTGTTGTTTTACGAGTCTGTTATGTGTAGTGGTAATTTTTGGTTTGGAGGCGTATTATCGGTAGGAACCAGAAGTCGATATCATTTCTTAACTTATCAGGATATAAAAAGTTCATAAAATTTAGTTGTTGATATCTAAGAATTTTGGCATCATAACTTCTTAAACAAAATACGATAAATATGAGCAGTGAACTAGATTGTCAAATATTTCATATAGTTTCCAATTTTTACCACAAGTGGTGAATTCAGCTACATTACTGCCACGGCCCTTGTGCAGAAACCCTACTCCCACGGTTTTATGCGGTCCTTCTGAACTTTCATGAATTAAATCTTATACAATTGTATTAAATAACATTTATATTATTGTATTAAATTAACCAAACTATTTCCATAATTTAAGTATGGGAAGCAAGGGATCCTATTCCTTACCCCAATTATACAATTTTCAGTACTATGGCGAATAGCTCATCAGGTTGTTAGCATTTCTCTGAAATTTCAAAGACAATGCCGTCATAACAGAAATAAATGTTGGTCACTTCAACAACTTTTCAACTCAAACTAGTTCGTAAATCCCTCTCCCTCCAAGTTATGCTAAACTTGAGCGCGCATCCGAGTTTTAATAATAGTAGGAGTACTTCCTTCTCCAGGCCATTTTCCTTTTAAAGCGTGCTCCGCGACTAATAAGTACGGAATTACACATTCGAACTTCAAAGCGCAAACTACCCCTCCCGATCCGATCTTATTACAAACTTGAATAATTGGGCAAATATTCCCGAAAACCCGTCAACCTTAAGTAATTGAGCGATCACAGCTCCCAAACTGAGTTTGTTACTACATTGAACTTCAGAGAGTATCACGGTTCTTTTGAAACAATACTGAGACAGAATGCATGAGCCCTGAAAATGGAAATTCAGAAAATACGCCCAGAATAAAAATTGAAATCCCGAAGCAAAATAAATTTTACCTCGTATTTTAAGTTCTTGGGTAGACCTAGGTCGGTGTATCGATATATCGATACGGCACTTCATATCGACAAGCGGATACATTATTGGTACACTATCGATATAACGGTGAGTATCGTTATTTTATATATCG
Organism: Ctenicera cuprea; assembly: GCA_958336395.1. NCBI lineage: Eukaryota > Metazoa > Arthropoda > Insecta > Coleoptera > Elateridae > Ctenicera > Ctenicera cuprea. The sequence goes on from OY284488.1 coordinate 11,661,111, forward strand.
AAAAGTATCGGTATTTCGGTATACATCGATACAAAAAATCGATACGCATCGATACATAAATTGTCGTATTGCACAGCCCTACTAGGAAAAGTAGCAAGAATCAAGTTAAAACTAGATCGTGGATATTTTATCCGCTAGTTAAAAATTACCTGCTATTGATATTTGGTGATTCCCGGCCGAGCATCAGCTGATTGTAGTAAGCGACGATAACTATCGATTTTTCGACACGATGCTGCGGTAGTATTTCGACATACCGATACATATACACATCGATATATCTATAGGTATCGATACTTTAATTTTCGTACCGAGCAACCCTGTTCCCGAAATACTCATTTACAGTTTAAATGTTTACACAAGCCTGCAAGAAAATTAAAACGGCCTGTTCACCTACCAGGTTTTGTTCAACTGCTTCCGGTCTTATGATCAACATAGCAAAATTAGTTTGGCAAAACTAAGAAATATTTGCCGTTTGACTTACTTAGCTTTACCAAAGCGCGCCCGCCGTACCATTGCAATAAACAAGAATATTGTACATACGCTTATTAAAATGCAGACATAATTGTATAAAGTTAAAAGATAGTCTTATCACTTTCTTACGGAAAGTATCCCACATATTGGGTTGATGAACTTAGAATATAATTTGAAGTCAACTAAGAAGATCAATTACGTCAATTTTCTTAATTTTATTTCAGAAAATTTAAGTACAACAAAATTTCAGTGACGACCTTCCAGCTATGCCTGCCCAACTTTATACACAATATTACGTTGATCATTTATTAATACATGGCAACCTTTCAGGTAAAACCTTATATACCTAAACTAAAAGCTCTAATAGCAGTTTCTCATTAATGCTATCAAGCTTAACCATACTGAAAAGCTCTATGTCAAAATCATCGATGTGTCAACATCGAGCACGTTCACACTTTCTTATACACTACGTAAAAGTACCTTCATGAGAATACTGTTCAATACCCATTAGCTAATGCATTTTACTAGATAAAATGATCTACCCGATACTGACTGACAGATAAAAAAGCATTTCTAAACGCTTAGTAACCAGGGAACATCATTTTCGCATTTCAGTCTAGATAGTGTGAACCTTTCGCTTGCACTTCAAGCAAGCCAACAACTTTCTATTTAATATTAATTATGCAGGTCGGTAGTATGCCCTTTTCCACTTGATAGCGAACGGACCACAGACGTGTTGAATATGGTGACATTAAGATATATTTCATTTACGCAATTCTAATTGGATCGTTACAAGTTTAATAACACCGAGATGCCATTTCAATCTCTGAACATTCAAAAAATACATAATTTACGTATATATTTCTTCATTGTAAATATACGTATACTGAGAATCTGTGGAATAGTTAGCTGAAAAACGTCCGTTGTTGATGTAATGTATCGCTGACAAATCAACATCAAAACCCATTACAAAAAACAAACTTGCCAAGAACACAAACACGAGAAAAATAAATTTATATAAAATTCTAAATTTAACTTAACGTCAAACAAACCATCGAGATTTAGAGCGTGCTACAATAAAAATATATAAAAACGTAGAAGCGGAGTGTTGTAGGGAGATTATTTCTTTTGTAAAAACAGTCACTAAGCTACTTAGAGTTCTTACGAAAACACACAAAGCGAGAGACGATAGGTGATTCCAAATCACCCACACAGAGGATCATTATTTATGAGGTGCGAGGTTCGTGTCGTCACACTTAAAAATGTTGCTAGAGACTTGTAAACATATAAAAGAAAAATATTTTGAACAGAAGGGACAATAACCCTGAAAAAGTGAAATACTAGTACGAGAATTTGAGATGGTATTTCTAAATTTCCTGCACATTTAACTTATCAACTTCTGATATTGCAACATTCCTTACACCTACCTTTAGCCTGTGTAGTCGTAAAGCAAGGTATTTCCTATATTGTTACGTTCCTTTAGAAAATCTCTTCCTTGATTTAAAAAGCCTCGCTGCTTGGCGGGGTGGACAACAAAACCTGTATTCTATATATGATAGCAGATGTTCACGACATTAAATAGTACGAAAATATCATTGCTTCCTGAACAAAAAAAAAACAAAAAAATGTTATCAAGGACTTTTGCTGAAGACCTGTTTCGCTTTAGGAATTAATTTAAAACCAAAATTAGAAAACTTTTCCTTTTAATTATGAAGAAACTCGGCAAATAAAAAATGCAAACAGCGAATTCCAACTCAGCAAGTTTAACTGTTCCGCGTTAACTAAAAGGACAGTTTCCACAAAACATTAGGTTATTGGATTTAAATTGTTAAATGACCTGTAACTGGAAAGGGTCAGCGATTTGGCCTCTGATCTTCTTAAAGCACCCCTGGAACACATTTCGGATCGCCACTGAACCGTAAATTACCTGTAGAAGGAAAGGCTGTCTTATTGCTACCATACCTGCCCTTTTTAATACCTTCAAGCAAAAAAGGCCGCCGTGAACAAAGCAAGCGAGCGAATAATTTTTACGCTGTCGAGTTTTATGTTGGGCCGTAATAAAGACATTTAAGAGCACAACTTTAAATGCAAATAAAACACGTTTAGAGATATGTTTGTTTGAGTTAATGAAAACTAAATTAACGCAATGTTTCCCTTTTGTTAGATAGCTCACGTCTTGAGACAGCCCAGCAGCATTCTTTGTACGTTGTGATTTTGCCTTCAACCCGATAGAAACGGACGTATTCTGATCAGGTTTCGAGTTCTAGAGAAAAACGCGAGTCGGAAAAGAAGGAAATTAAATACTATTGACTACATAAGGCGACGAGTATCTTTTGTTAACGCCCTTTAATTTTGGGTACTGCAATATGTTACAGTTGATACCTAAAGTCAGTTAGCCATTGTATTTCAAATCAATTAGCAGAGGAAATGGATACGATAGAATTTTCATTTTAGTTTAAAGGAAACCTCTAAATTGTAGCGTCGTATATCAGAACACGCAAAACTTGGAAGGATAGCACTCGGCTCTAATAGCTTTCGAATGGGCGAGTTGAAATATGAATGAATATGTATGTAGTAGCACTTTGAATTTATTTGGGGAATAGGCCGATGTTTAATCACGTTCGCGGTTCTCGGTTAAGCATGAAATAGTAGGAGCTAAATTAACGACAATTCAGGAACAGAAAAAAGGAGATTACTCTCGTATAAATCAATAACAACTTCAGTTTCACATTTAATAAGAACAAGTACACAGAATCCTCTATTAGAATAGATTGATTGAAAAATATGTATCGATAAACTATTTTACATAATTTCCATTTGCTTCGCATATGGCACTTTAAACGAAGAGAAGAATTTCAAATAAATTTGCGACATCAAGCACGTTCTGCCGATGGAGCAGTTCTTGCAAATAACGTCCTGGTCCACGATCTTCCAACATTATCAAAGTAATTTCGTCCTTTAGAATAATTCCAACGTGGTCCGTACCGTTTAAGTCGAAGCGAATTTCCGGGCCATTAGGTTCTACAAAACAACCATTTTCAAAATCTCGTAAATGTTGTTGAATGAATAAAGGTATGGAAAGTTATCCTGCAGATAAAAATACAGACGTCTAAAATACGAGCAGAAATCTATTATCAAATGAGAATTAAGAATACACAAAGGTTTCAGCTCACTGCTCGCTTTACGACTGATTTCCAAAAACAGAATATAATTTCAAAAAACAATTTCATGTAAAATCAGTCAGGAGTCCGAGAGTCGGCTCTGGGCCGAGAAGAAGCTTCTGAGAGTCCCTCCTGGCCTACTTCTAAAAAGTTCTACTCTTCTTCTTCTGGTAAAGTTGAGTAACTCGCCCTGAAAAGGGATAACTCTAAGAACTTGAGCTGTACACCATCGTTGTACAATCCGCAAGAGTCTTTCTTCGAAGTGCGAGTGCGATGTTGAGTTGTCCAACTCCAACTCGCACGTGGATTTAAATGTTATGTGAAAAGACTTTATAAATCAACCAAAAAATTTCTATTTCACTGTCTTGGATGCGGTAGAGGGAGATTGGATTCATCCAATAATAGAAAGTAAATTTTTATAAATTAAGCCGAAATTTTGTAACGGAGAAAGATAATCGAAAAATTGTAAATACAAAATATGTTCAGCTTAATGAGACCTTTAAAATGAAGTATCACCTGACCCCTCGTCCTATTTAAGATTTATGAGATATTATCTTTTGACTGTTCCCGCTCTTTTGAGGAAGAGAGGGGATACTAACATTAATTTATTGTCCTCATGTGGTACATCGTTAGAAAGGTAATTTAATGGACTTTTAGTACCAATTTTCTGGGTGCAATAGTTCATCTGCGGTTGAGAAAAGGTTCATGTAATGGCCGTTTTTTTGATATAATTGGCCGCCATTTTAAAACGGTTTCAGCTATCAATATTTTCTTTTTTTAAGTTCTTAGGTTTAGAAAGACCTTTTAAATGAGGTATAAGTTAACCCATCTTCGTTTTTTGAAAATCCCGAAAAATCCCCCTTAGCCCCCCCCCCCCCAAACTACCCTTTCCAAAGCCCCAAAAAATGCATGAATATTTTTACTGAATACCTCGGGTACGATTTATATAACCAAACTTTTTTTATCCCATCCATGTAGGTTCAATAGTTTAGCCGTAAAAGATAGTGCGTGGGTAGTCTGGTGCACCCTGTACGTAAAACTCGGGAAGAAAGTGTCTATTCCCTTGTGTGCGCCGCTTGAAAAAAAATCACTTTCTTCCGTTGTTACACAAATAACTACTACGACTCTCCAGGATACAAGGATATAGCCGAATGCTACAGAGATACACAAAATGTGGTATAGCGGAGAAATAAATATCTCCAGTCCTTCTTGTAGAAGTGCCAGAAACACTCCAACCGCTCCTAGAGTTTTAAAAAAGTCATACAGATAAATGGCCTATTTCAGACGTTCGATCGCCACAACTTTTGGGATCGTCCTCTAGTTCGCAGTCGTAACCGCAGCACGGGTGGCTGTAAGTTGGTGATTTCCCTGTCACTACAATGAAAAAATGCTTTCGCCGAAGTCCTTCCACGCAGCCCTTTTTTGACTGCGAATACAGTCTGTAAATACGATGGTACAGTTTACAGGTGTCTCAGTCCGTTGGAATTTGAGTGTTTTGCCCTTTTAAAGAACCTGCGCGTTTCCTTGCGTAATGTTTAGACGTTTTTTCCATCACGGAAACTTCCTCTTTCCACTCCTCTCCCTTAGGAGACAATCAGGCCTGTCTATTATCCCCATTTTGTACATGCGTTTGTTTTGTCGACAGTGGCAAAACCACAATTATTTATCAGTACGTCTTCGCGGGGGAAGCCTTCCAAAATTAAGCCATCTTATACGTATGAGGGAGCAGCAATGATTTCCCTCACTTGGCAACAGTTTTGCATGCTAACCCATCTATCTATAATACGACTATCCGTTTTTTTTTACGTGCCGGGGCTAATCGCCACTGAGTTCCAGGGGGTTATGGACCTAACCCAGCTAACTCATTCGGTTTTTTATTTCCCTTAATCCAGGCATGTCCTTGTATACAAACGCGACATTTTCTTCGATGTTAGCTCAAGAGCTTGATGGCACTGAAGGGCCGTTCCTAAAATAATTTTGCAATTCCTCAGGACCAATAAGGCCGTTGTAAGGATGATTTATCTTTATTTCAGTGATTTCAAGTTTGCCATACATAATTTTGCCTAACTCGCTTGGTCGTATCAGATACGATATAATATACGGATTCAGGTGAACTTTCGACGACTTTAGACAGTTTCTGCTGATCAGAGTGATTATAACTTGCTACTTCAACACACTAATCGGCATACCTTTTTCATTAAATTTAAAGGGGTAATTATATCCTGAAAAACAAGCAAAAAGACAGAGCCCTTTCATTTAAAAAAAGTAATTTTCTTGTCAATATTACAATTTACTTTCGGCTTAGACCGCGTCGTCATTTGGGAAATACACCCAGCATAATCAGGTAAGGACCGACCTGTAGCTCGTCTGCCTTTACAAGCATTTGTTCTAAAAGTCTGAGCAATATTTGTTCGTAGGCCCTGCCTGCCTAAACAGGGCCGTGTGCTTAATTTATTTAAACCTTGGGCGGACAAGGATTTGATCTTAATGTATTTTGTTTGCCAGGACAATAACACTTAATCAGCTTATGCCCGTTAGTTGTTTGTGAACCCATACAAACTGACGTTCCGCAAGACATTGCAGCTTGCATCTTCAGAGTGAATAAAACACTGGCACTGTTTTGGCAGGCAGGGCCTACGTACAAATATTGCTCAGACTTCCAGAGCAAATGCTTGTAAAGACAGGCAAGCTACAGGTCGGTCCTTACCTGATTATGCTGGGTGTAGTTCCCAAATGACGATGCGGTCTAAGCCGAAAGTAAATTGTAATATTGACAGTTCGAGAAACCGCGAAAGCCTCAAAGAATATAGTAATTTTCTTCTTTAGTTTTTCCTCTTTGTGCCATTACAGCGACAAGGTTACGCCTCAATACATGTTCTATCCCTTTCACTTCTCTTATTGTTTTCCTCCGTCTTGATACTATTTCGGTTAGGTTGCCATCCCAGGTTTTTCTTGATCTTCCACTCGGTTCCCTGCCCTTTGTTCTTGCCTCATATGTTTGTTTTGTTAGTCGATTGTTTGCCATTCGTTGCACGTATCCCAGCCATTTCGGTTGGGCACTTTCTATTTTGTGCATCAAGAGTTCTTGCTCTAAATGTTTCCTTATTACCTGATTCCTGATTTTATCTCGTCTTGTCTTCCACTGTATCTTCCTCATTTCCATTGCTGTTATTTTCGATTTGTATTTGTCAACCATAGTCGAGCTTTCTGCTCTATATGTAAGCGTTGAGATATAGGCTGTTGTGTACAGATTTATTGTCGCCTTTTTGCTGATTTCTCTTTTCCTTACTATAGTATGATTTATTTTAATACAATTTGCTTGTTTTGCTTACTCTGTTTAGCATTTAAAGTAATCATTAGTTAAAATTGCAACTCGTAAGTTAAATGCGCTCATGACAAAAGTAAAACTAGTATTGTTCATGGCTTAGCCAGAACGGTCTACATCGTTTGTGAAATGGCTGAAGATTATACTATGTGGAGTTAGATGGCATGCACTTTTGTTACGGTCTTGCGTATGGTAACGCCAAAGAGGCACGCCGTGCCGCCTTGACCAGCATCCACAATGCCCGGAAAATGGATAGGTGCAGGCAAATGTGTAGTATGGCCTGTTCGTTCTCCACAAGCAAACCCTTCGAATTTATTCCTTCTTTTACGCCTCTCTTATATAGAATATTGAGGAATTGCGAGGAAAAGTTTAAAATACTTGCCAAACAATAAGAAATAAGCCAGATATTTTTAAACGTGTAAGACCGTCAAAAATGCTTACATTGAGGCAAATAGCGCACACTTTCATCATCTCTTGTAAGGTGAAGATACGTGCATCTAACTTTTTTCTTAATAAAATTACTGTAAGGGTTGGTTTGGGGACACACCCTCACTGATCCTTCTTTGCTTGTATTGGAAGGTAGAATCATGCTTAAAATTTCTTGATGTCTTTAAAATTCAGATAATATCAGACAAGACGATCCATAGATGCTTCAGATTTCAAGAGTCTATAGAGGTTTCAAATTATTTCAAAACTTCTGCCGTTTCAGTTAATACACGATGAGCTGAGATCTCATTACCAGATAATGTGGATGATATGTTTTGGGTTATTACATGCTTTGGATAATTTAAAATAACTTTGAAACACTTGATAATTTTAATTATTATCACATTTTCTAAAATTGCTATTGTTCATATCGGTTTGAATATTTTCTACGAATTTCCGTTAAAAAAAATGTTTTTAATTTTTGTACGAATTTCTTTTATAACCCAAAACATTTTAATTTAAAAATAAGAACTTTGAAACAATGCACGAGAGCTCATCTCGCCTGTGCCTAACGTTTATTAAAACACTGTACGTGACAATCGTGTGAAATGAGGAAAAATTGTTTTAATTTGAATAGAAATGTACGCTCTTGGTTCCACTCTCATTTTTATCTCCACCAAATTTAAATTATTTCCTCGCTTTCCCACCGAGAACGTCCTTTCAAATAACCATCGTAAAAATATAACCAAGTTATTTTGCTTCTACCCTTTGAAATAAAGAAACTCTAGAAGTATTCGCCGCAGCCCGAATACTTAAAAGTTACTGTAAAAAATTAGATAAAATAAATTTTAACGAAACAGAGCCGGAAAATCATCTGAATGAATGACAAACAAAACTCGCGCTTTTGCACGAGTTGAGACAGAATGCAAATGACAAGCTATACTTTACATGAATTTTCTTTTACATTTTCGTGTTCTTATTTCAATAAGAGTTTCGTTTACACGATGCGTATTTTTCAGGCCCGTTCTTTATGTATTCATATTTCTTCTGAAAATATTTTAACATTTTATATTGAACTGACAGCTGTGAAATTTGTTTCTTGAAAAGTGCAACATCTTACTACGACATTTCAGAATTAAAATAGGAGAAGTTCGGCTACGACAATGCAATTTAATTTTAATTAAATACAAAGTTTTAATTTTCTGGATTAATAACAAACTTTAGTGATCACCTCATTAACTGCCTTTCACAGGATATTTTTTAGTACTCCCTGCTTCTCTTAATCAACACGAACTTCTTTTATAATTCTCCCTGGTATTAATTTAAACCAAAATTTCTGTACCAGAAACTTTTTACTTCTACAAAAATTACCTTTAAGTTCATTAACACATTATGTTACTACTACTGCCCATTTATATGAATGAAGCAAAAAATTGTTACAAATGAAAATGATTTCAGTAGTACCCTAGAAATTGAGTCATCATAATTATCAAACGAGCATAAACACAAGACGCGTACAGTACTTCCAGAATGCATAATGATAATACATTACTTTAAATTCCACAAATGCAATATTCATGTTTCCGTAGATTCATTAGGTTATTCAACGGGCTCAAGTGATTGCGAGGAGGTCACGGAAGAAAACTTGGGTAAAGAACACAAAACTTGGAACCATCCGTGCTTGGAATGAGGGTCCCTGTTTAATTGCAATCAACGCTGCTTGCCATCAAATCAAATTTCATGCGACTTCAAATAGCTTCATTTATAGCCGTAAAAATAACTTCAGTAAGGAGAAATATATGGGGCAAGTGGCGCGCGCGGCGTTCGGAGTACCAGATTTTAGAAAAAAACTTGGATTTACAAACTGCTTCAATTTAATAGACAAAATTTGCGGTGTTTGTTTGTATTCAATACAAAAGTTGACAGGACATAAAAAATTAAAAATAATTTAAAAATAAATTTATGGGAATTGAGCCCGGGATTCTCATATTGGTGAGCGAGTGCTTGATGATTCGCTTTTATTTCATAGATATTAAGTAACGTAATAAAATTCTAAAGACAATCTACTTTGATCCTAACCACATTACAACATGGTTACAATGTGAAACGTTATTTCGTCTCAAAAATGAAAAAATCGGGTTATTTACAAAAACACAAAATAAACGGGATGGTTTTAAGACACGAAAACGAGATTTTCCAAAATTACGAAAAACAAATATTTCAGGGAGCGCAGAAATGGTACTTATTAGAAGTAGTGTATTTTTCAATCTACTACATATAAGAATTTTGCCAAGGAAGACTGCTGCGTCAAGTAGCGCAACCCATAGTATTCAAAACTCGGGATGACTGCCTATAAGAATACCAGTGCAGTTAAAAATATAAAACAATTCCTCTTACTGCTAACTAAATCGAAAAAATGGTGTAAAGAAAATGGATAACCCTCCACATACTTACTACTTAACTATCATATTTTAAAAAATCCTATAGTGTTATAGAGAAATAACAAAATTGAAAAAACAGCAAAAAATAGCGCCTCCCAACCGAAATTGTAAAATAATAACGTGGACAATTTTGCGAAATAATTTGACGAAGAAGCCGAAGAGTCCTCTATCTCCTATGAAATAACTGCAAAAAAGTCGTTTCTTTCTATTTTTTTGGAAAAAACTTACTTGGGATTGTTGCACTCATATCGACCATGTCATTATTTTTACTTTCCTATACTTTCAGTATAGGGAAGTATTGATTTCATGCAAATTTTCAAAATCGAGATTTTGACGGAAATACATGTTTTGGGCTTCCAGGATCCTAAAAAAGTGGTTTTTAAAAAATGTCTGTCTGTGGGTGTGTGGGTGTGTGTGTGTGTGGGTAACGCTCATATCTCCGGAACGGCTGGACCGATTTCGATGTGCTTTGGAATGAGGAGGTATATCAAAAATTCATCGACAAAATAAGCTTTTAAAAAGAATCCGAAACCGGAAGCGGAAGTTAGACATGTTTTTTTGGTAGCATTTTTTTCAGAAACGGAATTTTGGAAATTTCAATACTGAAAATTATAGAAGGCCTTAGAACAAATCAAACGTTTTTTTACCGAACTCTCTAGCTTCAACATGACGGCCGCTACGAATTTTTGAAAATTTCGACTTTAACGCCCATTTACTCAAAAACCAGTTATCTGATTGGAATCAACTACATCTTATTTGGTAGCCCTTCAAGGGTACTATACCATGAAATATCATTAATTTTGAAAATCGAAAAACGATCTCAATGGCACCACTCCAAAATTTTTGAAATTTTCAAAAAAAAAGATCTCAAAAACTGCCCACACGTTTTTGTTTAAACTTTTTAAGCTGATAGAGCTGAAAATCTTCTACAATTTATTTTTTTGCGCATTGCTATAATTTCACTGTGACGCCCTCTGTGAATTTTTGAAAATTTAAAATTGGTACCCTTTTATTTATTTAACGGGGGGCAATAAAATATTTCTGTTAAAGCAATATAGCTCATCATTGATAGCAAAATCCGAATATCATAATATTTTTTTGATAATTTAATATTTAGGGGGGCTACTGTTCCCCCTCCCCCACAAAATTTTCGCTACAAAATTAAAAAATGGATTTCTTGTTTTGCTTGCTCTAGGAGAATCTTTTTACAAAAAATCAAAAAATCGAATTTTTTGCCCCTTAATAATCTTTTTGTCCTTAGAAGAATTTCACATACTTTCTACAGCAGTTGTATTCTTGTACTAGTCGTTTAATGTTCAGGGTAAGCTAACTTTTTTATTTTAATAGATAGACTCGCAAACTCAAAAGCAAAGTTGTAGGGCAAATTCTTCTCGATTGTATTTAAGAAAAAAACTTGAGTTTCCAATTTTAATATGGCGGCCACGGTAAAAAATAACTTTTTTTTAATGGAAACGTGGCATTTTGGCTTTAAAATCAGAAAGGTTTTGAAATTCAAAATGCAAATTAATAAGAGTAATTACTTGCTAAAAATAATAGTTCTCGAGTTATTAATATATTTTCATATACCTATCAATTTCCGCCCTTCCGTTGATTCAGTCCGAATATTTTACCCAACCTTATGGGTGCAGAGCGCAGCGGTCGGTCTTTCTTCAACCGCTTCAAGATGTTACAACTTATAAGAACTATTTACTTTAACTAGTCGTGTCCTAGACAGGTGCATATCGAAAGTGTTGGAAAATATAAAACAATGTTATTTTATAAGTATAGGAAAGTCCAGGCGAAGTGTTTCGCTCATTTTTTTCTCTCTTATACAGCGTGTTTGTAAATCGCTTTACAGCCTGTAACTTTGTTATTAATAAAGATATCGAAATAAACTTTTATGCATACGGCATTTTGTGCTATACATTCTCCCATTAAAAAAAAGTTTATTTCGATATCTTTATTAATAACAAAGTTACAGGCTGTAAAGCGATTTACCAACACGCTGTATAAGAGAGAAAAAAATAATGACATGGTCGATATGAGTGCAACAATCCCAAGTAAGTTTTTTCCAAAAAAATAGAAAGAAACGACTTTTTTGCAGTTATTTCATAGGAGATAGAGGACTCTTCGGCTTCTTCGTCAAATTATTTCGCAAAACTGTCCACGTTATTATTTTACAATTTCGGTTGGGAGGCGCTATTTTTTACTGTTTTTTACTTTCCTATACTTTCAGTATAGGGAAGTATTGATTTCATGCAAATTTTCAAAATCGAGATTTTGACGGAAATACATGTTTTGGGCTTCCAGGATCCTAAAAAAGTGGTTTTTAAAAAATGTGGGTGTGTGTGTCTGTGGGTAACGCTCATATCTCCGGAACGGCTGGACCGATTTCGATGTGCTTTGGAATGAGGAGGTATATCAAAAATTCATCGACAAAATAAGCTTTTAAAAAGAATCCGAAACCGGAAGCGGAAGTTAGACATGTTTTTTTGGTAGCATTTTTTTCAGAAACGGAATTTTGAAAATTGGAATAGTGGAAATTATAGAAAGCCTTAGAACAAATCAAACGTTTTTTTTACCGAACTCTCTAGCTTCAACATGGCGGCCGCTACGAATTTTTGAAAATTTCGACTTTAACGCCCATTTACTCAAAAACCAGTTGTTTGATTGGGATCATCTTGTTTGGTAGCCCCTTAAGGTTACTATACCATGAAATATCATTAATTTTGAAAATAGAAAAACGATCTCAATGGCACCACTCCAAAATTTTTGAAATTTTCAAAAAAAAAGATCTCAAAAACTGCCCACGCGTTTTTGTTTAAACTTTTTAAGCTGATAGAGCTGAGAATCTTCTACAATTTATTTTTTTGCGCATTGCTATAATTTCACTGTGACGCCCTCTGTGAATTTTTGAAAATTGAAAATTGGTACCCTTTTATTTATTTAACGGGGGGCAATAAAATATTTCTATTAAAGCAATATAGCTCATCATTGATAGCAAAATCATAATATATTTTTGATAATTTAATATTTAGGGGGGCTACTGTTCCCCCCCCCCCCCCCCCCCCAAAAAAAATTTTCGCTACAAAATTTAAAAATTGATTTCTTCTTTTGTTTGCTCTAGGAGAATCTTTTTACAAAAAATCAAAAAATCGAATTTTTTGCCCCTTAATAATCTTTTTGTCCTTAGAAGAATTTCGCATACTTTCTACAGCAGTTGTATTCTTGTACGGAAGTGACTAGAGTTCTGAACGTTCTATGGATTTCTATTGCGCACGCATTCAATAGGCACTTATTTAAGGATAATGGGCAGGTTCGGAATAGCATGGATGGATATGCGGGTGTGTTCGAATGTACTGCCGTTTTACTGCATAAGTAGTTGTGGGGTCGAGCCTCGGTTGGGGCCAAAAAATTTAGATAGCCTCGCAAACCCAAGAGCAAAGTTGTAGGGAAAATTCTTCTCGATTGTATTTAAGAAAAAAACTTGAGTTTCCAATTTTAATATGGCGGCCACGGTAAAAAGTTACTTTTTTTTTAAATGGAAACGTAGCATTTTGGCTTTAAAATCAGAAAGGTTTTTAAATTCTAAATACAAATTCATAAGAGTAATTTCTTGCTAAAAATAATACTTCTCGAGTTATTAATATATTTTCAAATATCAATTTCCGCCCTTCCGTTGATCAGTCCGAATATTTTACCCAACCATATGCTTGCAGAGCGCAGCGGTCGGTCTTTCTTCAACCGCTTCAAGATGTTACAACTTATAAGAACCATTTACTTTAACTAGTCGTGTCTAGACAGGTGTATATCGAAAGTGTTGGAAAATATAAAACAATGTTATTTTATAAGTATAGGAAAGTCCAGGCGAAGTGTTTCGCTCAGTTTTCAATTTTGTTGTTTCTCTAAAACACTACAGGATTTTTTTAAATATGATAGTTAAGTAGTAAGTACACCCTGTATACGTAACAATCCCGTTTGCCCGCTATACCTGTCTCGGACTTGAACCCACGACCTTCTGCGAAGCAGCCAAGTGCCCTAACCACCCCCCTTAAAACTATTACAATATCAAATTTGATCCTGATCTGCCAACTCGTTTTTGAGTAACAAGTCGTTAAAGTCAAAACATCCAACAATCGTAAAGCCCGCTATTTTAAAGATAGAAAGTCCAAAAAATCGTGGATCGTGAATTTGCTCTGAAGTCTCTTATCAAATTCCGCGTTAATATTTAAAACATTCAATTTCCGAGGAAACTTCCGTTTCCGGTACACCCCCCATTCCAAAGCTTAGAAAAATCGTACCATCTGTTCGGGAGTTATGATGCACCACAGACGTACCCACCCATCCACAGATAGACATTTCTTATTTATCGCCTGGCATATATTACATAGAGGGCCATGAATTTCGAAATTTCTGAAACTGCTGAAGCTGCCAAAAATAAATTACAGCATTGTGAAAAAGACACCACCACAATTTATAAATTCCTTTAACCTCACACCGTGTTGTCTTCCTTCGTTAATATCTCGGCCTGCTTCTTTTGATTGTAAAATGCTTTGAATATAAAAACTATATACTGGCAAATCTTATACATGAAAGCCTTAGTTTGGCTTATTTTTGGCGAAAGCCCTGTATTTGGCTAATAGTATAAACAGACTTTTACAGCAATTTTGCTTAAAACTCCGCGGTGTCCTTGTCTTCAATCTCCATTTAGTTTTTTACATCAAATTAAAATGAATGGTCGGTAAACGATAATAAAACAACGAGCAAACATGGTTGCCCACACTGCACAACTGATTTCGGTTTTTAATCTTCCAAGTTCTCGAAAACTTCCCTCGTATACCACACAGGCACAGGGTAAAGTAGCACCACAAACTTTAACCCTCTTGTGTCCGTACGCTAGGCTCTCTAGTTCCAGAGCAAAGAGGTTTGTTAACTGTGCCTTCAAGATTATGCAATTCCCAAGGGCAGACATTCCAGCAACAGCAAATGAAGTGAATATAATGCATTTACAAGCATTTTGTTTTAGGCGAGCAAAAAGTTCCATGCAAACATTTACGATGTCCACAAAACGCACAAACATGACTGCGACAAATTATCCATACATAAAAGCACAACGGGTTTTTTTCTCCCCTTCCTCCAGCGGCTACCGCTTCACCAATTTGGACCATTTTTTTTTCAATGAAAGGTCTCTATCCTCAGATGGAACATGAAACATTTTTATATTTTTGTTCTACGTTGATTTTTTAATAATAATTATTTTAATTTATAATATATATGACGGTCGTCACTTGGGGCGCCCTCTATAATAACGTCGAGTGTCATTATTGGAACTAATGCATCACGAGACTTGACATTTCGCCGGTTCTATCAACGCTGTCTGTCAGTGCATTGTGTGCTGGGGTAACACTAGTTATTAATAATATTACACAATCTGTCCCAGAACTAGCCGAACATAAGCGGATAACATGGGGAAACTGAAAACATCTCCATGAAACGCTCCCGTCAATTTTAAACGTTATAACGTTGAAGATAGGATATTTTCGTATTATTTTCGGTAGAAATTTTGGTAAGCTTCCGTATTAATTACGGCTTTAATTCTTCATCTACGATTACAATACAGAATTTCAACTTATAAAACCGAAATAATGATTCCCCAAATACGTGTGTTCATAGCTTAGCCAGTATACGTGCGTTGTACACTACCAACAACCATACCAAAGATGCAGCGCAGCGGGTTCCAATCCCGCTCACCGCCAGGTTTTTTAATTTCTGATTATCAATTTATCTTGTAAGATCTATAATTATTGTTTATGTAGTGCTTTTCGTTTAAAAAAATTGTTAAATTAAACAAAATTATGATTTTACAGATACAAGTAATTCAATAGGTAATGTTTACTTAATTTTTAAACTATCATTCAACAGTTGTGAAATAGCTAAATTATTATTTGGGGTAGATTCAATAAAGATTTACCTAATTAAATATATTTTGTGTAATTTAACAAATTTTTTTAACTAAAAGCCGCACAGGGCACAAAAACAATTATTAGCTCATATAAAATGAAATAGATAATTAGAAATAAAAACAAATACTTAAACAAATAATTTAAAAAAACTAGCGGTAAGCAGGATTTGAACCGATGCACCTTTAGTGTGTGTATTGCAATCGCAAACTAATTAATTATAACCATAATTAAATCGAAAGCTTAGCTAAATTTCTACCAAATAATACAAAAATATTCGTTCTTCATCGTTATGACGCCTAAATTTGACGCGCGCATTTGATGAAGGTGATATACGAGATTTTCAGTTTCCCATGTTATCTGCCTAGGTTCGGCTAGTCTTGGGACACATTGTATAAAAATGGTAAAAAAAATTAGGTGGTTATTAGCCTTATTTAAAAAAAAGCAAGGCACTAAGGTGTTTGAGTATGTGTTAAAACAACCACATTAAACCTCAAACTTGCTCAATTACTTAAAAAATGCAAGGCATTTCAGATGAACATTATCTTACGCATACAAATTTCCCTGAAGACTCCGTTCATAAAGTACGCACCCCGGTTACTATTATACATTAGTCTAATTTAACGCCTTCAAATGCTGCAGCGAGGAATATCCGATTAAAGGGAAAATAATGAAACTCGCCGTTTCTCTTTCTTGGACTTAATTTACTAGCTCTGTCTACGATTCTTTTTAGCACAGTGTCAGTACCACTTTAAATTGACTGTATTTCGTAGTTAATAGCTCGTCCCGCACCCAGAGGTGTGGCGCCACAATCGATCCTATCACAAACATTGCTGGAACAGAGCAAACAAAGCTCGTTGATCCACTAACGAGGACAATAAGCCGGAAATGAACTTGGCAGGTCTAGTCGTGATGCTACTGGATTCGGTCGCGCAAGAATCAAAATTGAAAACAATTCATTAATGTTCATGCCAATTTATGACAAAAAAATTGATAGATCCAAGTCCATTTCCATTTTAACATCCAAAATACTGAAGCATTTAATTCAACAGCTGGGAATTCAAAAACAGAGTTAGATGAATTTATCGATTATAATAGTCGCATTTTTACCATTTATTCTGAAGGATGGATGTATAAGCGGAAATTTGAAACCGTATTTAGTTTGCTTAAGATTCTTGTGTATGAAAACATGTTTGGTGTGACTTGAATTGGGAGTTAGTTTTAACCTGTGCAAACGATTAACAAAATCGAATAGTGTCAAAAAATTAACCAAAAGGGCGCACTGTACTTCCCTGAAACAATCGCGCCAAAATTGTGCTAATACCTTTTAGTACTGCGCAACCATTATTTCTGTAAGCCTTACGAGCATTTTTAAAAAGTTGATGCCAACGTCCGATAACTCCGTTTGATGCGCGATGATAAGCTGCGGTATGAAATACTTTTGACGTCATTGATTTGTTGTAAAAAGTTAATGGAACTCCAAAGTGCGATATCTAACCGGAATAAAACGCTTGAACTACAGTTTCAGCCCTTATGTCTGGAATAGGTATACCCACTGAAAGGTCAATGCACGTTAGACATTACGAACACCCTTTACAAGTTGGTAATGAAACAACAATATCAATATTAGCATTAGAAAATAGATTCTCTGGGGACTCATAGTTACACTAATCACTTCTTGGATGCAGATGTATTTCTACCGACAGGGAACGCACGCTTTTCGTTTTTTAAGAAGTCAAGTGAGTAGCCGTCTCTGACGGAAATAGTAAACCAGAATGTTCTATCCTCCCTAGACAATTCCTTCGCCTACATCGCCTCTCATGTTTTTAGTATATCTGTGCATATTTCACAAATGTAGGATAAGTAAAAAAACTGATTCACCTTAACTCAGCGATGTAATTACAAAATATAACCACAAATAAAATGTAACATAATAAGGATCCACAAAGCGCCTGTTGCTAGAATATGCATGTCTCAATTTTGCAGTACATGCGACAGGAAGATCCTAGAAAAAAAATTATAAAAAGTACTCGATCGTCATTGGTCATTATTTTAGTTTTTAAATGTCAGCAAAAATGTTAGTTGAGTTATGTCAGTTAATTTTTTGGTGGCGTCAAATCTGTCGGGAGCTCAATTAATACGGCGAACGCATGAAAATACAGTTACACTAATCAGGTCCGTACCTGCTGGTGGTTTTACTTACACAATTGATTTGTTTACATATTTTTATAATTTTTTCGTAGTTTCCGACACCATTCTGAATGAAAATCACACTCACATGAACACAAGAAAAATCTTTAAAATAAACCCCATATATCCATATATGAGAGCATCAACTGGGCTTAATAGGTATTTGAGAACAGCTTAACGATGTAGACTTCAAAAATTATTAAATAATTCAAAACTACTGAGTTAACTATGACATAGCTGGTAGAAAGTACAGACTAGCTGCTACAGAGTGCAGACTGAAACCTGATTGAAGATCTATCAGGAAATGCTTTATACAGTTCCAAGGGTGTTGATTGAAATCTAATCTTTAAATAACTTGTGACTAACTTGTGCATTGATGTACTTTCATCCAAATTTGGCCATGTTTAGTTATAACTTTTGAGATGAATAAAAAGTAATATTGTGCAATTTAGCTACATTATATCACACTTGGGAAATAACTTAATAACACATTTAATTGTTCTGTAAAACTAATTTTCCACATCCTGACAATGCATAAGTGATTTAGAAGCAGGTTTGGGTGTCTACTGAAGTACCATTACAAAATTGAAGACTTTTCAAGATTTCAAGAACGATTTATTTAAAAAAAAAGTAAATTTAGCTAAACTTTTTTAGCATTGTTTTCACTCGTACACTTAATTTACTGACGTCACTCATTGGAATTTCTTTTACTTAGAAACAAGACTAAACTAAACTCTTAAATTATACCTTAAGCTTTGTGACCATAACGGACACATAGCGCAAATGCATAATTTAATATTCGCTCACCGAGGTCTTTAACAAAACGGCCAAGTCGAGTTCTTGAAAAACTTCGTGCAGGTCTACTCAAGTTGGCACACTTTACGTAAATGTATTGCTCTCGGCCACATTAAACATTCGGCATTTAGAGTAACAAAGAATTATGATCAAATTATGTTATTTACGAGACAGGTGTTACTCCCCGTGAAAATCCCACGTATCCTTTAGTACTTATCCCTCTTAGTGTATTAGGACAATTATCTTCAGTACACTAAACGATAATAATGTTTATTTACGGATTCAGCACCACGTAACTGCAAACCTGCAAGAGAAGGATGTGAAATATGACGCTTATCTCGCCGGATACCGAGCAATAGAGTTTTAATCCATGTCATTGTGTCCCAAGTCTAGGATCTCCTAGTCCTACTGTACTAGCTAGATCCCAAGAACAGAGGTAGTTGTTTCCGCGCTTAACAATTCTTAACAACAATGACAACAACAACAAGCAAGAAGAACAATTAACAATATATTGTCGCAATACGACGGAGTGGTATTGATTTTAAAAATATTGTATACATTGTATATAGTGCATGTAGATCGTGCACAATATTGATTCGTGGCCTACATCTAATAGCAGCAGTGGGAAATTGACAACATCACATAATAGTCAAGAGATGCTTTGCTCACTATAAAAGAGTTGTTCCCAATATACTCCAGCTAGTTATCGCAATCATCCCACTGCTGAGCTCCGGTACTTTTCTCTGCCACGTACTCTCCTTAGCGCTAAGGTGGAGTACGGGGGACCTACAGTTTAACGTCGAATCCAAACGACTACATACAGAGACGGTTGCAGCCATTAAGACCCCACGGTGGGTTGCGGCATAGATTTTTATTGCTGCATGGCTGCGGCGAGAAATCGAACCCCAGACCTTCAGCGTTAGAGGCCAAGCGCGCAAACTCTAAGCTACCGCCACTGCAGCTAGTGATAGACTACCAGTTTTAGTCATACTACAGCTTTACAACTACCAGCTTCTTCAAAGCTTTGCCCCATCATGGAGTTTTCATGTATGTAACAACTATTATATATCGTGTAAGTGTAATTCTTGTATTAATTTCGACTTGAAACATATTTTTCAAGCTCTTCAAGTTTTATTAATTATATGCCATGGTATAAACAGTCACTAACGTGACTATATCAATAATTAATAAATAATTAAAACAACGTTTCTTTAAATGCATTCTAGCCAGCCAATACGACACAACTTTTGCCGATCTGACAGTTCTATCACTAGCAATAACAATGAGGTAGGAAACACCTTTGCCGATTCTTTTCTGGAAGCATATACACGTAAACCAACTGGACAGCTCCCTCGTCTTGATCATATACCTCGATCGTGTTCCGAATTTAAGGCAATGACATTCTCTGAAAAAGACATAAAGCAAAAAATTGCCAAACTTCATGCCTCGTCGTCCCCAGGATTAGATAAAATATCAAGCTACCTATTAAAATGCTGTTCTTCGGCCCTATGTGATATGAACCGTTCCTTCGATTATCACACCCTCCCTTCAGCTTGGAAAACATCGCTAGTAAAACCGATCTTCAAAAATGAAACTGAATGCAAAAAATCACCGCCAAATCAAACTCGTCTCTAAAATCGCGAAACTGGTGGAGTCAATCACAACTGATCAAATGCTTCAATTTCTGCAATCTAACAAGGTTATACCTCCCAAACATCATAGATTTGTGCCTAGAAAACCCGTAGTCACTAATCTATTACGTTGTCTTGCAGATTGGACTTCAAAAATAGATACTGTCGATCAGTCGACATTATATACTTAGAGTTTAGGAAAGCCTCCGACAAAGTTCCTTTGAAACGATTATTTTGCAAGTTAGACCACTATGGAATTAAAGGTAACCTGCCGAGGTGAATAGAAGATTTTTTATCTGACCGCACTTTTCAAGTAAAATTTGGTTCTTCCATTAGTCAACAACAACCAAATCTTAGTGGCGTTCCACAAGGTTCAGTACTGGGGCCGCTATTGTTCGTCGTCTACACCTCCGATCTGCGGCTGCAGATCTTATCAACCTGTTCGTTTTACGCTGGTAACACCAAAATATACAATACTGTCCCTAAAAATTGTGATAATCTTCAGCGGGATCTCACAAATGTATCCAAGTGGTCAACCGACTGGATTTTACCTCTCAACTTTACAAAGCGTTTAGGCAAAAACAATCCCCGTAATCCGTACTTCATTGACAGCGTCATTTTAACTCCCACAGACAGCTACGTAGATCTTGGTGTTGTAATCACTTCAAATCTATCGCGGTCCGAACATACACTGCGTCCCGTAAAAAAACCAACTCCGTTTCATTTTTGCTGACTTCAACGGTTAAACACGCCCTGTGACCAAATTATACAAAACCTTTGTGAGGCGCCTACTCTTGCATTTGCAAATAGTGGATGGTGTACAGTTCTGACTCGCAACAAAACTTACTAGAATACGTGCAACTTCGAGCAGGACGCTTACCCTTGGGCAGAAACAGGCCGCATAAGAAGATCGTCTCGACATTCTGGCTTTAATTGCACTGGAATCTCATCGCCTCGGAGGCGATTTAATAATAACATACCACACTCTGCCGACCATTCTCCTATTCGTCATCTTTACCAACTGTATAATGATGACAGACTACGTAGCTATCCTTTTAAAACCAGGAGATCCAACTCCTACACAACATCCAGGCAACACTTTCTTCCGATCAAGGTGTTTCATGATTAGAATTCACTGCCTTCTCGAGTAGTAACAGCGGATACACACATTCTGTATGATAGTCTCTCTTAACAATTTTAGTTTAGCTT
This sequence comes from Ctenicera cuprea, assembly GCA_958336395.1. Classification (NCBI taxonomy): domain Eukaryota; kingdom Metazoa; phylum Arthropoda; class Insecta; order Coleoptera; family Elateridae; genus Ctenicera; species Ctenicera cuprea. The sequence continues at coordinate 11,682,720 of OY284488.1, forward strand.
AAGTTTATTAATGAACTAAAAACCCTCGAACTGTGAAATGACAACACTTAAAAATACAGCACCCTTCCACATAAATAATTTAATACCAGATACGTATTTCGACGCAAAGAAGATGATAGCTTTGCTGTCGAAATAACTATATGGTGGAAGTGTGCTGTATTTTTCAATTGAGTTTATTATTGTTAAATTTGAATCTGATTTTATGTATTTTATGTGTTTCAGCTTATTGCAATCTGCTTTTCTGTGTCCTTGTCAAGTTTGATAGGGTTTTGCCCTGAACTCTTTCTTAGCTCAAGTTAATAATAATAATAATAATAACAATAACATCAAAGATAAGTCGCAATACCAGTGTACTACTACTGATATTCACCACCTTTACACAGGTATTTACTTTTAACAATCAATTACCAACACCACAATGTTATTTGCATACTGGCAATACTCTTCAGCTTCAGACGTTCACCCACCAAATATAAATATATCATCAGCACCGACTGCGCCCGTCATATTTAGGCAACAGTTTCTGACCTTTACCTCCAGACGCCCTTGCCAATGGACTACTATAACGGATTAGCAGTTGGATAATCAGTTTTCCCATTAAACTTGTTTTCAGATGCATATAAATCCAAGCTTCAATCATTTACATAAACAACAACAATAACAATAATGGAGTAGTTTAGAGAGTTTTTCTACTCCATTATTAGTTGTTCTCACAGCTCTACATCAACTCGTTAGATATAACAAATATAGACAAGTTTCTATATTCAGCGATAACTTATCTAGTCTTCCAGTATAAACCCATCATATCATATTAATGGCAAATATTTCCCTTGGCAAATTGCAGTGTTGTAACTCAATTACAAAATCATCAGAATCGTTCAAGCCTGTGTTAATGGAAAACTTGGTAAAGATTGTATTCGTTGTTGCTTCAACTTGGGCATAACAAACGAGGCTCGGAATCTACTTTGTAAGCATAGTAATTAGATTAATTTATAGGTCATGTCTGGCATAATCTAATTTATTACAAGGTTCGTTCTCATTAGTTTTCTCTGGGGTTATTCAATTATCGATTTCACGTTCATTGCTCAACTAATTAGAGAAAACTTTTAGGGGCAGACACTGTAAAATATTAGATAGGTACAACAGGTCTTTATGGTAATGAAAAGAAAATTTTCTCGTCGTTGTTAACAGAAAACTTGGAACTTAGTCATGATAATCTTCATAATTTATCTGATTTAATAACACAACCCTATTATTAGTTACAATTAATCACTTTGCTAGGTTTCTTTTGGACAGCGTGTGCTTATTTTGGGTTCATCTTCTACTAATCATTTTCTCTATAACACAAATTCAGTTATCATTAGCTGCACAGTTGTCTTTTCCCCAATAGCAAAAAAATTTTAATCCAAAGGATCATCTTTAAACAGAGGAATTACACAATTTAAAAATAAACCAAGCACGTACACTTGGCTTCGAGCAAACGCTGCAATTAAATATGCAAAGCAATCACGAAAACGATGAAACAAAGGAAATCCTTTAGGAAATATCCACAAGTGTGGAAAAGCAGAAAATCTGATTAAAACCGCATAATATCAGAAGTAAAAATAATTTCTTGGATACGTATACATTTTAATGAATGAATTAAAGATGAATGAGTGTATTCAACTACTCAAGCATGGAAGATTTACATAACATGTTTTTAATAATATTATATAAACTACTCATCTGCGTTTATAAGCAGAAATGAACTTTAGATGATGTTTCATGAAGCGTTAGAAAACGATAAGCAGTTTATTGAAAATTTAATCAAACTCGACAAAGCAAAGGACGGGTAAAACGAAGAACACACATAAATTGCAAATAATGGACACCCACAATACTAAACAGATAACCATTGCGTAGTAAAGGATTAAATACCCTTAGTGAAGATTTTACTTAAAGATTAATTATACTTAACGTATTTTTCATGAACGAGAATCACATAACTGCCTTGATACACATCTCGTTTCCCTTAAACGTTTTAACTCCACCCTTTTAACTACCATGAACCTCTCTCATTGAGTTTTCATAAAATTTCGAATTTTAGAACTTTGCAAGTAACATTATAAAAAATTATTAAGAGACATTTAACTATTAAAAATTAATAGTTTATTAATAAAATAAAACTCTTGGTAATTGTTTCACAATTTGAAAAATTGTGAAACAATTACCAAGAGTTTTATTTAATAATAAACTATTATTTTTTAATAGTTAAATATTTATTAATAATGTTTCACCATGTGCCTACCACACAATCAATTCAAACTATTATTAAGAGACCTTTTATTATATTTACTTTTATATTTTACTTCAGTATTGGCGCTGTAGGTCACGTGAAAACGGATGTTTGATCCTTTATGGTTTAAGTATGTTCCGTGCGCTTTGGTTGTTGCATCCTCGTTTAATGAGATTGTCCATAATTTATTTCAAGATAAGTTACAATTTCAGTATATACCTGCGTCTCTCTACTTGCTTAAGTATTCATAGTTTGCATACGTGATTCTGCGTCACGAGAAAACATATTTTCAAACCTAGCCGAATGCAGAGGTTTTCCCTAAATATCTTTGCTTTGATACAACAACAGTTGGAACTGAAATGAAAGTAATGATTCAGATTTCCCATCCCGCGTACTAATGTCTGTATCTCTATTTTATCCGGCAGTGTAATAACTTACATCAATCCCACCATTTATAACGCCGTTTGCTATTGAAACTGGTGGTATTTTCCAAAGGAAGTTTTGTAAAATAACCATAAAGCAATGGCTTTCCGTATCAGTTTTATTTAGGTCAGGCGACCTTGCTGTCGACCCTTACCATGTAACAATTTACCGCGATGACAAAAGTTTTAAAATTCGTCAAGAATAAATTTGTCGTTTTAGACTCTCCGAACAGGCGCAGATGGCGCTACAAGTGAGACAAGCTCGTTCAAGACTCCCTCTTTTCAAATAATCCCGTTTCGGCCAATCCTCCCAAAGATGTGAGAAATTCCTAAAACAGATTAATTTCTTTTATTTTATGGGAAAAATCCCCAGTTGTTCTTATTAGAACTCGGCAAACCAAACATTTTCTATATTTTATTGCAATTTAGTTCAACGATGAAAGAATTCTATTTATTTTTATTATAATCCCGTAAACCGATTTTTTTTTATTTTGTCTTAGTGGAACGATAGAAGAAATCTCTAGTTGTTCTTTTTAATAATCCGTAATTAAAGAGCTTCATTCCCTAGCAGTTTCGATGTTTTTTACAATTGTATTACCGACCTAAATTATTTTTTAACCCAGAGGCCAAGCTCGTTGAAATGCCAGAAGCGCCGTTCAATATTATTGTAAAAATTATTATTATCGGGGCAGCTATACATTTCTTTTCACAGAAAAAATAAAGCCATATACGTTGCTACAAGCAAATCTTCGACATACAACCTTGTAGTAAAACAAATAGTATTGCAACAAACGGCTCGCCCTAGCACATTCTAGATAACAAACCCAGAAAAACTTAAGAGCAAAGCTCCGAAGACATCAAACTTTTCGCTGTTCATATTTAATCATTGCAGATTGTGAACTGAACGAATGACAGGTCCGTGGCTCACCCGCGGTTGCAGAAACCTGTAAAGTGCGAGTTACAAACAAGAACTCCAGTGTTGTACGTACCGTGCTAGGGGGATACTATTTTTGTTTGATTTTGTAACCAGATATTGAACATATAACAGCTTTATTTAATTATTTCACGCTACATGTTTTCAGTATCGTAATTTTAAGGCAATTAAATATTGTATCTAAATTTCATAATTCACAATCTTCTGTTTACTCTTAATTATACAGCTAATCAGGGTAGTTCAGCTTCTTCTGGGCCATCAGTTCAAGGGAAAGTTGACCCGTTACAAGCAATCTCGTTCTGGTGATACGTTAAGCCTTGCTATCTCCTCTCGTATGTATGTGTTGTGAACGCTATGTAACATATTACATAGAAGACGCTTTACTTTTCGTGCAATTGGTCTATGATTAAGCCATTTAAAACGAATAGCCTGCCAGAGTAACGGGTTTCTTCTGCGAGTACATTATAAAAATTTGATGTCGATTCCTACATTTTCCAACCACAACTTATTCTTCAATTTGTCAACGAACGAGGAATACTTCACGATAAGATATTCAATGTTGTTACCCATTCTTCATTTATATATTTTTCTTAACAAACACTACCTTACCTTCTCCATGGTTAAAATTTACATGAAGACGGTTGACACTTTAACCAATGTAACGATCAACTAAATGTATCATTTCTGCTAAATCCCTCCTACACAAGTTTGCAAACTGCTTTGAGTTTGTCGAAAACCCCCTACAAGCCCTTGTCGAATTTCCGGATTGAAGTGCGCGCTTACCATTCGCAGTAAACAACCCCAAACCCATTTAGATTGGTGAAGTTGCAAAAGTGCAGGATCCAGCAATTCAAATATCCCCCTTCGTTATTTATGTTCTAAAACAACAAAATTGCTTAACTATCCGAGAACCCTCCAAGGAGACAGAATATCATCGATTATGTAAATACCAGAGGAGGGGCATAACCGCAGCCGTAACGCTCCCTCTGTTTCTTCCACAAACCTGAATATTAACGAGAAATGACAATATGCAAATTAACACCTAAATTCCTCTTAAAAGTTTTACAAGAGGTAAATATTAAATAAGCTTATTAGGTGTCCCAACGATGAGAAGCGCAACTCAACATTCGGTCCTTTCCTGAAATTTTAATCGGTTTCAATGAAAAACAAACCCTTCGTAATAATGCAAACTGACACAAACAGGAATTTGTACTTAACCCTCCTGACCAAGTGCCCCACTAAACAAAATTATAAATTCTCAAGTTTCCCATCCGACCGATCCTTATCATCCTTGGACAACTAACTGACACTTAACAGCTTTGAAAAATTAATGCATCTGCTCGAGTATAGAATAACTTTGTAAGTTTTCCATACCTCAATAGTATATACGTTTGATATTTACAAAAGTATTTAATATAATATAAGTTCTAGCCCAAACAGGATTATATTAACTACTCAACCGTTGAAGATTCTCTTAGGGCCGTCAGCAGGGCGAGAAGAATATTAGAAGCCGAAAATATTTCCAAAGTTCCTCCACACGAAATTAGGGTACAAAATAGAGTTTGTTAATTTTTTCGAAATAGATTGCTTGGAGTTGAACAACTTCAGAGATTAGAATCAATAAGTTTTCAGTCGAAGAGAAAGAGAAAAGATTAGCGTCCCTCCCCTTAAATATTGTTGCATCTTAAAGCTAAGTTTAATCACTGATAAGCAGTTTACCTTGGACCGTTCGTTCTCTTTTTAAAGACATCAAGATATCAAAAAGTTATAGAAGACAGCACATAGAAGTTAACGCAATGGGGTCGGTTTTTGAACAACTTTCTAAAATTTGCTAAATTTTACCGTTTTCATGATTCATAAATGTGCCAACTCGTTGTCGACTAAGGAAGCGTTCAAATTCAAAACTTTCCAAAAAACGGTTAATGGTTGTGCTTGCTAATGGTTTGGGTTTAAATTTTATAGTAAAAGATTAAAGATAAAGTCAATCAAGTATTAAATTGGAAGGCATCGCTATTTTCTCTTATTTTGAGATTCTCTTCCCCTACCCTAACAATACCAACTCGAGGATTCACAGATGCATGTGTTGCCAACTAAAGCAACAACAGTGGGCGCATTTCCCAATCGATGCAAAACGATACGTTACCGATATTTGATTTTTGTATCGATACAAAGGCAAATGTTGTGGAAAGCAGGTAGAATTTTGAGAAAGTCACATACTCGGCTGTGGGAGTTCAGTGCTGAGCTGACTGTTGAGTAGTGCGTACTTTTGTGTAAATGGCTAGGGTAGGGGGCGGATTGTTGTTTTAAATGCTTTTGACCGCGAAAACCCGGTTTACGCCTACTCAAACCTACAATTGACGGCGGCGAAAATTCGACTGCCCCGTGCGTCAGGCGGGACGGCCAAGGACCCTCACCTAGGTGAGAGGCGTGAACAAAGACACCTTGTGCGGGGTCGGCGTTGTAACGGTCACTTCGGTGATTTCAACTTGGTACGCCCACCCCTCTTCGGAGAGGTTCAAGGTTTCCTTAATTGGGACCACGGAGACTGGGTGAGTGACTTCACCAGGTGAAGTGTAGCCCTTGAGATGAGTCCTAAATTCTCGACGGTAGCCCGCTCTCTTGAATGGAACCAGCCCGTCTGCTGCCCTGACGTGAACTGGATGGCAAATGGTCCGGCAGGTAAAAGGGGGTCCCCGCTCTCTGACCGGGTAGCCTCGCATTACTTGATGGATGGGGGTCCGGCGGATGAAGGTGTACCCCAGGATGGAGAAGCGCGGTTGCTATGAGAGCCTTGAGCTCTAGGGGTGTAAACTAGCTAGCCCCCAATATGGATCTTAACACCTGAGCGGTAGCGCTCTCAGGAATGGATACCCCGCTCCCTAATCGGTTCGGCAGGTGATGGTGCTTTCCAGGATGGAGTGGCTGCTGCTACAAAAGGACCTGGGCCCTAGGAGTGTCACTTGCAGCCAGCCCTCAGTATGGGTCCTAACGCCTCAGGTACGATTGCTGAAGTTAAAACCCCGCTCCTTGACCGGATAAATAGGCGTTCCGGCAAGTGATAGTGCTTTGTAACGATGGAGCGATGTGCAGCTAGTAGCATGATCGCTGAAGTGGAAACCCCGCTCCTTGACCGGATAAATAGGTGTTCCGGCAGGTGATGGTGCTTTCCAACGATGGAGCGGTGTGCAGCTAGCACTGGGGACTAGAATTCTAGGGGTGAGGCGCACTTTGCCTGCTCACGCCCACTAAGTGTCGACCCAGAGGGTTCGTACTTATGTACACCCGACGCTGTTAAGGTGCCGGCCACTATGATCAGGCCGGTTACCGGCCAGTCTGGGCGGTGCGTAGCTCACCAGTGCTGGGACCTGCGAGGTCCTAACTGGGAGGGGTAGCGCTGCTTGGCACGCGCTTGCTTCGACAAGTCCAACCAGTGACTTTCTTTGACTGGTACCACGGGGACCAATGCCAAGCCCGCGGGGGATTCACACCCCCCGTCATTGGTCACGGAGTAGGACTCGTGGTGGCAGTGGTACAGCCTAAGTGCAGGTTAGGGCCGTCTTAGTGCGGTTCGACGGGTGAGCTGCGTTTCAGCTCGGGCACTGATCTGCAGAATCAGTGGAGATTTAGGTAGTCTCCCTCCACCAGTAGGGGCTTAGGGCTCGCAGCCTTATGACAGGACTGGTTGCCTGTTCTCTTTCTTGCATTGAGGGCAGGCGCGTTGATCGAGCGTACCTCGATCATGGCGTCGCGTCCCGAAGGGTTTCACCGCCTGGAGGGGGAACGGATATGCTTCATTGCTGGGTGCTGTGTCCTAGTCTTTCAAATCAAGTGGTGTACCCCGTGCGCCAAAACGGCATTGATTGTAAAAACAACTTCAGTAAGTCTTTTTGTGTAACATGTTTTTTGTTAGAATCACGAAATACAAAATTCTTATTAAGGTATCGTTTTCTTGCTAGTTTGCGTATGAGAAAGAAAAAAATAGGCGAAACTTTTTACTTTCTACGTTTTAAACAGTCTTGCGCCAAGAAGTGATGGAAATTTCCATCTAATCTAGCCGGTACAAGCCCGCTGCAAACTCAAGACGTTGATTACTTACGGGCTGCGCGCGCTCCTACGACGCGACGTGAAAGGCGCTAAGATATTTAATGCGCTCACGAAAATAGTTATAACAGCTTTATTTATACCAGGGTTGGGCATGTAGAATATTACATGTAAAATATACTGCTATGATATGAGGCTATGCACTTATATGAAAAACAATCCTTTAAATGTCTGCAATTTACGCAATCACTAATTATATTTTATATGAGACTCTTTTATAAAATTTCTCAAGGTCGTTATTAAGCTTGGAAAGAAATGGTATTAATAAATCAGACTCAAAAAAAATACACAAACCAATATCAACGTTAAAACAGATTTCTATTTAAAAGTCAATTTGAAGTTAAATTTGTGAAGATCAGGAAATTTCTTTCTATTCTACTATTCTTAAAATGAACACTTATCTTTGTTTCTTCTTTCTAATAATATCCTTAACTCGACAATCGTTGAATGATAAACTCCCTCTTCTCTGGTTTGCTGCTTCCACAAAAACCACACCACTCGCCTTTAGTAAGAATCTTCCTCCGCTGTAGTACCAATATGTACTGGACTGCTTTTATATTGACTAATAATTGGCATTTTCTACCATGATAACTGTGCAACTCGTACTGGACCGCTTTGATATTATTCTTCTTTTGAATATTTTCAAAATTTGTTGAGAAACACTTGTATCCGTTTTGTTATAGCTTCTATTCGATTCAAAACCACTATTTATTTCATATAACTCCTTTTCTTTCTCTTTTTCTTTCAGAGAATGAAAAATCCTGTATCTTTGTTTTCAGGACGAGCCGTATCTAACTAATAAATTTTCACTTGCTTTTGTCTTCTCTCTTGATCTCCCATTTTTTTAAAACAAATAAATCTCATGAAACAATGGGTGTTCTTTTTTTACATTTGTCAAATTGACATTCACATTCATAACCCCCACAAATGACATTTAACGATGCACACAACAAGTAAGTTTAAAACTTCTTATATATTAAACCTTTTAAACATTTCTGAACTAATTTATAATTAAAATTAACATAAACAATAATCGTATCAATTTGATTGTGTTCTTCTTTCTTTCAGAGTAAACAAAACTTCACAAATATGATAATATAAACGATATAAAGATAACCACATTATTTTAATTTTAAAACAAGAAATTATAGCAATAATACGCAACCCTGAGTTTATAACTTTGAATACCAAAACCTTACAGTCTTCACAAACCTCCAATCGTAAATTAAATTGTAACAAGCATCCCAAAAACTGCCTTCCGGGAATTACAATACTCCAGTCAAATCAAACAACTCCAAATATCATAGCACTACTTATTATACATGGTTATTCTACATGTAGATTATTCAGCTCAGAGTTGAAACGTAAAAAAAGAAATTTCATTGTCGGTGCATTGATCGCAAAAGAGCGGCCGCTATAGGGGTCTTTCAGACCCCGCACTTGAGTCCTAAGCCGCTCTTCAGCCAATAAAAGATGGTAAGGATGGGTTAGCGTTAGAGCAAGGAATTTGGATAAGGGATGATTTCCGTGGATCGTACTGTTGCAGTATTTACTTTGTGATCCAGGAAAACCACGGGAAAACCTGATACAAGACAGCCGGCCGGGCCAGGGAATGAAACACACGCCTCTTGAATGAAAGGTGAACGCGCTTAGCGCGGAGCCACCTTTTCGATTGTAAACGTAAATGAACACGTATACAATTTAACAAGTGCCCCCCCCCCCCCCCCCCCCCCCCCCCCCACACACACACACACACACACACACACACACTAAAGTAAAATAATTTATATTGATAAATTAAAATTTAAAATATCTTAAAACAGTGAAAAACTAAAAACGTTAAATAATTGCCGGAGTTATGGTGGAGGGGAGTGGTACTTCCGCCCCAGACGTAATTATTTAAAAAGCGCAATTTTATTGTATACTTTTTTATAGAGCCAACTGTCGTTTAATAACTGCTGGTACGTTTGAATAGAGATAAGGCGGCGCGTTCGTATCGTTGTATAGTCACACGTCTCACTCCCCCCTCTACAATGCACACACGCGTTCATCTACATAGTAAAGTTAACACAATAATTTTATGCAGGTGTTTTCCTAGAATCTTTCGGTACATATTTTACATATTCTACATACTTCTACATGTATAATATGTAAATATACTAGTTTTATTTAACATACGTCTTCTACATATTCGACGTATTCTACACACTTTTCTACGTGTAATAGAGAAAATAATATTCTACGTGTAAAGTTACAACCCTGATTTATACAGTTATCAAAAAAATACAAAAAAATGAAAAATATTAATTTTTATTAGAGCTAATTGATAGGCGCGGTTAAAATTACGTAACTGCCGGAAAAAACGTTGTTGATATTAAAAAGTATCGTTTTTGTTTCATAATTTTCAAAATAGTAGAGAATTTACACTGATCCTAATAAAGTACTTCAAATAGTCTATCAAAGTTTATAACGATCGGCGTTTGCGTTTAGGAATAATAAATTAATCAATTTCAAAATTTTCAAAAATTCCTAGAAGGCGTCAGAGTGAAATTTGGGAAATTAGTAAAGAACACATTATGTAGTTCATTGCAAGCTCTATCGGCTCAGAAAATTAAAAAAAAATAGTGTGGGCAGTTTTGGAGGAATTTTGTTTGAAAACATCCAACATTTTGAACCGCTGGTATATTTACAATTTTCATTTTTCCAAAAATATTTTTTACATCACAATTATACTTATAAAGGGCTTATCAAATAATATGATAATTTGTATTATTTGGATATTTTGTTTTTGAGTTATTGTGCATTAAAGTTAAAATTTTCAATAATTCGTGCCCGCCTTTATTTTGAAGATAGAGCATTTGAAAAAAAAACATTTCAATTGTCTTTAGATGCACTACAACGCTATGTATTTAAAATTTGTAAAAAGAGTTCAGAAAAAATCTATACCAAAAAAACAGGTCTAATTTCCGTTTCCGGTTCCGATTTCAATAAACGGCCTTACAAAGAACTACCTGCATCTGAAAAACGTCCACACACCAAATCTTATAAAAATCGGTCAAGGGGTTCCGGAGATATAAAGGAACGAATGCACCCACCCACGGACAGACGTTTTCTAAAAACCACTTTTTTGGTTTCCTTAGACCCCAAAACGCGTATTTCCGTTAAAGTCTGAAATTCAAAAATTTGCATGAAATCATAACTTTCCTTACTAGAAGTATGGGAAAGTAAAAAGTAACAAAAATAGCAAGGACGTGCACCGAAATAAAATAACGTTATGGTTTTAGGTTACGGTTCAAATCGTATTAAAATTTAGTCACGTTTCGGTTATGGTGCGATGCTACTTCAAATTTCGGTTTCGTTAACGGTTACCGGTAGTTACCTACTGAGTAAATATAATTATAATCATCCTGAATCAAACAAAACTTTGACACACTGTACACATGTCCGCGCGCTAGTAGCCCGCGCTTTCTGCTAAGCTCCAGGCACATCCATTAGCATTACATTAAAAATATGTAAAAAAATGTGTATGTGTGGTGCATCATAACTCCCAAACAAATGGTTTAATTTTGTAAGCTCATGGAGCTGGGAATGTATTCCCGCCCGCTAATTTGTATGTGAGGCCTTATATGAAATTTAAAAAAAAATTGTGTTTTAACGCCTATTCGTTCAAATTTTGTCGTTTTCACAAACATATTACTGAAAAACTGGCAACACGATTTTTTACATAAATGTCTGTGTTTGGACAGGTGGGTGGGTATGTATACACTGTGTCCATAAAGTAACCCCCCCCCCCCAACTAACTTTTGAACGACTTGATATTTTTCTACAAAATTTGGTGTGCTGTAATGGAAAATTAAATACTATTTTTCAGACCATATTAAAATTTTGTATCGTCCAAAATGGCGGCTGGGCGCCATTTTGAAATTTTTTTTTAAATAGAAAGGGGGGTCGAGTGACACCTCATTGGAAAGGTCTTTTAATTCTGCGTCTGATCCTAAAGTTTCAAAGAAGAATATTGAGCCATAACAAAATGACAATGTTTGAAAATAAAGAAGTCTATTTAAAAAAAACTAAGAATTAAAGCTTAAATTAATTAAATTAAGTGTTCGAAATGTTTACTATTCACTTCTTGGCACATAAAATGTCGGTTAGAAAATTCCTGCCTTACATTTTCATAAGTTTCTGGAGTGATAATTCTGCAAACTTCTGTAACGCGTTGCTCCAGTTCTTCAATTGTTTCTGGACGGGTTCTGTACACTTTCGATTTCAGATATTCCCATACAAAAAATCTAAGAAAGTTAAATCTGGGGAGTGAGCCGGCTATTCTACAGGCCCCCGCCTAACAATCGATCTGCCAAAAAAATGTCCGTTGAGAAAGTCAGAAACAGGCCTATAATAATGAGGCGGCGCACCGTCTTGTTGGAACATAACGTTTTCAATATTATTCCAAGCCACCTGAGATATTTCTGGGAAAATTTAGTCCTGCAAATGAAAAAGTGGACTACTAGATAAGAAAATCAAAACAATTTTTAACTGAGTGAGTCCATTGGTTTACAATCAGCCATTTTGTTATGGTTCAATATTTTTCTGTGAAATTCTAGGATCAAACGCAGAACTAAAAGACCTTTCAAATGAGGTGTCACTCGACCCTGGATAAAAAAATCAAAACAATTTTGAATTGAGTGAGTCCATTTGTTTAAAATCCGCCATTTTGTTATGGCTGAATATTTTTCTTTGAAACTCTAGGATCAGACGCAGAATTAAAAGACCTTTCAAATAAGGTGTCACTCGAACCCCCTTTCTATTTTAAAAAAAAATTCTAAATGGCGCCCAGTCGCCATTTTGAATGATACAAAATTTTAATATGGTCTGAAAAATAGTATTTAATTTCCCATTACAGCACACCAAATTTTGTAAAAAAATATCAAGTCGTTCAAAAGTTAGTTGGGGGGGGGGTTACTTTATGGACACAGTGTATATCTGGTGCATCATAACTCCCGAACAAATGGTTGGATTTTGGCGAGCTTTGGGATGTGGAAGTATATCGAAACTTTACTGACAAATCAAGCTTTTAAACAATCCAAAACCGAAAGCGGAAAATACGTAAGAAAGCGAGTTTCATAGAATGTCAGCTGGTTAAAAACCTCAGGACAAATGTAACGCTTTTTTTTTCGAACTTTCTAGCTTCAAAATGGCGCCCGCTACGATTTTTTGAAAATTTTAGTTTTAGCACCTTTTTACTCAAAAGCAAGTTTGGGTTCAAATTTTTTATCGTGATATGCACAAAAATGTTCAAAAAGCTAAAAGTGAAATTTTTTATAAAATTTTAATTTTTTCAAAAAAATATTACTCAAGAATTAGCAGCACATTTTTTTTTAAATTTTGTATGCTCACAGAGGTAAGAATTAGCTACAATTTGGTTTGTATCCGAGACCGCTAATTGGTAGGTGACGCTTTCTATGAATTTACGTGTAAAAAAAATGCAAAAAATATATATTGCTATGATATTTGGAGGTGTATGTTTTTACTGGGGTATTGTAGTTCCTGGAAGGCAATTTTTGGGATGCTTGCTACAATTCAATTTGAGATTGGAGGTTTGTGAAGGCTGTAAGGTTTTGAAATTCTAACTTTTAAACTCAGGGTTGCGTATTATTGCTGTAATTTCTTGTTATAAATTCTAATAATTTATATTTTTCATATTTGTGAGGTTTGTTGTTTGGTTGTTTGTTTGATTTTTATTTATGTTAGTTTTAATTATAATTTAGTTCAGAATTGTTCAAAAAGTTTAATTTATAAGAAGTTTTAGACTTACTTGTTTTGTGCATCGATTAATGTCATTATGGATGCCAGTGTCAATGTCACAAACGTATAAAAGAATACTCATTGTCATGAGATTTATTTGTATGTTCAAAAAAATGGGAATCAAGAAAAGACAAAAGAATGGAAAATTTGTTTAGTGAGTTACGACTCGTCTTTGTAAACAAAGACAAAGAATTTTATATCCTCTGGATGAATATAGAGGAAAAACGAGTTTAAAAGTAATGTAAAAATGATTGTGAATATAAAAGAAGAAAATACAACTAATTATCAACGAATTGTGAAAAGTCCAGAAGAATAACAAGTATAAAGCGATCTAGAAAGTTTTACCAGTTGTGATGGTGGTAAAACCAAGTTTAAAACGACATAAAAGCAGTCCAGAAGAGGATTCAAACTAAAGGCGAGTGTTTGTGGTTACTTGAGGAACCTGCAAACTAGTGAAATAGAAGTTGGACATTCATCGTTTGCTCGAGTAAAGGACATCTCTATAAGGAGACATTAAGAAAAGTGTTTCTTTTTAAAAGGACGATAGTATTTAGTAAAATTTATTTGATTTTTCGAAAATTTCATTTAAAAAATTGATTTATTGAATAAAACTTTTTTTTTGTAACGTTGATATTGTTTTGTTTATTCTATTTCAAATTTATTTATTAATAACTTATCTTGCAAGCTAAATAACGACCCTGAGAAAGTTAATAAAGAGTCTCCTAGAAAATATAATTTGTAATTGCGTGAATTGCAGGCATTTGGGGAATTGTTTTCTAGTAAACACAAGACCACGCATATCATTGCAATATAATCGCAATGAAAGCCACTGCTCTTGGATTCATTTCCATGTTTTTAATAGCGATATCCTTGTCAATTCTTGTTTAAAACTAATATTAATAACTGGACAACTAGCACTATTTTAAAATAGTAACTAGTTACTAAACGCATAGCAACCTACAATGATCCCTGCATTTGCAACTTCGTTATAAAACGCGTCAGTCATAACGAAGGACATTAAAGGGATATTAAAATCAGGTTCACTTATTACATTAAATCTAATGGAATATCCAAGCACTTAGCGTGGATTCTCGGACCTAAGCTAATCAATAGAAGAGATTTGAACTCATGGCCGCTTGATTGAACTTTTTAAATACTTTTGCTTGCTTATCTCTGTTCTTATAAAAAAAATTTAATTAGGCGCAGCACAAAGGACTTTTACCCTCTGGGAAATCCGTTATAACTTATAAATACCAAAATTAACATTAAATAAAGTTGAAATTTACGTAGTTTTTTTTGCTTCGTGTTTAATATTTAACATAATAATGTAGTCGGTACAATAAAAAACGGGCGAAACAGGTCGCTGGTACTTTCCCATACTGTTTACGTTTTAAATGTTCTCGCGTCAAGAAGTGATTGAAATTTACCATCATCACCAGCCGGTATAAGCCGCCCGCTCCAGACTCAAGGCGTTGATTACGTACGGCCGGCGTGCGCGACTAGCGTCTGGTGTCTGCAACAACAACCGATCCTGACTTGCGCAACCTCGTCTAATATTGGCGCATATTGTGCAGTGCTAACTTGACAATGCGGTTGTTTGTAGGAGTGTGATATTTACATCGAAAGTAAAGCAAGTTAATAAAAGTGTAAGTGTAAAGTGAAACTGCATTGTTAAAAGCCGATTTTTTCATTGCTAATAAATTGCATTCAATACAAAACATCAAATCCTTTTTTTTTTAATTTATAACATGCACGGTAGAGCGTAGAAAATACAAATATTTTTTACCGTTTGACTGTAGCTCTTTAAAAAACTAATTATTAAATAATAATTTTTATTTTATATTGTACATCTTTTTTATTATTTAACTTTTGAAGCAACATGTACAACAACTGACGTTTTCAATTTTAAAACACGTGCGTGTGATTAAGGAAGCTTACGATTTCTGCTGACGCCGATAGCTTTACACACATTCCAGCTGCATGCCGAGCAGGTGCGCAAGTCATGAATGTTAGAATAAGGCAGGATGTAGGGCGATTGTTGGTGAAGACACCAGACGTTAGTGCGTGCGCGCCGGCTAGACATGTATTGCGCTCGTGACCTCGGATCAAAAATTGTTATAGCAACATTATTTATAGTTATCGAAAATATGCAAAGAATGTAAAATATTTTTCTTATTAGAGCTAATTGATAGGCGTAGTTAAAATCACGTAACTTCTCTAAAATGCGTTATTAAAATTAAAAAGTATCGGTTTTTTCCTAATTTTTAATATGGTTAAGAATTCTTGCTAATCCCAATAAACTACCTTAAATAAGCTGTTAAACTGTTTAACGTTCATAACGATTTGCGATTGGCCCGAAAGGCCCCCTATCTATCCGCCTTCAAAAGCTAAAAATCTCCGTTAATTTAGCGCCGCCAGAAGATCAAAATTTAAAATCGCTACCATTTTCACGCTTGTGGTTTGATTTTCTAATCCACCTTACATAAAAGTCCCCCGTGTGATCGAGTTTTACTCCAGAAAGTTCTTATTTTCGCCGCTAGGTGCCGTCAAACTTTTATTTTTGACGCCCTATAACTCCGAAACCAGGCGGGTTAGCGAAATAGGGCCCTCTGGAAAAGGTGTCGTTCTGATTTTGCACATAGATTAGGCACACCTTAGGGTACAACATATTGGGCGTCCGCTTCGATCCTGGCACCGCGAGACGAGCGCCACTGGTGCAAACTTATTCAATTTTTAAACTTTATTTTACATTAAAATTTTCAAAAATTCGTAGCGGACTTCCGCACAAATCACGATCTTCGGAAACGAAGAATACGACTATGGAGAGGAGACTTCATTTTGAAGATCATTTAATTTTTCTTTAAATGCACTACAACGCTATGTATTTAAGATTTACAAAAGTTCTTTAAAATAATCCATACTAAAAACAGATCTAAGTTCCATTTCT
Organism: Ctenicera cuprea; assembly: GCA_958336395.1. NCBI lineage: Eukaryota > Metazoa > Arthropoda > Insecta > Coleoptera > Elateridae > Ctenicera > Ctenicera cuprea. The sequence continues at coordinate 11,699,201 of OY284488.1, forward strand.
GGTTCCTTACAAACAACTACCTGCAACTAAACAACTTCCACACACCAAATCTTATAAAAACCAGGCAAGAGGATCCAGAGATATAGGAGAACGAACGCACCCACCCATCCACAAGCACACAATTTTTTAAAACCACTTTTTTGGATTCTTTGGATCCCAAAACGCGTATTACGTTAAAATCCGAATTTCGTACATTTGCATGAAATCATAACTTTCTTTACTTCAGTAGAAGTATGGAATAATAAAAATTAATAGCGTGAAAAAAACTGAGCGAAACACTTCGCCTGGACTTTCCTATACATTTAAATACATTGTTTTATATTTTCCAACACTTTCGATGTACACCAGTCTAGACACGACTAGTTAAAGTAAATAGTTCTTATAAGTTGTAACATCTTGAAGCGGTTGAAGAAAGACCGACCGCTGCGCTGCAAGCATAAGGTTGGGTAAAATATTCGGACTGAATCAACGGAAGCGCGGAAATTGATATTTGAAAATATATTAATAACTCGAGAAGTATCGTTTTTAGCAAGAAATTACTCTTATTAATTTGTATTTAGAATTTCAAAACCTTTCTGATTTTAAAGCCAAAATGCCACGTTTCCATTAAAAAAAAAGTTATTTTTTACCCTGGCCGCCATATTAAAATTGGAAACTCAAGTTTTTTAAATACAATCGAGAAGAATTTGCCCTACAACTTTGCTCTTGGGTTTGCGAGTCTATCTATTAAAATAAAAAAGTTAGCCTACACTGAACATTAAACGACTAGTACAAGAATACAACTGCTGTAGAAAGTATGTGAAATTCTTCTAAGGACAAAAAGATTATTAAGGGCAAAAAATTCGATTTTTTGATTTTTTCTAAAAAGATTCTCCTAGAGCAAACAAAACAAAAAACCAAATAATTAATTTTCTATCGGAAAAATTTGGGGGGAGGGGGAACAGTAGCCTCCCTAAATATGAAATTATCGAAAAAATATTATTATATTCGGATTTTGCTATCAATGGTGAGCTATTTCACATTAACAGAAATATTTTATTGCCTCCCGTTAAATAAATAAAAGGGTATCAATTTTCAAAAATTCATAGAGGGCGTCACAGTGAAATTATAGCAATGCGCAAAAAAACAAATTGTAGAAGATTTCCAGCTCTATCAGCTTAAAAAGTTTAAACAAAAACGTGTGGGCAGTTTTTGAGAAATAGTTTTTTGAAAAATTCCAAAATTTTGGAGTGATGTCATTGCGATCGTTTTCATATTTTAAAAATTAATTATATTTCATGGTATAGTACCCTTGAAGGGCTACCAAACAAGATGTAGTTGATTCCAATCAGATAACTGGTTTTTGAGTAAATGGGCGTTAAAGTCGAAATGTTCAAACATTCGTAGCGGCCGCCATTTTAAAGCTAGAGAGTTCGGTAAAAAATCGTTTGATTTGTCCTAAGGCCTTCTGTAATCTCCACTATTAAAATTTCCAAAATTCAGTTACTGAAAAAAATGCTACTAAAAAAACATGTCTAACTTCCGCTTTCGGTTTCAATTTTTTTTTAAAGCTTATTTTGTCGGTGAATTTTTGATATACCCCCTCATTCCAAAGCACATCAAAATCGGTCCAGCCGTTCCGGAGATATGGAGCGTAACGGACCCACCCACCCACCCACAGACAGACATTTTTTTAAATTACTTTTTTGGGGTCCATGGACCCCCCCCCCCCCCCCAACTATTTCCGTTAAAATCTCAACTTTGAAATTTTGCATGAAATCAATACTTCCCTATACTGAAAGTATAGGAAAGTAAAAAACAGTTTGATAGTGCATTAATCGATTCGTGTAATTTAAGCCCAACAACTTAAAATATAGGAAATAATAATTAGCAATGAAATGTTTACTATTATAACCTATTACCTAGTCTAAATTACGGTAATTGAACACCTTGAAATTTTAACAACGTTAACGAGGTCAGTAATTATGTAACGTATACGTTAACTCGTTTTCTACAGAGCGCCCACGTTATTATTAGGTTTTCAATACATCTACAAATGAACGTATTTACACATGCATAGCACATTGTAATTAACTGGGAATTCTCGACGTCTAGAAATAGCAGAAGCGTGTACAAAGATCTGTACAAAATGCATACCCATGTCAGGAATGCCTCAATGAAAGGTGGTACTAAATTAATTCTATGAATATTAATGTCAATCAAGCTTCAGGGAAAATAGAAATGTAATAACCTCATGTTAGGGATACATTTATCTTGGTGTATAATTTTCTTTATGTTTTAAGTATTCGGTGGTATGACTTTGTATTGTAGCTTTTAAATGTAAGTTTTGTCTTAATAAATTCACGTAATATTCCACTGGCGTAACTAATTGAGAATTTGGGTCAAGATACGACTCCGGCCAAGGGGTGCAGGATACATAAATAACCCGGCTTAAGTAAGGGGCGTAAACGCATGTGCTCTGAACTGGGGTAGATCGGCAGATTGGTTTTGCATGTAGAGTGGTTTAGCATGCTTTTGTTTTGCTCTGCATGGAATCTGTATGATTTACCTGTAAAATAATCTAGTGCACTAGTGGTTAATTAGTAGATGATCAGTATACTGTTCTGGTATGTAGCTACGGTGATCTGTGTTGTTTGGAAGGTGAGAGCTCTCGAGTTTTGGCCAGGTGTACTTGTACAAGTGTGGTTAACCACGGGCTGGCGAAAGGAATTGCTAATCAAGGCCTAAAAACCTTGGATCCTGTGGCATGATAAGCGGTATGCAATTCCCGCTGTGCCACTTGACATAGGCGGTTTGGCGATCCACCCCTATTGACCCTTTCGGGGGTGCAGCAGTGCAAACTGGTTTACAGGTGTTAATTTGAATATTAACAAGAAAGATTAGTTGCCCAATGGCATGTAACCTGGAAGTAATTACCATTGAGATGTAGCCAATCGAAGTGTGATTAGATGTTAGAAGTCCTGTGAATTATCCATTCTGCCAAGGCGTGAGGGGTGGGCCCCCCGGTGAGTTAAACAACAGTAGATCAGATAGCGACAGATGGTGAGTCTTTTTCTTTGTTTCATGTTCCCACATGTGACGCCGTTTCTTTGCGACCCTTGTCGGTCATTGGCGCCTGCACGACTCAATTCCAACACTCCATCCCCGGTTACAAGGAATGTGTGAAGCTGGGCTTATGTAAAACGATCTTGGGTTGTACTAGCCTCATACGTGTCTTTGTTGTTTACCAAGGAAATTAGTAATCAAAAATTAGCTCTCCTAACACTCATAAGAAATTAACATACAATGTTCGATTCCATTGCAGAAGCCTTGCCTATAGCTAGGATAATTTCTTTAGCCGTCCCAAATGTTTATTTCACACTTCTGTAAACAACAGAAGTGTGAAAAAGCGAAAACAAACATAAACACTAATTTTAGTATAAATACAATTAAAGCTACATTAAGTTGGTTAAGGTAAAGAAAATTACTGTGGGTATGACCATTGTAAAATTTGAGAATTTTTCTGTAATTACAACGCAAATAAACATATATATTGCTATGATATTTGGAGTTGTTTGATTTGACTGGAGCATTGTAATTCCTGGAAGGCAGTTTTTGGGATGCTTGTTACAATTTAATTTACGATTGGAGGTTTGTGAAGACTGTAAGGTTTTGGTATTCAAAGTTATAAACTCAGGGTTGCGTATTATTGCTGTAATTTCTTGTTTTAAAATTAAAATAATGTGGTTATCTTTATATCGTTTATATTATCATATTTGTGAAGTTTTGTTTACTCTGAAAGAAAGAAGAACACAATCAAATTGATACGATTATTGTTTATGTTAATTTTTATTATAAATTACTTCAGAAATGTTTAAAAGGTTTAATATATAAGAAGTTTTAAACTTACTTGTTTTGTACATCGTTAAATGTCATTTGTGGGGGTTATGGATGTGAATGTCAATTTGACAAATGTAAAAAAAAAGAACACTCATTGTTTCATGAGATTTATTTGTTTTAAAAAAATGGGAGATCAAGAGAGAAGACAAAAGCAAGTGAAAACTTATTATTTAGTTACGGCTCGTCCTGAAAACAAAGACACAGGATTTTTCATTCTCTGAAAGAAAACGAGAAAGTTATAAGAAATAAATAGTGATTTTGAATTGAATAGAATAATAAAACGGATACAAGTGTTTATCAACTAATTTTGGAAATATCCAAAAGAATAATAATACAGTTATCATGGTAGAAAAAGCCAAGTATTAGTAAACATAAAAGCATTCCAGTACATATTGGTACAACAGCGAAGGAAGATTCTTACTAAAGGCGAGTGCTGTGGTTTTTGTGGAAACTACAAACCAGAGAAGAGGGAGTTTATCATTCAACGATTGTCGAGTTAAGGATGATATCGTTATAAAGAAGAAACAAAGACAAGTATTCAGTTTTAAGATTAGTAGAAATAAAAGAAATTTCTTGATTTTTCATAAATGAAACCTCAAATTGACTTCTAAATAAAAAAAACTGTTGTAACGTTGATATTGATTTGAGTATTTTTTTGTTTGAGTCTTATTTATTAATACCATTTCTTCCCAAGCTTAATAACGACCCTGAGAAATTTTTTAAAAGTCTCGTATAAAATATTCAGTTATTGCGTAAATTGCAGGCATTTAGAGAATTGTTTTTCTGGTAAGTACATAGCCTCATATCATAGCAATATATTTCCCCGTATTGCTATTTTGATACGCGTTTTCAAATCTTAGGGTCTATTTTGATACATATTCGATTTTACGTAAATGACTCCGCAGTAAAATATCTAAAGGGTTTAGGTCTGGTGAGTAAGGTTGCAATTCGATGTGCAGTGCCCGTTTCTCACACCCCGTTCGGCCAAGTCATTTAGCACATTCAATTCATAATAATAAAACTAGATATTGTAGTAAACACTCTTTAATAATAGGCGGAACCTAGTCAATTCGTATTTTTTTTATTTGTTTGTTGTCAGCGCGATAAATACACTCGATTGACCCACTAGAATTAAAGTGAGCCATAAATAACCAAATTACAGCAAACAGTACTGACTGCAACATAAACTTTCGCTGAAAAGAATCAATAGCATGAGTCGAGATTGCAAGGGTCGCAGTCGTGTTATAGTGATAAATTTTGGGGAGATGAAGCCTGTCGTCTTGTTATAGTGAGACGAGGATTTAATATTGTTTTTAATTTAAATTTAAAAATGTATGTTGTTTTGTTAAAATCATTTTTTAATTAATAAGCGAAATTAAATAACATTTAAGAAAGTAAGTAAATAAACTTCATTAACACGAAAAACTAGAAATGACTTGGACGTTATAGCAGGGGCGTAAACCGAAATAAAATAACGTTTCGGTTTTCGGTTCAAATTGATTAAAATTTCGATTACAATTTCGGTTATGGTTAGATGCCACGCCACGGTTTCTATTACGGATACTGGTTATTTCCGGTATTTGTTCAATGGTTTATAGATGTAGGAAAACATTGAATAAAAACAACACTTGAAATTAACTGTTAGTATATGCACGTCTTTGAAAGTTTAAATTTTGCACATATAAATTCGCACTAATATGTCGCGCCTGTCAATACGCTCCAGGCACGGCCATTCCATTAAAATAAAAAACGTTGTGAAGAGCATAACCGGTAGCATTCCATCATCTACACAAGAAAAAAAATTATAAAAACATACATACACCACCAATAAGAAATTCAGCTTCATTACATTTTAGCTGTCGGCTGATATCACAGCACTAGCGAACGCATCATGCCATGAATGCAACTCGAACTTTTCACGCTTTTATTCCCATAGGGCATAACTTCCATTAGCACAAATTGCTGCCGCTGATTCTGACACAATCACTCAAGACAAATAAACATTTAAAACACATTTTGGCTACTCTGTAATGACTATGAAATTTGCATTTTTATTGCTGAGTAACAAAAACCATTGTTCTGCAAACCAATTGGTGAACGCGGAGGACTAACCACGTAAAATACAAAGGTGGTTAGGGCTACGAATTGTTAATTTCGGTTTTAATTTCGATTACGATGCAGAAAATCTTGCGGTTTTCGGTTACGTTTTGGTGCAAGTTCCTGCGTTATTTCATAAGTCCTATTACCGCAGGAAGGAATTTACATTTTACAATACCTATAATTCTTTTTTTTACATAACTCTGTTATTCTGTACAATGATTAGAATGATATTGTATGAAGTACAAACTACTGCAACTGGTTGTAATTTAAATAATTTCCATTTTGATATTTTACATTAATGTCCACTTGCAACGACGCGACGTGTTTAATAGGTATAGAATAAATTAAAACTTTGAATATGTATTCGATACCACCAACAACACCTGAGGATTTACAAGACACAACAAATTAACAACGAGGATAACAATAAAATAATAATAAAACTCCTGAAGACGATCGTAAAAATCTCAGCGAGAGCAATTTTACGTTGAAACGCAATCAACAATACAAACAATAAAGGAAAAGGTTAATGCCCATTAAACCGCTCAAAACGACGACGCAGCTACAAACATCAATGTATCGAAGTTATTGCTTCTCTACCGTGTAGCAAAGTAAGAAAATAGAAAAACACAAAGTGTGTACATAAAGACTAGTGTATTTCTGTTTTCATTCGCAATCCGAATAGCATCGAGAACGCCGGCATATCCACAGGTATAAAATTGTGTAAGAAAATGTTACTGTAAAATAGGACAATCCTTAAAATATGTACAAGTAAAAGCAGTAATTAGACAAATAGATATTTATCAATTACATCACAAACAAACTATGCTCATATATTTATAAAATAAATACAGGTATCTCAGGTTTGCATGCCGCTATGGTATTGAGTGAACAGACTAGATTATGTTTATCGTGCGTTGACGATGTTATGGATATGTTTATAAATGAAATTTATAAGCAGAAACCACATATCATTAGCCAACTTATAATAACAAACGCATTTAAGACTACAATACCAAGAGTTAAAGCAATCACAAATTCATTTATAAAACTAGGACTAAAATCCACGGCCCCATTACGTCACCTGCTTCATTTGCTTATTAACAAAAGCGGGAGGCATAGCCCACGGGTTCCACTACTCTAACTATATATTAAAACCGGAACTGCTATCATCTTGCATCTCGACGTAGCGCATTTTTGGTTTTGTTAGCAGTATTTGGAGCGAATGTTTTAGTTAAAAGTCGCGTCTTTCGAAAGTTTGTGTATTTTACAAGAAATTATCATTAAAAGCGTGTAGTGTAGGCTACGGGTTCGTCCATGACTTCCCCAACTTCCCTTGAACTTCCCCACTTTCGTCTTCCCTTGGACTTCCCCGAAACTTCGTCTAACGTGTATATGAGCTTGCTCAATAAAAAGACGCGTTTAATGCTCTTAATTATTTATTGTAATAAATTCTCAATTAAAACTTTCAATACAACTAATTCCAATGCGTCACCAACAAAAAAAGCTGAACATTGAATGCCCCGCTTGGTTTTTAAGAAAACCCAGGGGTAGATGAGGTCACAGGTCATCAAAGCACATGTTAGGGTTGGCGGCTGGCAAGAAATTCGATGCGGTGTAGGGTAATAAAGTTGAAGAAAGACGGAAATCCTCACATGTACATCAATTTTCCCCTGCTGTTCACCTCTTGGATTATACGAGTTTGTGGAGCATAAAACATTAAAAACGTTATTTTTTATTCGAGTAGTTATTCGAACATATCTTGTGATTCTAAACAAGTTTCCTAATAAATTATTTTATCTGTGTTGGTCATTAATACAATTATGAAACAAACACGCAAATCTGAACTGTAGAAAGAAACGATTGGATTAAAAATAAAGAAAATGTCCGAAACAACAATTTTATACATATATTGCCATTAACTCCATCCATTTTTAATCCAATCAGTTGGAACTCGAAACTAAAAACCATATGCGAAATTTTGGTAACATATTTGACAACTGACAGTTACTTTGCGCTGTCAATCATAGTAATTTTTAATAATAATTGTGTAAACTGCAGACTGATTTTTTAGTGGATAAATTAAATTGTCATTTTGTTTTATGGCCAAAGTATGGCGGAGTTAATGGCAACCAATGAAATAATTGTAATTATTATAGTAATTGTGACACACTGTATATCTATATGGGATTTTATTGAAAAATAAGCATGCCAAAAGATCAAACTTATCCAAGCCTAATCAATGTTTAATAGAGGAAATAAAAGCTTGCACGTAACAGTGTAGCACATTAATTAATGGCTTTATGGGAAATGTTCTTAAAATTATCTCGCTGATATGGTTATCATGGTTGTGGTGATTGACTGAAAATATACTTCGTCGCACTATTTATTCTTGGCAGATACCTAAATTATTTATTTATTTATGTGCATAATTTATTTATACACTTGATTGTAACATAACCTATCTCTGCAAAATAATGCAAATAATGTATGTAGAAAAATATCTAAGCAAGTGAAAAATAGAAATGAGCGCGCACTTCCGCTAGATTTTCCTAAACTATGGAAATTATTGTTATACAATTAGATTCCTCTAGGGCTTCTATAACAGCGAAAATTTATATCGATCAGGTAACTCCTTTTTAAGTAATACGGCGTTCAAATCAAAATTTTCCAAAAATTTCCACGATCACAATACCTTCCACATATTTCTATACCAGGTGACCACGAGAACATAGAACAACAAATTTTTAAATAATTAATTTCAATTTTTTGGGTAATATACACATAAAAATGTATATTACGACGCAAAACGGTGTTAATTTGAACTTCCAGTTTAACCGGAAGTGGTAGCAATTTGTTTCATTTTTAATGGAACACCATGTACATTTTTACATATTTGAAAAGACCTTTAAATTTCCATGTATAACACTTACCCATTAACTTTTAATTTTGGTCGCCAGAGAGCGTTTTAAAAAAATTTCAATGCCTAAAAATTATATTCATAATTATGTTTCTTAAGTTGGTTTTGAAAATAAAAAAATAATGACAGGAACTGTTTTTTTATTATTTGTTTAATCAATTTTTGTAGCAAGAAGATATTTAAAAAATTTAAATAAAAAATTTCAATTTTTAAACCATAACTTTTTTTTAAATCACCTTACTTCAGTTTTATTGCACTTTTTAAATTGCCATTTTATTTGCTTTAATTTAATACCAATAACAGACCTTATTATTTTTTAAATAGCAAGATAAAATAAAATTATTGTATTCATGTCATTACGGATATTCCAAAGAGCCAGATGCCCTCTAGCGGCCAAAATAAAAAGGTAATTGGTAGTTATTATACATAGCTGCAAAGGAAATTTAAAGCTCTATCCCAATACGCAAAAATATACAGAGTGTTTCATTAGAAATGCAAAAGTTTTACCACTTTCGGTCAAACCGGAAGTCTAAATTAACACCGCTTTACGTCGTAATATGCATTTTTATGTCGATATAATTAAAAGAAACTAGAAATTATAATTTAAAAATTGAGAAAATGGACGGTAAAAATTGAAGACAGACGCCATTTTGTAGAAGGTCAATGTTAGTTTGTCACGAACTCAAACAGTGTTTCGCATTTCAGTGTTGATAAAGATTAATAATATCTACATACCAATAAATTTAAGTGGGAGGTATGGTGCATCAGCTGCAAGCATTTTGTGCGGTTGGTTGCCAAAATCGTCGGAGAAAATGAGCCAGTTTGCAGGTTTTAAGTTGAGGGTTGATAATAAATTTGTTGGGTATACAATTATTACAAACCAATGGTAAATTTTGTGTGATGTCACAATTTGTCGTACATTCGATTTAATTTGAAATTTTTACCACCTAGAAAATGGCCGACCGGCTTCATTTGTCTTGTGATACCTACATTCCTACACGGGAATTATGAGAAAGTAAAAATAAAATATGTTTTTATTAATTTTTTGTTATTCACAATTAAATTAAGTTTCGCGATAAAAATTTCCCCTTTGATCCCAATCGTTACGCCACTGAACATTAGAAACAAAACACGTTCTGTAAACTTCATAACAAGCAAATGTTTTGAAGTGAAAATGAAAACATTCAGCAGCATAACAGCTGTTGTCTCGCATACGTACGTAAATAGAAGTGTTTTATTGTCATGGTAACCTCATTACCGTCTGATGTTTATTTTTCTGTAGTTAAATAAACAATACTCCATTCTCATTAGATTTGAATTACCAAAACTGACGTTTATTAGTCACACTGCGAAATTCATCTTAGGTATTTGTTTATTTTTACGGTAGAACTGTTAAACATACGGAAATTTATTTTTATATCCGCGTATCCGTGGCAACGTATTAATACAATTATTAACAACAAATAACAAAACAATATAACCTATCTTTTGCAGGAGCGTGAACCGAAAGAAAATAACGTTTCAGTTTTCGGTTACGGTTCAATTGTTTTAAAATCTCGGTTTCATTTTCGGTTCGGGTTTACTGCTACTAAAAATTTCGATTTCGGTTACGGTTACCGGTATTTTTCTTAATGAAATGCAAAGAAAATTCTCAGCAAGATTATATGCAAAAAAATTTGCCATGCAATTTAAAAACAAGTTGGTTGTAATTATCACAAAAAAAATGGCGACATTAAAAAAATTTTCGTTTTTGTCAAATTATAGAAAACCGTGCTGCGGAGGGGGGGGGGTTAAATCAAACATAAAGTAGTGGTGTTAGGGTTTCAAACAACAGACTGTACGTCTTTTGGTTAATTGTTTAAAAATATGAAAAGTAAATTATTCTATGTGACTGAGAGACCATGCTTGGGGTTTGCATGAAATGCTCAATTACACTAGCTGGCCGGTGCCGGCTGGGAATATTTTGCCTGTATACGGTATACCGTCATCGAATAACATGCAGCGTAGTTTACCGACAATTTAAATTTAGCCTGCGGATGTGTTGTTTGTGTATGTGTTCTATATTCTAGCATCAGCACACGCCGTGCCTCAGTGGTAGAATGCGTGTACAGCGCTGTGAGGCATAGGTTGGTCGAGAGTTCGAATTCCGTGCGAATTTTATTCATAATGGTTTCACAAAATTTAAGAAACGATTTGGAAAATTCTGTTGAAATTTTTCATGCTTTATAACCTTAGTTGTAAATTAATTCCAAAAATGCAACCAGGGGCGTACGTGCGGGCAATGAGGTCAATTGAAAAAATAAATAAAAATGCATACACGCCACTGTTTTTAATATTTGATTCTCTTTTTGAAATCATTGTGGCAATATGAATAAAAACTAAATGTTTAAATTTTTATTTATTTTTTTATGACACCATTATCCACACCTACTATTTAGTGCCAGGTTTGGAATTTAATTTTTTTTTTAATATAAATAGGTTATACGGGCATGACTTGAAATTTCAATAGAATATTTCTGAAACTTTTTGAAACAATTGCGAAAAAAACTGTATGTAAATAAATTCACTGTTGCGGATACATGTTTATTGGGAAGTTTGTTTTATTTTTAGGTACACAATCGGTCTCTGAACGGGGACTCATGTTTTTCAAAATACCGTGTATAGCGGGTGGTTTTAGTTTGAATTGTGACATTGACAATGATGTAAAGCGAATGGAGTATACAACTTTTAATGAGTTTAATAAATATGAATAAGTAAATAATTTAAGTGTCAAAATAATTGGTACATTTTAGCTGGAATGAGTAAATTTCGGTAAATTTACATCCCCTGGAAAAGACTTTCGGTACAGCCCTGGTATACGATTGAATTGACTCATTTGTTGACATCGTGACATTGCATTGTACACGTTGTGACAGGTAGAGTGATAACAGAATGAAAGTTATTTAACGATGCAGCTTTGGCACGCCCACCGAGTTAAAAAAATGAAAAAAAAACACGGAAAAAACAAACACCGAAAACTTTTCTTTAATAACCAGGAACAAATTACAAACAGTACCCTCATGGGGAAGGTGTGTATGTTTTCTGACAGGTAGGAACTTTTGTATCGAACGAGCACCCTCCCCACGGGGGGTATCAAGTGGAATTTAAAAAAGATCGTTGTGACAATTCCGCAGTGTGTACTTACCAATTGCAAAACGGTGTTGACGACTTCCTTATTGGATACCTGTCCAACTTCGATAAGTCCGATAAGCACAGCAAATTTTAGGCTATCATTCATGGCCATTCTAACCACCTCTTCGGGGTGTTTAATGTCACTTAGGGGTGGAGCACTTAAGTCCGCCATCGCGAACGTATTTTAGTCAAATGTTAATACACAAATACGTTTATTATTCACAAACACTTACACAAAACACGGAAATTTTCGCATCACATGATAGAAGCACGAAACACCACCTGCCATGTTGAAACGAAAGTGACAGACCGGTTATCTCTTCTTCTTTCTCTTTATCGCTTAGGTATTTTCGTTTTCCGAACATGGAACCAGGTAAAATTTTCCTAGAATTTGCACAAAACATTAACCTAACCTCACTATTCCCAAACCGAAACGTTTCTCTGCATACGCGTTTATTATATTACATTTAACCTAAGCAGACGAAAAATGGGCGATAAAACACCTACAAGACCGTAAGTACTTTAACCATACCAAATTTTCTATATTATTTACTCCTATATCCTTGCAGAGACCCCAATTCAAAACGTTTAGATTACATCGAATGGACGGAATATTTCATGGCTACAGCATTTTTAGCAGCCAAGCGAAGCAAAGATCCAATCACACAAGTAGGTGCTTGTATAGTCAACGAAGACAAGAGAATAGTGGGTGTCGGTTACAATGGCATGCCCACGGGCTGCAAAGATGACGAATTTCCTTGGGGCAAGAATAGTAATAATAGTCTTGAGACGAAACATCTTTACGGTATACAGTTATACAAGGTGTCCACGATAAACACTCGGTGCATGGGGATTTCGTAACTGGTAAGAGGTAGACACTCAGTTAAATGTGAAAAATTATTAAGCATCGTAAGTACTACTGTAATCCACATTAAAACACATTTTCAGTTTTCGCTTTTGTGTGTAATTTGGTTATTATTAAAGATAGCACATAGCTTTATTAAAACAATTTTTTACGCCGATTTCGAAATAAATTAAATTTGTTATAGGTGGTTAAATTTTCAACATATTGACATGAACTTCGCTGTTTTCAATGTGCATTAAAAGTGGCAATGTCATCACTGGATAGGGCTTTTTTCCTCTTTTCCCCGATAGACGGTTTGATGGGTTTATTTTCACAAATGACAGAGTTATACACGGTTTCTAACAGGTGGATTAGAACCAAGGTTTGTCGTTGTATACTTTTGTAGGTTGCCTCAGAATAAGGTATACTAGAACACGTGACTTGGGCGCTTTAAAAATGGCGTCTGTAGAGCGGACTTTATCAGCCGTGTGTGGTAAAGTGCTAACTCGTTTAGATTTTTCTTACGCATGTAACGTTAGCATTGCGCTTTTGTTAAAAATATGGCTTTACAAAGCACAAGTGCGTATTTATTAAGCCTAGAAAGTATATGTGCTGTTGTAGCAGAAGGATACAACGAGAAAATAAAGTTAAGAAACAAAGTGGATCCCTATGCTCGAACAGCAATATTGATGCGAATCCATTAGTAAATGCATTTTATATTACATATTTACTATTTACTCATACCTTCTATACTAATGACTAATGAGCAAATGAAGGCCTACAAAACTGTAGCTGGATGTAAATATTATTACGAAGTTGGATTTGTGCAACCTTGAAGTTTGACAAGTTTTTTTGGTAGCATTATTTTCGTAAAACAATTTTTTTAAATCTGAAACAGCAAATAAAACTTTTAAGGCAAATGCGATGTTTATTTTTCAAACATTAAAGCCTTTTAATTGCTGCCGCTACAATTTTTTAATATTTTAACTTTAGCCCCTTACTACTCAAGAAACAGTTGACAAATCTGGTTAAATTTTTTTATCGTGATGGCTCTAGAGAGACACAATCTGACTAAATAAAAATGTGTCCAAGTTCACTAGTTCCTATATGACGTCTATGAATTTTTGAAAATTATGGTTTAAAGCTTATTTACTCAAAAACGAGGTATCAGATCGGGATGAAATTTGATATTAGAAATGCTGTAAGGGTACACAATTTTACAAGCGAACTTTTGGAACTACTAAAACTGAAATGAAAAAAACATCAAATGTTGCAATGCTTTTTGACCTCTCGAAGCAAAAAAAACAATTTCTTAACTCATTGCAACGCTTGGTACCCAGTCTGTCAATTCTGCAGGTTTTACTAGAATTATTAATTTATATATGCTGAGTGACATTCAGTTAAATCTGCTCGTTTTATGGCATTAAGCCATTTCTGACTTCTAACTTTCGTAATTTCGTTTAAAGTTAATTTATATTGGAAAAATAATGCAGCAGGAATTCTATAAAATTCGCATCGTCGTGTTCTTTGTGACTTAACACATTTTACCACATAACAAAACGCAAGCATTGTCACTTTAAAAACAAAACCTTTGGTCAAATTACAAACAAAATTAACAACTACAATCAGTCAACACTTACAGCACACAATTACAGGTAGGCTATGTTTGCCCTGCAGCAGCCATATTGAATTTAATTTGACAGCGTAATGGAATGCTTTATTATGATTGTGAACAAAGTGCCGACAGCAATCAGCAGGGGACATGTCATTGATAAAAAATATAATTGGGACATGTGACAGAACTGTAGCCCAATGTCGTTGCCGTCCTGGTAAACTTATATACATAGCATTCTTAATTTAATTTAAGGCTAGGAATTTTAGTAGATAGAATAATTTTGTGAAGACAGTAGTGATTCAATTTAATGAGATAACGGTGATGGTAATGTGTAAACATGACAAGTAAGTTTTTTTTTTTAGAACATCTCTAGAATACAAAATTTCTTCCTATAATGTGGCGCCATCTAACTCTGGTTGCATTGTTACGTTATGGCGACCAATTTAATGTTCACCTATTTTATGCTTTTAATTTTCAGATTATTTAAATTTATACGTATTTCACAGTTAGTTAATACTAAAAAATATTAACCTGCAACAAAATACATTTATATTAGAAATAATAATAATACTGAAATAGCAATGATAAATGATACTATTTTATTACACATAATTTTGAATATCACATTATTTATACTATGTTTAACTTGCGTATAACACTATTATATACTATATGAATAAGTTTTAGGTTTACTTCGTTGAAGTTCATTTTAATTTATTGCCAATAAAACAATTTTTCAAATGCAGCTTTTTGCTTTTTTTTTATTCGCTAATTTTCAGCCTACTACAAGAATACAGTTGTTCACAGAGTCTGCTATGAGAAAACAGGTTTTTGCTTATAACTCTGTTATTTGTGAAAATAAATCCATCAAACCGTATACTCGAGAAAAGGGGATAAAATGTTTTATTTAGTGATGTATGGCCTCTATTCACGCATATTGAAAAAACCGAAGTTCATGTCAAAATTTAGAAAATGTAACGACCTACAACAAATTTAATTTGAGATACGAAATCTGTGTAATTAAAATTTTTATAACATGCATACTGCTTTGCGTTATCGTTAATATTAACCAAGGTATACACAAAAAGCGAAAAGTGAAAAAATTTTTTTTTTTTCAGTATGTACAGAAAATTAAGCATTTTTATTTCAATTTTAGGATTTGAATGTGGATCATAGTAGTACTTAAAATGCTGATTAATTCTTTTTATTTAACCTAATCTCTATCACTTATGATTTACGGGATCTCCTTGCATGTGGCCCTTATCTTGGGCACCCTGTATGGTACATGGTTTCCATAACTTAACTTAAGCGGCAGAAAGCTTTCTTGCACCAACTTGAATATGAACTACTCAAGAGTGCCTTCTTATAAAACTCAAAGAATTAACAGTTTTATCCGTCTTGCTTATGATAAAAACATATTTTTTATTGCAGTATGTCATGCAGAGATGAACGCAATACTGAACAAAAACGCAGCAGATGTAAAAAATTGCACAATATATGTGGCCTTATTTCCTTGCAATGAATGTGCAAAATTTATAATACAATCAGGCATCAAAGAGGTGGTTTATATGTCCGATAAACATGCTCAGAAAGTTGCGACAATTGCATCGAAAAGAATGTTTGATGCAACTGGCGTTAGATACTGGTAACATTTTTTTTGCCATGTTATTTTCGTTCTTGAGGGTTTTTTTCTGTAGGAACCAATCTAATTTTGTTATGTATTACAGGCAGTATATACCAAAGAATGAAAAATTAGTGATTGATTTTACTAAAATTAATTGGAATGATATGTCTCAACTTCCGACGACGCCTTTGAAGCAGCTTCACATAGAAGATGAAGATTGATGTTTGTTTTACTTATAATAATTGTACAAAAACCTTACGTTAAGGTTGTATCATTGATTATTTGTATTTACTTGATATTTAATAGATCTCATTTTTTTAATACAAATTTTGAATCTCTAAAAGTTACCCCTTATTATAATCAAGATTTTACAACTCACAAATTAGATGTGTAAGAATAACAGCCGAAAGGTTGTTTTTATTTTAGGGTATTTTCAAACCAAACAACAGCATCTTATGTGTGTAAGCAGTATAAATTAGAAAAATATCTTGTTGATTTCAGCAAGGGGCAGGGCTGGCAAATGGTCTATCTTTAGGGGACTAAGTGGCCTTTTTTGGCCACTTTTTTTTAGTGCCCTAGTGTTTCGCAAAATTGGAAAACGTTTCAAATATTCTCTGTATTAGATAATAATTTTTAAAAATCTAAATGGCTGCTATAGGTTTTAGAATATCTCATAGAGTGTTGTGCAGTAGATATATTCGACGACTTGTAATCAGTAATAAGAAGTTAATAAATGAATTTTATTTATTTGTGGCACTCAAATAGAATATACCTATAATAACTTGACAAAAGTCATTTTAACAGAAACTGAAAGAACTAATTGGTTTTATAAAACAGTAGACTTTAGTGGCTAATTTATAACTGATGTATCTTCATTCTGATTTTTATTTTTTAGTTATTAGCTTTTTACAAATTATCTAATTTTGTTTATATTTGTAGATATATGTATTTAGGAACGAAAGATCGGTCGGTCGAGTCCACACGTGCAACAAAGCCGCTCCAGCTTTTAAAAGTGAAAACGAGGTTTTTCGCCGTAAAAAACGGTATTTTTCTTGTGCAGTTCGCTCCTAGAGTGATCATCAAAAGCAGGGTTAGTGAATTGATACCTGTGGCTCAACGTAACAGGAAAAAAAGGTAAAAAACACAGCGCGTCACAGAGGGCTTCGGTTCGGCCAGAGCAAAGCAGGGAAAGGAACTGGTAAAACAGCAACCACTAAAGATAAGTAATATGCTAAATAAATATATAAATACATTGTAGAAAACATATAGATAAGATAATTCTCCAAGATAGTGATAGATCAGGTGTGCATAGATATTAAACAACTAAAAATAACTGTAAAAAGTAGAAACTTTTAGTGTATTAACGCAGTCTGCTATGCAATAAAGACGATTATCGCCCAAACCTGGCAGACGCGACCACAAAAAATTCTCGGAATAGGACTGCCAAACGTAAAGGTTTCAGAGTAGGTAGTATAGTTCTAAGAAAAGGGCCCTCTAGCCGGTGAAAGCAGAAGGGATCGCCTGCAATTTAAACAAGCTATTTCAACTAAAGGCAAAATTCCTCTGCATAAACCGACTTACAGACCCGATTGAATCTAAATCGAGGGCTAACACAGGAACAAAAATAAGAGCAAAACAGTAAAATATTTTTCCAACAACTTTAAATACCTTGTTAATCGGCAGCAGGCAATATAACGTAGTTTATCAATGTAATATTGGATTTGATTATTGAGTTAATTAATTATTGATACTAGCATAGGGCAGGTGAATATATACGTAGGTGTGTAGGTGTATGAGTATATGTACATGCTTGTAGGTAAATGAGTATATATATATATATATATATATATATGTGTATATATATACCTCGCTTTCCTACAATCCTAAGCCAAGAATAGTAACTTGAATGCACAATCCTGAGCCACCAAAACAATCCTGAACCAATATACAGGCTCAGGATTGTTTTACATGTTTTTCTGTCTAGTGGCTGTACCTTGCGGTCGTTATTGTAATTTAATTTTGGCTCAGATTTGATAGAATCTCAAAAACATAGTTCAGAGTTTGACCACCTGGGGGCGCTTTACTATGTTTAGGTGTATATACTAAACAGTGGAGTTCCTGACAATGTTGAGCCAAATATACAGATGAGGTTTGACAACACCGCATCACGTGTTTAATGCGGATTCATGCGCTTACGTTTCATTTGAAAGGGAGCACAACATTCTTTGTAATTTACAAGAACCTTTACCCCTTTGTACTTCATCCTGTATTTTAGCGGTTTTAAGTTTAGTTTATAAAGCATGCTACAATGCAATTTTACATGAAACCAAATTATACAAAAAAGGTTTCATAGAAGGCGGCGTAAATTTCGAAACAGAAAACAATGCCAGAAAAAAAAACATACTTTATTACAAAAAGTCGCAGAAATAAGTCAAATTCAGATTTGGATTCTACGAAAAATTTTTTAATTACTACAGTAAAAAAGACTGCAAAAAATGAACAAACTTGGCACCTGAAAATGAAAGCAACCCAAAATTAACACAAATATCAAACTTAACCTCAAAATCAGGTTGTAGGAATGAATTTCTGAATTCCAGAAAGGAATAAAATTTTAAATGGAGGAAGTTTCCGTATCCCTAATGAAAGAAAGTTTTGTTGTCGGAAAGCAAAGAGAATCATATTTAAAAAAAAAGAAAACTCTAATTTACATATCAAAAAAAAAGAAGAATCTAAAAAACAAAGAAGCTTAGTTCCTGAACATGAAGACAACCTAAAATTAACAGAAATATTCAACTTGATTTCAGAGATTTAAGTTCTAGGAATGCCTTACTGGATTCCAGAAACGATAAAACTTTAAAATTAAGCAAGAAACTCAAATGAAAAAAAACTTGGTTCTCGGGAAGGAAGGAAAATCATATTACCGAAAAACGAAGTACCTACAACAATTACAGTAGTGTTTATATTTGCAGTCTGAATATTATGCACATTTTTTAATATTAGAGCTGGAACCATTAAATCCCATTACAAGCAATATTTCTCGGGTAACTCAACATAGAATTCTTTTATGGAAAATAGGACACTGTATACAAAATCAAACATATTTTGTTAATACTATTTTCCCTTATTATTTTACAGCAAGTATAGGAAAAATTGAAAATTGAAAAATTGTTTAGAATCAAGAACTGCATCTAAGGCTAGTTTCAAATTTATGTCGTGGCTCTAACTAAAATTGTAAAATAAAATTTTCATATTTTCGTAATGACAGTGGGTGCAATGGAATTTTAAACTGCTGCGAAACTAAACAATAATGCATAATTGTCAACACTATTTTACAAAAAGAAAACAAGTAAATATGTTAATTAATAAAATGTGAATTAAAATAAAACAATTTACTACTAATAGTTATTTGTGTCACAAGGGAAGAAAGTGATACGTTTTTTTTTATAGAGAGTACCGTTTAATATAGCACACCAAGGGAAAAATGAGACTGTCTTTCCGAGTTTCACATGTGATTTTTTCGTAGACCTTGATAAATGTATCAGAAAAAATTCATTTTAAATAGAAAAGAAATAAAACTGCCTAAGCCCATCTTCAAGCTACAAAAATATAAAAAAAATTATTTTGTAGCTTGAAGGTTGCTTTAGGCCGAAACATGTAGCCAAATCATCAAAGTAATATTTTTTCAATATATCTAGTGGTGAGGCTGTGTGGTTTTGTTTCTTTTCGAATTATGAACACCACTTGTGAGAATATCAACCCTCAATCCAAAATTAATTTTAAAATTAATCTAAATTAAATTACATTAATTTGACAGTTGTGTAAAAATCGACTATTGCAAGTAAGATACCTGTTATCCATGGTAACCAAGACGTATCCATGGTATACAAGACTATCCAAAAAAATAAACAAAGACTAAACAACATTCGCATTTAAAAACGGGAGCAAAATCACTTTGCCTCTCGACGGGAGACAAAGCAATTTGGCTCCCGCTAAGCAGCAAATGTCAACTTTCGACTTCAAAATGAGGGTCGAAAAGCCTACTTTCTAACAAGGTCGACGAAAAATAAATTTTAATTATAGTTTAGGACCTATTAATCACATTAACATGAACGTTCACAGTTAAGTATAACCATTTTGTTTCTCCTATAAAAATTGACGTGCTGTATGCCACTAGTTGCGGGTATTAAACAGGCCATTGGCCTATCATAAGAGGAGGAAGAATAAGAAGTATGAAAGTATGCAAATGCTTATTGTACAGTATTTAAACGAGCAATTTTAATACCCTAACCAACCCCTCCAACTATCGAGAGCATGTTAAATGACAATAGGAACAACTTTCCATTGAGAAAACACCTCTAGGAGGTTTCCTTGGTCGTTTAACTGAACAGTTTAATTGGATAATCGTCAATAACACGACCAAACTTTAATATTGATTTCGGATTTTATATTTTTTCCTAATTTTCAACTTTTGAAAATGTTGAAGATTTCCAAATATTTTCATAATTGATAAAAATTTTTAATTTCTTTTAAAATTTTCAAACATGTTCAGTATTAGATAATTTTGAAAAATGTTCCTATTATGAAAAATCTAAGTTTCGAAATTTTTAATAATAACGTTATTAAGTTTATTTTAAAGTGTACAAAATTTTCAACCATTTTCAAAATTGTGAAACAAATTTTTTAATTTTCTAAGTTTTAAAGACTTGAAATTTTCATATTGCAAAAAATTCGTTATTTTAAAACTTTTTTAACATTTTCAATATTCACAAAACCTGGTCATCTGAAAATAAGAACATAGGTACTTGGTTAAATAGATCCAGTACATTTCTCGATACCAGAAAAAAAAACTCAATGAAACTAGAAGAAAATTAGATGAAGTAAAACAGAGATCTGTTCCACGACAACGCAACGTCCACTTTGGTCTGAAAGCCAAAAGAAGATAATGGTGAAATATTTTTCAGAACATCTTAGAAATAAACAAGCTCCAATAAACATGAATGTTTCGAGCTGCAAATGAAACATCTGAATTATTCAAGGATAAAAACTGGAAAATAATAAAGGCGTTCATCTTTAAAATATACCATGGCAATATGAAACCTTTTTAAATAAATAAGTCAGAATGTTGATTTATTTCTTTTATAACCACCCTTAAAAATTATTACTATTACATTTAGTTGTATTTTCTCTTTATGTTTCTTTTTTTTAAGTTGTTTACTAATTATTGAATTTTTGCACAAACTCGCGATGAAAATGCTAAGAAAATTAATGTTGTTACTCCTACTGATAGATTTCAACTTTTAAGTAATTGCCACACGGCTATGCTTTTGCAAGGCTATTCCAATAGGTGCTATCAATACCCACATGGCAACACTGCTCTGGCTTAGAATGTAACGTTGAATTACAGAAAAGTGTATATGTGGCTTAAAAAGGATACAAATAGCTAATGGCTCAGAAAAGTCGATTTTTGGGGGTAATATACAGGTCACAGGTTTGCTAATTTTTTGAAATATATAACCAGTCATAATACCAATGTTGACTATTTACTTATTTATATGCTGACATAACACTCATAAAATCAAAATTTCTCAGTGTATTGGAATTGTATGATTGGACAAGTGGATCAGAAAAGATACAATGACGTATATATATATATATGTATATATATATGTATATGTGTGTGTATATGTATATATATGTATATGTGTGTATATATGTATATATATATATGTATGTGTATATATATGCGTATATATGGATACATATATGTATAGATGTATATAGGTGTACAGGTATATAAAATTTAACGTAGTTATAAATGCAGAACAATTAGGTATTATATACATTAAGTGGAAGTGCAGAGTATAAGAGGTATACGATTAAGAAAACAACGAATAAACGGGTCAACTACAGGGGGGAAACTTAGAAAAGAACGGAATAAAATAAAGCTGCGGGAACCTTACAATTAAGTGATAATAAAGGGGGAGTCAGTTTGAACAATTTCAAATGAACAAAAACAGGGCAAAAACAGTAAAGTAACTCTCCAACAAATTTAAATACTTTGTTAAACGGCAGCAGGCAATTTAACGTAGTTTTTCAATGTAAATTTTTATTTTATTATTGAGTTAATTAATTATTGATACTAGCATAGTGGAATGTGTATGTATGTATGTATATAGGCATATGTATATATGTTATGTATATATAATCTAACGTAGTTATAAATGCCTAACATTTAGAAATTATAAACATTAAGTGGAAGGGCAGAGTACAAGAGGTGTACGAATAGGGTTACGTAAATATAAATAACGTTTTGGAACGCAATTTAGGTTGGTTCCGATATCTAACATTAACGTTTGATGACAATCAGAACCAGTAGTATTAGAAGGGGCGTAAATAGATACGGAAGTGTACACACCAGCAAACCAACGGAAATCATCAGAAGCAGCACAGTACCTACCATGGAACACGAAACAGTACAAATGGATAGACACAAATTGACTGTGCGAAAATCCCAGCAGAGGGAAATTGTTTATTCACCTCAATAGCAGACCAAAACGCGAATGTCAAGGCAACGCGAGAACAGCTCAAAAAAGAAGCTCTCATCGTAAGGGAAAAAATCATGTCATAAATCAGAGAAAACCCGCAAAATTTCCAATTACAACCGGAGGAAAATTTAAGAAACTTGGCTCCGCGATACGACCATCTAGCACATACCTACGGCCCAGCACTGCAAACAGAAGTCTACTTAGAAGACCTAGGGAAAGAAGGATTTTGGGGAGGAGCCGAATCAATAGCAGCAGCATCATAAATACTAAAGGCGTCAATAGAAATACACTACGAAGCAGGTCCAACCTCCACACACACACACACACACACACACACACCCACACACACACTTAGGTAGACAACAATCAACCACCCAGGGCAATGAGAATAGCGTACAGGACATCAGGAGATGGTTCCAGAAATCATTACGACAGCATCACAGCAAAAGAAGAAAAGAAATCCACAAGAAGTAGGAATGGAACGCTAAATATGATCATGCTAGATCAAAGAATAGAGGAACAAAGGGTAGCAATACAACCCGGACGATACGGAATATTAAGTAGTTTATTAGTTATTAGGAAAATAAGATATTTTTAATTTGTAATCTTAGAACAATAGATATGTGTGAAATAAGAACAATGTGAAACTTTGATACCAAAGTTTATTAAGTTAAAATGCATAATCGCATAACGGTCTTGGTTGCGTACTCAAAAACCCCATTGATGCGTAGCCTACTAACTACCCGGTGTTGCAGCAGCGGTGTCTTGCGGTATGCATTGCAGACATGCTAACGCGGCTCAACACCCCACCCGATCCCACCTATCACATAAATTCCTACCCACCTTACTGGCATGGGGTGGGCCTGGCGTAATCCAGGATCGACCCTCGAGTCAGCTCCATGTCAGATGATGATGATGATGATGATGATGATTTGTAGATATATGTATTTAAATATACAGCATGAAGCAACACTTATAATACCCATATTTTTATTTTTAAAATCTAGTGACTAGCGGACAGGTGCTAGCTGACATTTTGCTGGTATGGCTTACATCATTGAATGACGTGCACATTTGAGCATCTGCTGTGAAGAGATGCTATTGGTCAGTGATAGATTGCGTGTACACCCTTGTGAGGCGTAGGTGGTCGACAGTCCAACCCCTCATGTCGGGATTTTTTTTTAATTTCACTGCTTTACTGAACATTTTGTGCCTGGATTATTGTTATTTAGTTTTCATTGTGTACATGATTGAATGCTACTGCTTACGCACCCTGGGATTTTTTTTTATGGAATTACCCTCTCCCCTCCTCCAAGGCCGAATGATTTTAGCACAACCATGAACAAAGTAAACAAAAGGAAGAAATCTAAGCTGCTACTGCTGGTAAAGTGCGCATATCGTTATGCACGATGACATACTAACCAAATGTGTGCAGTTAACACCAGCTCACTAACACCAACCTTGCCAATATGTGGATTAAGTTCGCATATTTTGCTAATAAATTTATTTTTATATAATGGGGCTAAGTTTAAACAGTGTGTCACGTTTAAGATGAAGACAGCCCGATATTCGTTATTTTTGGGTGTAGAAATATGAATTTTTGTACAGTCGTAGAACTACATGAGGTGCTAAACTCAAATGTGAGTTGTAAACCCAGCCTACTGCGACTTCGCGAATAGGGCCAATTCTTGATATTTTGCTTCGCATTGGTGATATCAAAAAAGTTATTAGAAAAAATTGTTCAGAATCCCAGTTTGGCCATATCTACCAAATTTCAATGCAAAATTTACATTTTGAATCAGTAATTTTGCGCCAACAATCCGAGTTTTGATTTCAGTTTTGACTAGAGTGCCATAGAACCAAAAAAACTTGTCAAAAACAATAATAAATTATGTATTCAACAAAATTTGAATGCACTTTTTAATTAAAATGACAGTGTTTAGTGTATCAAAGAAAATAAACGATTAGAGTATTAGTTATTGGACTCGAAATGTTTTAAACGATAGAAATTTTTTGTTTCAATTTTTGTTGAATAAATAATGTATTATTGTTTTTTCATTTGTTTTTGATGCGTTTTTCTGTTTCCATGGACTCTAGTCAAAACTGAACATCAAATGTCGCACTGTGCGTCAATCAAAAAATTTAAATTGCGAATTTTGCGTTGAAACTCGGTACGTGGGGTCAAAATACGATTCTGAACAACTTTTTCTAATAATAACTTTTTTCTATATCGCCGACGCGTAGCAAAATATCGAGAATTAGCCCTATTCGCGAGGTCCGCAGTAGGCTAGATTTACAACTTTCATCATGAAGTTCTGCGACTGCAAAAGTTCAAATCTCTACTTCTAAAAGTAACAAAAATATTAGGCAGTCTGCATCTTAAATGCCACACACTGAATATACAGTGTGTCCCGAATCGACTGCGCGCTATAGATGTATAATTTTTGGTAAAGTTGGAAAAAAGATTTTATGCAACAGTATTTGCTTGTTTCCTAAAAGTATTATATTTTCTCATACAGTTTACTTTCTTATACTTTCAGTATAAAGAAGTATTGATTTCATAAAAATGTCATCAAGATTTTAACGAGAATACATGTTTTGGATATCTAGGAACCCAAAAAAGTGGGTCGTGGGTCGGTGGATGAGTATGAGTGTGTGTGCGCTCCATAACTTCCAAACGCATAGTCCGGTTTGGCTGTGGGGGTACTACAAAAACTAATCAGGAAAATAAGCTTTTTAAAAATATTCAAAACCGGAAGCGGAAGTTACACATGTTTTGATAGCGTTTTTTTCAAAACCAAACTTTAAAAATTTGAAAACGGAATCTAATAGAAGATCAATCCAACCTTTTTTTTTCCAACCTTTCTAGCAGTAAAGTGGCGGCCGCTACGATTTTTTGAAAATTTTTACTTTTTTAAAAACATACTGCTCAAAAACTGGCCACACGATTTTTTTTCAAATTTTGTAGCTTGGTGAAAAGCTATTAAGAATTGCATTTTATAGTGCAATTGTAGGCTTGGTAAATATCTGTTGTTATTCATTTTATGGCCATAATTGCAAACTTGCTAGGTAACCGCATCCTGTAAAAGCCCTTTAATCTCACTGTTAGCGCAAGAATTCGCTTGTCACCTACTTTTGTTAATAATTGACATTGAATGAAACGTATTTAATAAGATATTTATGGTTACAATCACGGTCTAAGTCTAAGAGAGGTAGGTATTAAGCACGGTTACTTAAAAGTGTCTCTAAATTTGAATTGATTATAGGTATATAAAAGTACCTCCACAATATTTATTTATTTTAACCTTATACGTATTTCGGCATATTTACATGCCATTGTCAAAGGTTATATGAACAAATAAACAGTTAGTGTTGTTATAGCAATAGAACTTGGCGACTTGATCTCGGTAATCGTCTGCAAATGACTTGATTTCTTATTCCATAATGTCCAGTAGAGGAGAATTTAAGAGATCAATTTGCTCATTCATTAACGGTACAGTTTTTAAATGTTTGTGAATTTCAAAAGCTTCTATTATATCTAATTTACGTTTATCATCACAAAAGTGTAAACATTTTATGGTGTTATTGGATGTCATTGAATGATTGTGTTCTAGTAAGTGTTTAGCGTAATTGGATTTATGTGGGTGTTTGTATTTGTAACAACGTACGTGTTCTTTATACCTAATACCAAAATTTCTAATTGTCTGGCCTATATAAACCGAATTACAATGCGAATAATTTAATTTGTAAATGCCTGTTTTTAGCAAATCATCCGTTTTTGATTTTGCATTAAACAAAGTTCTTAAGATGTTTCTAGTTGTTTTAAAACTTACTTTATATTTATTTGTTTGGTTTATAATATTAGCAATTTTTTCTGATTTGTCACCAAAATATGGGATTGAAGAATATTTAATTGTATCGAACGAAGTTAGGGTATTCGGATAAATTTTTTGAATGGCTAATTTATAATCTTTTTCTTTAATTAATGTTTCAATAAGTTTAGTATTATAACCATTACTATATGGAATTTGTTTCATAATTGAAAAAAAAAATTATTTTTTTTGTTGATTAGCATATTAAATTTTGTAACAATTGCATTCTAGGATTTTATAGATAACTTGCTGTTAATTAATGTATCGAGGTAATTGTTGTTGTTGTATTGTTGAATTTTTCTAGTCATGCAGTTCTTATTGACCGCAGAAAGTAGCATTTATAACGTTATTCTTAGTAAGAAAGCTTAATTTTAGTGGGCAGGGTAAGGTCTTGTCCGCAATAAAAATAATGGTTATACTTACATTTTGCAGTGAATAAACAATTGATTGCAAGTATTGTAATTCGTGTTCAATTTATATAAAGTGCAATTTTATTAATTCTCTAACAATAGCGCATAAAGTTCATTTAAAAGATTTTTAATGCAACCGTTGAACCTGCAGTCCACATTAATACGCATACTGTTTGTTGTAAATTTAAAATGTATTAAAACTTCGACTTATGAAAGTTAATTGAACGTGACGTGTAGGATTTAAATTTGATATTGATATTTGGTATTAACACTATTGGTAACATTTACCAGTTTTGTGTTTCCATACATGTGTTACCTTAACTATGGATCTCCTATTTTTAGTGTAGTTTTTGTGTTTTTTTTTATTACTTGATAAATTCTTAAAAACGTACAAATACGTTTCCCTTCCATACGCAACGATATTAATAAATTAGTAATATTAAGTGCTTATTAATAAAATTGCACGATTTTTTAATGCTCTATTTTTATTTAATATTGTGTAAAAATTTAAATCACATTATCCATACATATATAAAACCACAAAGGGTTTTTTCTCCCCTTCCTCCAGCGGCTACCGCTTCACCAATTTGGACCATTTTTTTTTCAATGAAAGGATTCTATCCTCAGATGGAACATGAAACATTTTTATATTTTTATTCTACGTCGATTTTTTAATAATAATTATTTTAATTTATAATATATATGAAGGTCGGCTAGACGCGCGTCACTTGGGTCGCCACCTACAATAACGTCGCGTGTCATTATTGGAACTAATGCATCACGTGACTTGACATTTCGCAGGTTCTGTCAACGCTGTCAGTCAGTGCATTGTGTGCTGGGGTAACACTAGTATTATTTAATATCTAAACAATCGTAAAATATTTTATGTGCTTTGAAAGTAGATTTAGTGATTTTGTATTGTTTCGATTTGTAGCAACATAAAACAAATCGACTAACTTTATTTCGGACGCTCGTATAAAGTTTTTTAATGATCTTTGTACAGAATGTTATTAGTTCTTTATAAAGTGAACTGAATTCATTACCTAACTCATTTTATTTACACAAACGAAACTGAAGCTTTCTTTATAAAAAGAGCTGGCTGGTTGCCATAGTATTCAACAAATCAAATCTATCTCGTGCCTTTGATTTTTGATAAAAAGTATTACAATAGTGACTTGATAATTGCAAGTTAATTAAAGCGAAATGTTAAATATCATTTCAAACAAAAAAATGCGATTTATAACAAATTTTGTATGTCACACGTGGGATAATGCATTATTACGGCACTCGCTTGATTACACGACTCGGTCTACGTCTTCGTCGTGCAACTTTTAAACTCATGTTATAATAACGCCTTTATCTCACTCGTAACATAATAGTATACTCTTTAACAACTTTGGAATACCTATGGCATATTACCGTTCACGAGTGCGGAATAGCCATTCCAAACGTGTTACAGACTATGCTTTTTCTACGACTATTTTAGAATATAACCATTCTGATACAATTTTTAATTATGGAATAACTTACATTCTACACTTGTTATAGAACATTTCATTCTAACACTGTTTATTTCATTCTAACACAGTTCTGAATAATAAAGGTTGCGTCTCTCGTTTATCAACTGTTCTTATGTTTTGTTGATAGTTACAAACAAAGCGTATTTTAGAAACGAAACTTTCCCTTTTCTATATTTTGGATCTATAGTAGATTGTTTTACAAGTAAAAGAAAGTTTAGTTTTCCAGCGAGTGTAAATATTTAATTCATGATATGTATGTATGTATGTATGTATGTATGTATGTATGTATGTATGTATGTATGTATGTATGTATGTATGTATGTATGTATGTATGTATGTATGTATGTATGTATGTATGTATGTATGTATGTATGTATGTATGTATGTATGTATGTATGTATGTATGTATGTGTGTATGTATGTATGTATGTATGTATGTATGTATGTGTGTATGTATGTATGTATGTATGTATGTATGTATGTATGTATGCGTCTGTGTTGTGTTGTGTTGTGTTATGGATGGATGGATGGATGGATGGATGGTTGGTTGGGTGGATGGATGGATGGATGGATAGGTGGGTGGATGGATGGATGGATGGATCTATGTATGTGTGTACGAACGTACGTACGTGTGTTGTGTTGTGTTGGTTGTGTTATGGATGTATGGATAGATGGATGGATGGATGTATGTATGTATGTATGTATGTAACATGTGAGCAAACGAAAGTGACATCAAGTTTGGCTTTGAAAATTGAACGATATGTCTGAATAATTCAATGTGAACAAACGAAAGCAAAATCACATTGTCATGTGCATTATTACTTCTAGAAGTGTCAAAGTTGAAGTTCTAACAGACACACGTTTCAATTTTCAAATCCAAACTCGATGTCACTTTCGTTTGCTCACATATTATGTATGTATGTATGTATGTATGTATTGCTATGATATTCGGAGTTGTATGATTTGACTGGAGTATTGTAATTCCTGGAAGGCAGTTTTTGGGATGCTTGTTACAATTTAATTTACGATTGGAGGTTTGTGAAGACTGTAAGGTTTTGGTAGTCAAACTTATAAACTCAGGGTTGCGTATTATTGCTGTAATTTCTTGTTTTAAAATTCAAATAATGTGGCTATTTTTATATTATTTATATTTTCATATTTGTGAAGTTTTGTTTACTCTGAAAGAAAGAAGAACACAATCAAATTGATACGATTATTGTTTATGTTAATTTTAATTATAAAATTAGTTCAGAATTGTTTAAAAGGTTTAATATATAAGAAGTTTTAGTTAGACTTACTTGTTTGTGCATCGTTAAATGTCATTTGTGGGGTTATGGATGTGAATGTCAATTTGACAAATGTATAAAAAGAACACTCAATGTTTCATGAGATTTATTTGTTTTAAAAAAAATGGGAGATCAAGAGAGAAGACAAAAGCAAGTGAAAACTTAGTAGTTAGTTACGCCTCGTCCTGAAATCAAAGACACAGGATTTTTCATTCTCTGAAAGAAAAAGAGAAAGAAAACGAGTTATATGAAATAAATAGTGGTATTGAATCGAATAGAAGCTATAACAAAACGGATAAAAGAGTTTCTCAACTAATTTTGGAAATATCCAAAAGGAATAAAAATATAAAAACGGCCCAGAACGAGTTTACAGTTATCATGGTAGAAAAACCCAAGTATTAGTAAACATAAAAGCAGTCCAGTACATATTGGTACTACAGCGGAGGAAGATTCTTACTAAAGGCGAGTGCTGTGGTTTTCGTGGAAACTGCAAAACCAGAGAAGAGGGAGTTTATCATTCAACGATTGTCGAGTTAAGGATATCTTTATAAAGAAGAAACAAAGATAAGTGTTCAGTTTTAAGAACAGTAGAATAAAATGAAATTTCTTGATTTTTTAAAAATTTAACCTCAAATTGATTTTTAAATAAAAAAGCTGTTGTAACGTTGATATTGGTTTGTGTATTTTTTTTGAATCTTATTTATTAATAACATTTAATAAAATATAATTAGTTATTGGATGGATGGATGGATGGATGGATGGATGGATGGATGGATGGATGGATGGATGGATGGATGGATGGATGGATGGATGGATGGATGGATGGATGGATGGATGGATGGATGGATGGATGGATGGATGGATGGATGGATGGATGGATGGATGGATGGATGGATGGATGGATGGATGGATGGATGGATGGATGGATGGATGGATGGATGGATGGATGGATGGATGGATGGATGGATGGATGGATGGATGGATGGATGGATGGATGGATGGATGGATGGATGGATGGATGGATGGATGGATGGATGGATGGATGGATGGATGGATGGATGGATGGATGGATGGATGGATGGATGGATGGATGGATGGATGGATGGATGGATGGATGGATGGATGGATGGATGGATGGATGGATGGATGGATGGATGGATGGATGGATGGATGGATGGATGGATGGATGGATGGATGGATGGATGGATGGATGGATGGATGGATGGATGGATGGATGGATGGATGGATGGATGGATGGATGGATGGATGGATGGATGGATGGATGGATGGATGGATGGATGGATGGATGGATGGATGGATGGATGGATGGATGGATGGATGGATGGATGGATGGATGGATGGATGGATGGATGGATGGATGGATGGATGGATGGATGGATGGATGGATGGATGGATGGATGGATGGATGGATGGATGGATGGATGGATGGATGGATGGATGGATGGATGGATGGATGGATGGATGGATGGATGGATGGATGGATGGATGGATGGATGGATGGATGGATGGATGGATGGATGGATGGATGGATGGATGGATGGATGGATGGATGGATGGATGGATGGATGGATGGATGGATGGATGGATGGATGGATGGATGGATGGATGGATGGATGGATGGATGAATGGATGGATGGATGGATGGATGGATGGATGGAGGGATGGATGGTGGATGAATGGATGGATGGATGGATGGATGGATGGATGGATGGATGGATGGATGGATGGATGGATGGATAGATGGATGGATGGCTGGATAAATGGATGGATGGATGGATAGATAGATAGAGGGATGAATGGTGGGACGGATGGACGGACGGATGGATGGATGGATTGATAGATGGATGGATGGATGGATGTATGTATGTATGTACCTTCGTACGTACGTACGTATTTTAATGTACATACCTATATACAGATATATATATATACAGGGTGTCCCAGAACTGGCGGAGGAGCTCTTAACTGTAAATTCTTTTCCTTAAATAGACTCGATTTGTCCATGAAAAATGTTTCCAACTAGAATACTTTTTGAGTTATTGCTAATTAAAGTCCACCAATCACAGAAGAATTAATTAACTAGTAGTGAAGGTAGAAAAAATTAAAAAAGTTGTTTATATGGTAACTGAACTGAAAGCGTCAAATAAGTCGAATTTTTATTTGGCCGACTATAAATTTTCAATGTCTTAGTGACAGACGTTCAACGTGACAGTTCATTCTAAATTAGCTTAATAATTTGTGCAATTTGGGGGGGGGGGGAATGTATTCTTCTCAAGATTATCGTGAAATGCTGACTCTTTATGGAGAAAGTGGAAGAAATAGCGAAGCAACAGCAAGACTTTATCGAGAGCGGTTTCCATTCGTATTCTACGCATGTCAAATAGCCTATCAGCGCAAACGCGTTTTTTTTATCACCCTTTTTTCCCCCGCCCTACCAATTACTATTTTTTTTGCAAAAATTTAAGAATTTCGGCTTCAAGCTCGGCATGAGCATCTTAAATGACAATAGAAACAACTTTCCATTGACACCACTGGGAGGTTTCCTTTTGGTCGTTTACCGGAACAGATGAATTGAATAATCACCAAATACATAATGAATACAATTTTGAGATTTTAAGAGATAAACATTGGATGTAACCAGAAAACACAAAATTTCTAAAATGGGTGGTAAAGGAGGTGCTCTATTTCAAAATAGACTCGCTTGGATTAGGAACCTTAGATTCGTATTCCACGCATATCAAATAGTCGATCAGCTCAAACGCGATTTCTCTATCACCTCCCTGCCCGCGACTATCGCTTTTTTGTTTTTTCAAAAATTTACAAATTTCGATTTCAAAATTGATTTGAGCATGTTAAATGCAGTAGAAACAATCTTCCATTGAGAAAGCACAGCTGGGAGTTTTTCTTTTGGTCGTTTACCTGTAGAATTTAATTAAATAATCGCAAAAAAAAAGACTATAACCAAATTATGAAATCGATTTTAGATTTCTACAAATAAATATTGTTTACAATTAACAAATACTAAAAACAAAATATTTTAGTTTTCAAAGGTTTTTCCAACTCAAATTATTTTTAAAATCTTAAAAGTTTTTAAAATTTTCTACAATTTGCAAAATCTAATAATAAATTATTCAAAAATTGTCAACATTTTTTAATATTCAAAAATGTTCATAATTGTCACAATTTTCAATAATTTTCAAAATTGTCAGGTCCTCTTGCGTGGGGGCTCTGTGCATTGGTAGTTAATGTATATTTTCTGTATGGAGGTGCTGATTTACAACTTTCTCCCATATAAGCGTGACTCTTCCATAAATTGTCTGCGACACATATTGGAAATGCACATGAACGACAACTGGTTGCATGAAACCCATTATTGTAAATAATGCTTTCTGCAAATAAGTAGCAACTGCGCATATGATTGCAGGAAACTGAAACAAATCGATTAGGTTATATGTTACGGTGCAGCAAAAATACCTAGGTATCCTAGGAAGAAGCTGTAAAATGCCAAATGAGGATAAGAAATAAGAATATGATATACTAACCGTATGACAGTGGTATATGTGCAATATCTTTAAGGGATGTAAGATTACTCAGTGCGCTAATAAGACAGCCTGGTTGGAAGTAGCCACAGTTTGGAAAGAAATCCACAGTACCGCAGGTCCCAGCATATCCGAATTGTGCTTTATTCGTGTGTATAATATCCACAAGCTTACCATCGGATTTATCCAATCGTTGAGAAGTGTGAATGAAATTGTAAAGAGGTCCAGCTGGATCTAATCCAGTTATCCTGCCAATCGTTCCGCATCTGTTTTGGAGCTGATTACCCATAAATCCCGCTACCTGTGCTCCTAAAGAATGGCCAACAACGTGCAGATTTGACAAATTAATATTCAAAGCTGCTGTCATATTACATATGAATTCCGCAACAGCTTTGCCAACTGCTGGCACGTGGCAATATGCAGATTGGTAATTACCAGCAACATAAACGGAATAATCAACAGATATCACGTTACAATCATATCGGTGTAAGTAAGCATTTTTTATCATAGCGATATAATTAATATTTGCATTTCCACCCCAACCATGTATTAATATTTTGATTGGCTTACTGGCATCGATCTGATTGAAACAATTCAAAACAGTCCCATCTGAATCTGCTTTGGTGTACAACCAGAACTGAACATTAGATACGTTGTTGGAATTTGAACAGTCTCCCAATAATTGAACTATTCCATTAATTAGAATAGTAAGTATATCCGTAGCTATTGAAACTGGCAGATCTCCGACAGTTGCCCCTGTAGTGGTACCAAATAGTTGACAGTCTACACAACGCCTACCTGTAAAACCAATCGATTATGGCATGTACTATTGCAAGTTATTTTTTTTATATTAGGATTCTTTTTCATTAAACAGAAGCTTACTTTAAATGAGAGGAAGGGTTTAGGGAGTAACCAAAAAGGGGCCCAAAAAATTACTATTCTACAAATTTCAGTAAGCCTTAATTCGTAAAGTAGAAAGAAGAAATTTAAATACTATTTTTAAAATAACGTTACTTACTTGTGGTTACCAAGACAACAAGGAAGACAAAACTTATTAGTTTAGAAACTTTGGCCATATTTTTGCTCAAAAGTGTTCAGTTGCCGTTGAAAACGTTTTTATATCCCAATATTATACAATGTACTAGGTTTTATTAAGTTATAAATTATTCTTTTGACAATGAGGTAATAATACGAACTCTAGTTGGACATAAATTTCAACTAAATCTTAAAGACCGTTTTTAATTTTTCATTGTTTTATAATATGTTACAACCACGCTTATCAAATACTACGAACAATTCTCTTTGAAATAGTTTTAATTGTTTGATGTTATTTGTCTTAAACATGTACAGCATTTATTTCGTAAATAAACTAAAAATTAAAGCAAAAAGAAATTAAATTAAGTGTTTGAAATGTTGTCCTTAAAAAAGTATAAGGTCAAACTATGAGTAAATTAACAAATAACGTCATATTTTAACTTTTAATGGTTCAATAACATAATCGTAACAGTTGTTAAACAAAAGCTACTTGTTTTATGGTATAGGTCAAAATATCATTAAATTAATGTGTATAAGAATAATTATTATAGTAACTGGTTAAATTGGGCACTATCATTATCTAGACAGCAGTAAATTTTTGAACTACAGTATTCGACGCCCGACGTAGCATTGCCGGGGCAATTTTTAGAATGCATTTGTAATGTAAATCTCTACACTATTGCATCTATCTCAATAAATATCATACTGTAGATATCCTCAAAGAAAAAAATCTAGCGATTCATGTCAGGTGACCGTTTGGGCCAATGTACATCTTATTAAATGTTAAATAAAATTAGCACAACTGCTAAATGTCAAAATAGAAACAACAAAACTTGGCTATTGCGACGATGTTATTAAAGTATTAAAAGTTAAAATATGGCTGTCTAGATAATGATAGTGACCAATAAGAGCAGTTACTATAATAATTACTCTTATACATATTAATTTAATGATATTTTGACCTATACTATAAAACAAGTAACTTTTATTTCACGGCCGTTACGATTATGTTATTAAACCATTAAAAGTTAAAATATGGCGTTGTTTGTTAATTTAATCATAGTCTGACCTTATACTTTTTTAAAGAGAATAAAATTTTCAATTCAAAAATTAAAAAAAAAACACAATCGTAGCCAGAGGGAAAAGTTACACGTTTTTCCTAATTTAACAAACTTAGTATCTTTAAAAATCAAAAAGTTGAAAATAGTGGCCCCGTTCTCAAAATCACCCTGTATACAGGATGTATCAAATTGCGTGTTAACTATGGGGATCTCGCTTATTTGAAGAGATACGACAATGGTTAAATTAGAGAAAAGTTGTAGAATTTTATGCCCATTAATAATCTGAAAAGAAGCTTAGTTTCTGAATAAACCAAATTAAACTGAAATTTTGGATTTTTTGTTTTCGGCTATAACTCATTTATATTCTTTGAGGCTTTCGCGGTTTCTCGAACTGTCAATATCACAATTTACTTTCGGCTTAGACAGCGTCGTCATTTGGGAACTACATCCAGCATAATCAGGTAAGGACCGACCTGTAGCTTGTCTGCTACAGGTCGGTCCTTACCTGATTATGTTAGGTCTAGTTCCCGAATGACGACGCGGTCTAAGCCGAAAGTAAATTGTAATATAACTTCATTTGTCTTTATATTACATATTTCTAGTTTACGCATTATTAGGAGACTTTTTCATGCTGAATCTAAATTTTTGGATTAGATTTCGTATAACTGTTACCCATTGCTCATTTTTGACTGTCAACTTTGTTTTTTCTTATGGTCGGCATTTTAAATTTTTTCATATTTGAATAGAGTTTTTAATTCTGATTTCAACGATGTGTCACACTTTGCATTTTGTTTACGTTTTGAGCATTTTATTACAGAAAATAAAAATTTCATAAGAGTGCCATGGAAAGACCACGTCATTTAATTTATTTTGATAAAATTCTAGTAGGCTATGAACTGATGGAAGTAAAACAAAACGCTTCTCTTATTTACTTTTACTTTTAGATACATTAAGTATGCGAAAATTTCAGTAAACTTTGTTTTGAGCGTAGGCTCAAGTTATTATTAGTATATTATAAGATAGAGAGTTTATTTTAGACGAGCTTTTGAGCGTGTTTTACAAAGATGTCAAATGTTTTGAACATTTATTTAATAATTGTTTGTATTAGTGCAGTTCTAGTGTTATCTCTTGTATTATTTAAGCTGTTATTCAAATTTGTTATGTCAGTTGCAAACATAAAAACTGCAAGTGGAATTTTCAGTAAATTGTGTATGTTAGAAAATTTATAATTCATTTGTTTTTATAAAAAATAACATATCCTGCTGCCTACGCTCAAAACAAAAATTACTGAAATTTTCGCGTACCAAAGTTAGTAAAAGTAGTGTTTTGTTTTACTTCCATCAGTTCATAGCCTACTAGAATTTTATCAAAATAAATTAAATGACGTGGTCTTTCCATGGCACTCATGAAATTTTTATTTTCTTTAATAAAACGCTCAAAACTTAAACAAAATGCAAAGTGTGACACATCGTTGAAATCAGAATTAAAAACTCTATTCGAATATGAAAACATTTGAAATTCCGACCATAAGAAAAAAAAGTTGACAGTCGAAAATGGGCAATGAATGGTAACGGTTATACCAAATCTGATTAAAAAGTTAGATTAAGCATGAAAAAGTGTCCTAATAATGCGTTAACTCGAAATATGTAATATAAATGACAAATGAGTTATGGACAATGGTCGCGTAATTATGTGGGTTCTGAAAATTTCTAACCTTTGGAAGTTTCAATTTTTTTTTTAATTCGAGATTTTCAAAAATTTAGGGTAGTTAAAATATTGAAATTAAAACATTTCGTATATTTTGAAAATATCAAAAGTTTATAAACTATTGAAACTACAAATATGGAAATTTTGAAATGATCGGATGTTTTTAAAATAGTTCGCAATTTTGAAAATTTCGATAACAAAACGTTCAAAATTATCAGATTCAGAATTTTCCAATACTGTCTGTAATTTCAAAATTTTATGGTTTTTATTTTTCTAATTGCAAAACAATATCTATCGCTTGAAATCTCAAAATCAACTTTCCAGTTTGTTTTTTTTTTCAATTATGCAATTAGAAAGTGCTTCGGCAAATGACCAAAGGGGAAGCTGCCAGAAGGTTTTTGTCTCTCAAATGTTATTCTTATTGTCATTTAACTTCATACAGAGTTTGGAGTAGAAATTCGTACGTTTCTAAAAAGGAGAGAAAATAATGGAGACGACCGAGGGCGACATTGGGGGGTGATAGGAAAATCGCACATATGCAAATAAGGTACTTGATACGCGTCGGGCATGTATCTAAGTTTAATTTTTTAGA
This sequence comes from Ctenicera cuprea, assembly GCA_958336395.1. NCBI lineage: Eukaryota > Metazoa > Arthropoda > Insecta > Coleoptera > Elateridae > Ctenicera > Ctenicera cuprea. Next base: position 11,736,942 of record OY284488.1, read on the forward strand.
TGTAAAATGCTTGCCATAGGTATATGTACCTTTCTTTAACACATAACTCTTATATTGGCGAGTAATCACATAGCGAATAAACTTCATATAGCAAAGAAAGTAAAAATAAGTACAAAGATCTCAAAATTATAAATTCATAGATATCACAGACTCAACATAATTACATTTAATTATATTATTAAAAGTTAACTGCAGCAAATTTTATAATCATATTATGTATTATTTGCGTTAGTTTAAACTATATTTTCAGAACGTATTGTGCAAGCTTTACAATAGTTTTATATTCTATAATTTTATAACCACAAATATGACATCAATTACCTAAAAAAAATTTATATGCTTTTGTATAACCTATAATTATATTGTTTTGTATACCAACTTGCACATTACAAATACATTTCGGGAGTACAACGAATCATCCGAAGGTAGTCTTGGGGAAGTCCAAGGAAAGTCCGGGAAGTCCGGGGGAAGATGGGGAAATCCTAAGGAAGTCCGAAAGAAGTCCGGGGAAGTCCGAGGGAAGTGCAAGGACAAGTCGGGAAAGTCCGTGGAAGTCCGGAAGAAGTCCTTTACTATGGGGAAGTAGGTGTACAAATTTTAACCTGCGATTTACCCCTCGCACTAAACAAAGTGTTTAAAATGTTTTTCGTTGTTTTAAAAGTTATTTTACATTTATTTGTTTTTTTTTTTATAATTTTGGCAATTTTTTCTGATTTATTGCCAAAACTGTAAACAAAGTAAATACATGTAAAATAACTTATAAAACAAGTTAAGAATTATTTTATTTACAATAAAAAAAAGCATATATAAATGCATATTTAATACAGTGCATAAATGCATGCATGTTTTGGAAATTTTAAGTGCATATAAAACTGAGCTCTACTTATTACGGCGTAAATTGTGCAGCGTGTGTGACCATAGCTCTATCATAGAGACAGTGGTAATTGTGACCAAAGGTTAAGTGCACGTATTTAAAAGATTTGACGTATTTTGACAGATGTGCGCATGCGTAATAACCTACAATTTTATGTTCAGCCATTGATGTTGATCGCCTATCTGTGTATCCTAAAAAGCAGGTATTTTCTAATAAACGTTCAAAGTTCGAAGAACTGCAATATAACTAACAAAAAGTAATTTCATATTTTAAAAATTAATAGCTTTCTAGGCGCTTATATACCCCCAGTAAAAAAATAGTACCCTACAAACGTGCCACCTAGGCTTAGCCTGAGGCAGCAAAATGTGCTTCTGTGTACAATTCATCTGAAGGATTGCCTGCAAATGCAAACATATCGAAACCTCTATCTGAACTATATCTGCCCGTTTGGTTCATTTTTAAGAAATGTTATTGGAATTGCATGTGTTTAGACTATAAATAGTACCCTCCATGTTTGTATTGCCTTTTAAGAAGAAATCTACATTGTTCTCTTTTTAAGTAATGGGCAAATATACATCATTGTTTATTTCTGGCTTAAATATATATTTCCTACAATTTAACTGCCTTTAGTGAGGTTATGTAGAATGTCTCTCAATCCTGCGTGCGAGTTAACGTTTGATATTTTTGTTTGAAGCAGCATGACCGACTCCATGAATTTTGGTCCGGAGTGGTTGCGAAACCTTTCGTCTGAAGGTTCGACAGCAGGAGCTTCCAGTGGTGGGACTAGGTACCAACTAGCTGATTATCGGTAAGTTTTTATTACTACATAGCAAAGATTAACGTTATAGCATAAATGTTAAATTATTATGCAAGATTTTATTGTAATATCTATTTATAATTAGTCAATGTTTGGTTAATATGTGCTATAAGCAGGGTGGAAACATTCTGCCACAAAAAAGTGCAATGTGTGTTATACCGTATTAATAAACTTAAACGGTTTTGAATTAGGGGCAACACGCTCCATCTAATACGTTCGTACATTACTACACATTAGGTGACCTGTCCAAGGCCTTAGACACCTTTTGTGATCACATTCTTTTGAAAAATTGTCCTTTAATAATAATAATAATAATATCTCCTTTTTCTCTTATTTAGATAAGAGACTACAGTGTTTCAGCTTTGATGTCATAAACTTTGTTGTTCGTGGGGTCGTCAGGCAACAAACATTACCTCATCACTTTGACCTATTTAAATCTTTTGCGAAAACCCTTCTAATCTAATCTAATATCTTTCTAGTCCTTAGCTTCTTTTGAACTTTAAGAGTTGTTTTGCTCACTTCTTTAGATGCTGTATACACCTTTTCGAGGTATTGTAACTTTTGGTGGATTATAACTTTACAGTTGCAGAGAATATGTTCTGCTGTTTCGATCGAATCTTCAGGGAAATGACATAGGTTGTTCTCAGCTGTCATAAACTTTAGTTTCACAGGTCAATCAAGGTGTG